>JAYKKI010000081.1:4687500-5185000 GCA_039881145.1 Druceiella hillmani
TTCTAAAGCTAATATAGTTGGGTTATTTGAAATAATTTAATTTGAAAAGACTCAACGAAACGTATTTTGAGACTTTTTTTTCCACATTTTTACATAGTCTTATTTGGAAAAGGGGGACAAGAGAATATCGCAAATGACTTTGAAACTTAATATCTGGAAATGTGGTTAAAAAATGTAAATTGGTAAATAAAACTCAAACTGCACTTTAAAATCTTCCTAATGATATATCATGGGGCAGGCTAAAATATGTTGCTTAATTGAGACCTTTTTCCGAAGGTTACACTTGCAAAATTTCACGCACGTAAGCTTATAAATGTAAAAACTACGACAGTGTGACAGACACAATGACACTCAGGGATGTGACGAAATTGTAAAAGTGTCATGTTTGATACGCTGAAAATCATATAAGCTCTAAAGAGTACTCCGTAACTATATACGGCATCACGAAAACTATATAAACAAAAACTCGACAGCAAAAACCGCACCGCACGTCGCAAACCATCAACCAGTCGACTCCATAATCCGAGCCAAGCGCCCGAAATAGAACCAAAAATAATATAATCGTCAACTAGTTAAGACTGCACCCGGGCAGGGGGTGTAGCGAGCGCGCACGTGCCGGACGCGTGCAAAATATTATCCACCCTCGGCGATCCCCGACTCGGGGGCCGGAAATGGAATATGCGCATTCATACGGTGCCTGATACATGATCGTATAATAATATAGATGTTCATATTTTTGGCATATTTCATAAAATGTAATAATAGAAGTATGGGGACGGTCTTAACGTTCGTGGAGGTTTTTTGTGCTTTATATACAGCCTTTTACATACATTGTATATTTATCTAACCCTTTATGGAGTTGTCTAATGTTTGTACGTCATCTTGTGAAGGTTTAGCTTTTGTGTGGTAAGACCTGAATGGCAGCCAGTGCTCTGTTGCAGCTGGAGCACTGAACGTTTACATGTGATCAGTATCACGTTTAAATGTTTTAATCTTTCAATCTTGTGGGCTGTTTAAGTTTTTATAAGCTCCTTCGGATTCACAATTAAATGAAACTACGTGATGTAGTATCATTTCTACTTTCTTTAAGTTCTGCACCACGACCTAGGTTTCGTTGTATTACAACATCTTCAGGTGGGCAATCAGCAAAGATATAAGTTTCTATGAGTCAATCTTTGCTGATTGCCCACCTGAAGATGTTGTACTACAACGAAACCCCGGTCGTAGCAAAGAACTTAAAGAAAGTAGAAATAATACTACATCACGTAGTATCATTTCTAAACATATTCAACACCTTCAGATTGGTGTTAGTAAATCAGAATAGGTAATTTGTCAACTGGTCTGAACAAATTGGTATTTCTCGTAAAAAACACGCTGTCTTATTAAAAAAAAACAGACTGTCTTCTTGTCGTTAAAAACAAACCCTGTCCTTTGTTCCTGGTCCCTCTCATTACTTTAATCGACTGAAAGAGCTGGTTATGAGGATCTTAAAAATATTTTTTTATATAATTTTTGGTATTATATCTTCAGAGATATACTGAAAAGTTAAAAAAAATAAGTCCTCACCCCCACTATTTCCGAGATTGCTGAATTTAAATTACAAAAAACAGAGTTTTTAGAAACCCACAGCAAAGGTTGTAGAAAAACTATAGCGATGATTGTAGATTTCATAATTTTTTTAAGTAAATAGTTTAATAGAAATACCGCGTACCCTTACAAAACATTTAAGGGGCTGCACTCGCTTTTTTATTTTTATACCAAAAAAGCCTGACTTTAGGTTTAACGTAATTAAAACTAGTTTACAAAGCTAACGATTAGTTTGTTTCTGTCCTAACGTACTACTCTATATATCAGATATTTCCATTAAATCACTTAGTGTTCTATATGTCTAACAAGTTCAAATGGTTTCTTCTAGTTGAACCACGTGGAGAAGTCTAGATGTCGATGTGGTTTTGAAGTCTCCTTTTGATGATAGTTAGCAAATTCAACAAAAATGTCTGTAGATCTCAAAGTCACAATTTAGGTCACGGTTACGAACATACCAGAGCGGACTCACAATTCTTCACAATTCTTCTTAATATGATTTTTCCACCGAAACTTGGCATCAAGAGTCATACCAAGATATCGTGCTGAGTCGGTGTATGGTGATAGAGTGCCACTGATGAAGATTCTTTGAGTTTAATTCACCTTTTTATTAGTAAAACAATTATTTCATACATTAGTAGGAAAATATTAAACCTTAAAAACTAGGTGAATTTTTAAGATTGGTTTAGAACTAGGTAAATTTATAACTAGGCAAACCTGTGTAACTAGGAAAATGTTAAAGATTGTTTTATAACTAGGTTAATTTAAATTTATAATTTGGCAAACTTTTATGACCAGGTAAATTGTTAAGATTTTTTCAAACCTCGGCAATTTAAATTTATGAATATAAGCAATTATAATTTGTGAAGTAAAAAATTACTCAAATAACCTGTTATAAGCATTAATATATTTATGTACCTATATAAATATAGAAGCCAAAACAATTATTTTTTATTTTCAGTCAGTTTTTCTTTTCATCTAATTGTTTATTTGTTCATTTTTTTGATAAAATATAAGCCAAAACTACTGGTACGATTAAAGTGAGATTTTCAGTGAGATGATACCCGAGATACACTTTAAATCTAGTCTATCGTTTGTTCCGACTGAATGTTGCCTACATTAATTGGGAACCAGTTATTGAAGACCACGCAGCAAGAACCGAGAGCGAGGACCTAAGTGCTGATGAGTAGCAATTGTTTCCACTATTACAGCTATAAAATTATATATAAGCTTAAATATATTTTATCCTGGTCAATGGTACTTTTTAGATGCAGACATAGCTTGTGATCTACATAAATAACACATTAGAAATTTCAATTTAAAAGAGAATGTTTGTAAACAAACCAATTTGACAGTTAAAATATGGTTGGCACAAATCTATATTCCATCAGTTAACGACTATTTACGGAACTCATTGCATTTCACCCAAATTATCATTGAACCATGAACTGTAATCGCTATATTAACTTAATAAATTGTCACACCAAATAATGTTATAAATATCAATATTACACTATTATTTTACTAATATGAACTGTGAAATTTATAGAGAGAAATGGACAACCCTAGCTGTCAATCACACACAGCTCAGTAGTATAAAACATTTTGGAAAAATATTATATATTCCGATACGTACGAAGTCTATACCCATATATGCTACTATCCGGAACACATAATTTACTTTATATTGTGTTGAAGTGAAATATCTCTAATAAATAAGTTTCATAGACAATATTCGATCGTCTTTATAGCGTGATGCTTAAGCGAGGGCGAAATTGCTGTTATATAATAATGTTCACAGGGTTTTGGCGTAAGGGTAGTAAAAAAAAAACATTGTGACGTTTTATTTTTTAAGAAGTATTATTATTATTTTGCAATACGGTAGTTTTTTTTCATAGTAGTTAAGCTTTTGCTTAAATTTGACTGTATATTTTTGATGATTATTTTTAATGTTAGACATATTTATTTAAAAACAAATTAAGCATTACTTATACAGCTTAAATGTGTATACCAATAAAACAATTATGTCCTTTAATCACAAATACCAAATAAATCCACATTATATTACTAATGTGATTACAAGAAAAATGTTTACAAGACCTGTCATTTTGCTTTGTTTACAAACATTCTCTTTTGGAATGGGATGAAGTTAGCTATACATAGTAAAATATTCAATGTACATTTTGACCAAGCGATCAAAGTCATAGTAAAGACTAGCTGTATAAATATTTTCAATACACCATACTAAAATTTAAAAAAATATAGGAACAATTCTGTGTCTGTCCGTTCGTGATTCAGTGAAAGTCTTTTCTCAGAAACTCTTTGGTGTAAACAATTGATTTTAGCACAGTAATAGACCAAATGTATTCGTAAAGAACAAAGGCTTTGATTCGTCACTTCACGGGAAATTTAAGAGGAAGACTAAAATATGTTTTTGTCTACGAGCCCATCACGGATACAAAGTTGCAATTAATAAAATTAAAACTCCAAAAATATAAAGTTTATTTTTAAATCAAAAATATGGTTAAACATAATTTTCAACAAAATTTTAAAAATTATTGCCCCATTTCTGTGTCTAAAACTGACTGCACATCACAATTTTCCCCGGGTAAATAAGGGACTGTGTTTTACATTCATCTGTACTATATAGTTTTTTTTGTTTTTAAACTTATTTTTATGGTTACTTTATTAAACGTATTCTGCCCATAACCTAAGTCTAGGTTTTGAGAATCTTCTCATGTTCCCTATGCTCAAACACACTTTTTCTTTTTATGAGCATTCGTTCACTGTTCACGCTGCTAAGTTATGGAACAAACTCTGTTCCGACACCAGATTTTCACCGTCCATTCAAATAATCAAAAGCCGTCTCAAGAAAACTCAATTATTCAAAATCATATCTCCCCTAACTTTACTTTCCACATTCCATTTCCTTTCATATCGTTCTCCCATAATCCTCCTCCTTTCTTCTTCTAGCTCTCACCCTGCCCCAAAACCCCTACCGAGATATCAAAATTAGATTATTTTTGTCTTTTGAGGTGAACATTTTTTTGGCGCGATGATGGTAAAATTTTCAGTTTTTCATGCAACGTTTGAATGTAACGAATCTGTCGCAAGACAGACGGAAAATAGGTACTTAGCTAACAACCGAGAGAGATAGTGAACAGGATAAAGTAAGACAAGAAGTGTACGCTGCGCGAAAATAAAGAAAAATGGCGCCCAATCCTGCTATCAACTGTTTGTTTGTTTATAAGTTATGTATGTCAAAGTAAACTATCAAAATTTCTTCGATTTATTTGTCTATTTATGATTGATTCATTAATAATTTTGCAAGTACTTCATCCGTTATAAGACCAACAACTTATGTACTTAATTTATTTATAAATTCACAATGAACTCGCACAAAGAGTAGTCGTAAATATAAATTACAACAGGAGCAATACGACCCGAATTCTTTCAACCGTAGTTTTTGTTTAAATAATTTATTTAAATTGTTTTAATTATATCTGAGGAATATTTGTATTATATATCGAATTTAATTAATTCAAAAACATTTGTTCAATATTTTCCTCTTTTTCTTTCTACCTCTCTCTGCCGTTTCACTCCTCACTATATATACTTACAAATCGAGGTTTAGATCCCAAAAGAAGTTTCACGTCTATCACTAGTACTGAGTCGCAAGCAGTCTTTTCTTGTTCTCTTTTTACGTCTTTTGTCAAAAATATATTATTTATCATATTTTATTATCTACCTGCCCTGTAATTGTATAAATGCAATATAAGTTTCGTTGATTGGAAGAGATTGCTCCAGTAGCAAGAAGTTTGCAAGATGTACATATTCATCGAAGTAAATAAATAACAAAATTAATATTTCTAAAGGTTTAGTTATTTATTCTGTGCTTTAGTCAAACTTAGAAATGTGCAGCCGCATACCGTAACATAAAAACGCTTGTAACAAACACAATATTATATAATTAGCTATAACACATTATGGAACTTTTTTGTAAATGTCACTGTGGTGAACATTTTTTTCAAACATTATTTTGATCTATCTGTAACGATTTAGTTTATTTAAATAAAAAATAAACGTAATTTATAACAGAAAACGTATGACACGTATTCCCTCACTTTTTCACTTCTGTCAAGGGACATTTTGTAATATTCAGTTAATTTACCGTTAATTTTGGAAACTGTTAATTATTTGTAACTTTTCATGTTATTTACAATATCTCCATACATTATTTTGAAATATTTACAATGGTTTAACTAAACAATGCTCCAAAACACACTATCGTCATTACTCATGAGCCATACGTTTCAAAATGATTTGTTTTATATTAAACGTTAACTGGAAACTATAAATTACATGATGGTGAAAGTTTTGTGTCCATTGGACAAGGGGTTTCGTAGCCATTTCATAAATTATGGAACAATGTATATATTTTATAAATACTTATGTCGTACTCAGACGTAACTATAAATGTCTATGATAGCTAATATTCCGACAGTTTGACCAACCATTGCGATTTGTTTTCTGCATTATTTTATTTGATTGAATATTGCAAAACATATTTTATAAATTAATATTAATTTAACTTAAATACATAAGGAAACTCCAGTAAGTTCCATCTGCTTATTTTTCCGTACGTCAGTTGCGTACGGCAGTATTTTTAATAGTTCAAAATTTTTGAAACTGAATTGTTCGAATAATTAAATTTGATCTAAAATACCTATTTTTAAAATTTTTCCAGATTTTTACATAGCCCTTGTTTGGAAATGGGGGACGGGGGTGTCAAATTCTTTGCAAACCTCTTTAAACTTTAATATTTCGTAAATGGGTCTAATAAAATTTAAAAAAAAACAAAAAGAACCTAACTCTTCATCTTAAAATACCTTTTCAAACATACTTCATACAATAGGTTGATTTTTTTTCATCTTAGTAAAGGGAGGTATCTTGAGAAAGAAGAAAAATAATCTTTTTGTGAAGTACTAACATGTAAAATTTTAGGGATATATGTCTAAAACTGTTATCACTACTAAGGCGTGACAGATGGACGGATACACACACAAACAGGTTGTGTAAAAGTAAATAAACCTGAAAAAATTAATCGACAAAAATTACATTTAGTGTACGCATAAAACTTATCACGCAATTTAATTCAGACCGCAAATTTTTAAGACTCGCCGCTTTCCCAAACGCCTTTAATAATAATATTTTGCAAGTCAAAAAAATTTGATACATTTGCGTAAATAGGGGTTGTAAATCCAGAATTTTTTTCCTCCACTCCGATATTATATTACACGGTTTCCTTTCAAAGCAATATCATATAACGTAATTGGCCAGCAGATGTTTCGCTTCAAAATACCTCCACCCCGTGGCCATTTTACGTTATATGATACTTCGCTTTGAAAAGGCCAAAACCGTTTAAAATCTCGGAGTTTTCGGAGGAAAAAAATTCTGGATTTACAATCTGTTTTTAATGATCAAATTTTTTTGACTTCAAAATATTATTATTAAAGGCTAAACGCGAGTCTTAAAAGTTGCGTGTCTGTTTATTAAATTACTTAATAAATGGAGTTATTTTTTATTTTTCAAAGAAAAATGAATGGCGGCTACTCGGTTTGTGCTTGCCATAAAATTAAGTCGATTACATGTTCGAATATTTATCAGATCTTCATAACGTAAAAGTATGATTTGTACAAATATGTCAAGTAACCAAACTGTCCACAATAGGCATTAATACAGTGTTGCTATGTTTCGTCTATTAAGAAAAAAATAATAAACCGATTGCGTCTATGGGCTTATATTGTTCCATTTTTAAATAATTTTCTATAATTTTATGTTCAAATTTCGTTTATTACCAGAGTTGAGAGTGAGCGATAGATAGAATCTGTGCCTTTGCTGCTAGTAACTCAACGCATCAGGGAATAGTAGACCGCCAATAAAATAAGCCTAGCTTGTTTCAGTTTTCGTTACGTTCTCAGTCGTAGTAAAACGTATATCGGTCTTTATATATTAAGTTGGAAATTAATAAACCCCCACTATTTTCGAGTGATTTCTAGAATGTTATAGACACGTCTCGGACATGTCCGATAGGGTTATATAAAGAGCGCAGCGTAGGACGTTCTTTTCAGTGAGCGACTGAATTTCGGCAAGTGAAGAACAACCGGAGCAACACGTAATATAAGTGCAGCGATTGGTAAAAGTATCCTCTTCCAAACTACGGTCATCCTCTTCAAAGGCGATTTGTTTAAACATTTGTCTCCCACCCTTGTCACCAAAAGGATCGTTCAGAAAAATGTGAAAAAAATTGTGGACGTTGAGAATTAAGTATAGATTGAACCAATATTTTCAGGATTTAAAAATCCCAGCGCGATTAATTGTCATAAACAATATTGTTTATTTCCTTATAACTGCTGAAGCATTGGTTTCAGAGAGTTTTCCGCCAAAAAAATATTTCTCAGGAAATAAGGTATAAATTTTGTCCTTACACGTGTTTAAAATTTTTTATTTTGGCTCTGCCGTAGGTGTCGGATATGTCTTACGTAGCTTAAATATAAATAATCCATTTTCTCTGATTCAAAATATAATTATCCAGTTTTTGGGAGTATAGGTGTTTTCCGAGGTAATAATCCAATAATCCATAAGGTTATATATATATATATATATATATATATATATATATATATATATATATATATATATATGTGCGTAAACCTATTCGAATATATGTATATATATACACATGTATATATATATATATATATATATATATATATATATATATATTCGAATAGGTTTGATGCACAGAACTACCTTTATGAATAACAAATATGTTCTTTTGTGTTTTAATACTCCCTTTAATACTTTTAGAATAATCATATATAGAAGTTTCACTTCCGAAGTGTGTGGCGGTCACACACAGTTTTCTTTATTTTTTGTTTTACAAATTTAATGAGGATGAATAACCCAAACATTGAATTATCTTCTTAGCGGAAAGTGTGATTTTCCTTTTCTGTTCCGCGTTATCTACATGAAGATTTATTTCTTATCGAATCTTATTTGTTGTTATGAAGTATATGATATAACAACAAATAAGATTTAACGAGGAATAAGATCATATTATCTTATCATGATTATCGTGTATTACCGTGAATTTTATAAAAATATTCCGCCGAGTATTGCACGCATAACTTAAAAAAGAAGCGTAATCTAAATATTTCGTATTCATAAATTCACTTTTTATTAACGGTATATCACGTGCTGGCGCATGAATGAAAATTTTTTTCTTAAAATTTTCAATCTACATTAAAAATTAATATATTAAATAATTCAAAAGCAGATGTTACACGTCATAATAGACTCGATCCGTTGCTATCAAAAGAGCGTTAAACCCCTCAGAAATAATCTCGGCGGGGCGAGCCGACGCCATTGCGACGACGCCCAGTCTTCCGGGTGCGACGTTGCGCCGGTGTGACCTGAATTATTTTTCACGAAAATATTAAATTAAATAAGAAAATAAAAAACGAAAAACATACTAAAAGAACAGCCGAGCCACCGAAATATGAAATTAATTCGACGGAACGTGTCACTCATTTGGGCGCAATTGCCTCCCCACATCCAACATTGAAGTTAAAGACGTTTCACGTCAAAGAAATGAAAGCTTTCTGGAAATGAAATTTATTGTAAGGGAAGCCAAACTCACGAGTATTTCCCTGTAGCTATCTATCATATATTGATCGCACCCGATTTTGCTTCTTTTTGATGAAGGAACAATCTATGAAGGTGTTAAAATATTATGTTAAATGACTTCGGTGTTTGCGGGAACAAAAGTTTTACTTCAAAATCATATGTCGATAAAGATCCGAAAATGGATCATTTTTTATCGAATAGAAAAGCAATAGGATCATAAGCAAAAAATAGTGCATATGATATGTAATACTTCAACGCACATATCGGTACATAACGCAGATACTAAAGTCGGTGCAACTTTGGTCGATTCTCGCCAGCCCGAACGTTACGAGTGAACAAGAAGGAGAAGAGGATAGAACATACAACTGAACACACGCTAACGGAGACGGGAGTAATTTACGCCCATATGCAGCACACATGGTCAAGACTGTAAGTCAGAGTTACTGCTAGTTAAAAACTTATTTCTGTTTCTTATTAACTGTCAGTCGACACATCGAACTAGAGTCTACTTTACCGATCGTGCCCTATTGCACGATCTACTCGCTAAAGTATCCAGACAAAATATATTTTTAACTGTCAGTAAATCCGACTGAGAGTCCTGACCGTGTGTGGTGCATACGAGCATTAGTCGACGGCGCGCGTCTCTTGTCTCATAGGTTTAGTCAATGGAACGTCGACCACCGAAATTTTTCGTACGATAACTATAGAGAAGTAGTCGGTAGTTTAGGATTCTAGAAATAATGAGGTCTCCCGATCGAGATCGTAATAACTCAATATAAAACTAATAGATTAAGAAATAGAGAAAAGTGTTCTTTCACAGGCAAAATTTAATTCTGCAGGACCTGCCGGATCCCTCTTTCTGTCGCCATGCGTTGCAAGTGTTTCAGATACTGCTAGGCGTCTTCTTAATCTCGACAATTAAAGTTGGCAGATAACATTTAATTGCTTTAAGTTAATACGAAAAAACCTGTCTATTTTATTGTTTTACTTTACATTTCTATAATTGTTTTTTTTTATTTCTTTTTGCTCTATGCAAACTGCAGAAACGTTAAAATAATTTTAAAAAATATATACATATATAGATATATATATATATATATATATATATATATATATATATGTATATATATATATATATATATATATATATATATATATATATTAACACTGGCTCCGACTGGTTCCAATAGATGTCGCAAGACGTAAGTTAACTCGCGCTATTTATTAATAGTCCTTCTAACTATTAGTCGATATCGGTCTGTATATAAATATTCTATAAAAATTAAGTTGAATAGCTTTCCGATCAAACTTTATTCTCTAACGATTCTTGGTGTCACCTGTCACTGTAATATACAAATGGTGACTTTATTATTTATCAGAAGAAAAACGTGTAGTATGTTAATTTATTACCGCAAATACTTACTAATTATTGATGTAATCATAACTAGTGATATTCATAGTAATTAAATAAAAAAATAGTAAAACACAATACTAAACCTGGTAACACCGAACATCGTTTAAGACGCTGGAGTGTCGTGAAATCGAATCAGCGGCGGATATTAATGTCCACGCAATTTCCGATTTAGTCAAATTCTGCTACGGTACGTTACGGAAGTGAAATTATTATAGAGTCTATAAATATATTTATTTAAAGATCAATCTATACCAATAAGTACAATGTTGTCAATCAGCTCCAAAAAGAATAACGTTTTTATTATTCGTTTGTCTTCGAACCTTTTAATTGCAATTGACAGGGTTTTTTAATTAGTTTTAACGCACGGACAGTCTAAGTCTTTATTATGTTTAACGCACCGACAGCATTAGTTTTTATTAATTTTAACGCACCGACAGTCTAAATTATGTATTAGTTTTAATGCACCGACAATCTAAGTTTTTATTAGTTTTAACGCAACAACGATCTAAGTTTTTATTAGTTTTAACGCAATAACAATCTAAGTTTTTATTAGTTTTAACACACTGACAGTCTAAGTATTTCTTAGTTTTAACGCAACAACAATCTAAGTTTTTATTAGTTTTAACGCACCGACTGCCTAAGTTATTATTAGTTTTATCGCACCGACAGTCGAAGTTTTTATTACTTTTAAGGCAACAACAATCTCAGTTTTTATTAGTTTTAACGCTCTAAGTTATTATTAGTTTTAACGCACCGACAGCCTAAATTTTGTATTAGTTTTAATGCACCGACAATCTAAGTTTTTATTTGTTTTAACGCAACAACAATCTAAGTTTTCTTAGTTTTAACACAATAACAATCTAGGTTTTTATTAGTTTTAACACACTGACAGTCTAAGTTTTTATTAGTTGAACGCAACAACAATCTAAGTTTTTATTAGTTTTAACGCACCGACAGTCTAATTAATTAACATTATTTATTTACGCATAAATATTTCACATTATTTATGCGTGCGTTGTTACGACCCGTATTCTCGTATTGGTCTCATTTTGTCGTGTAACGTATCGCACAAATATGTGGCCTGCCTCTCCGTTGAGATTCACATAATTAACATCATACGCGTTTCGTGTTCTACTGTAAAAAATGTCGTCAAAACGTAACAGCAGGGCAGTTATTATAATTATAAAATCTTCTGAGTGGTAGATTTTTATGCTTCTCTTTTTATGCTAATTTACCCAGAACTGTAGGATTTACACCCAATAGGGCGTGACGCTAAGCCATAAATTTTAATTTAGTTGTTGACTAAATTTTCCATCTCTTTAGTAACGCAGAAATAAAACAATAAAACACAGCACAGGAAAAAACTTGTGTTTTGAATCGTCATTATTTCGTCATAATTTAAACTAATTAAATTATTTCAATTTCAGTATGTATTTCACACAAAAAAAACAATTTGTGAGTACTTAAAAACCCATGCATTTATATATATATATATATATATATATATATATATATATATATATATATATACATATATATAATTATATACATACCTTTTTGTAATTTAATATTTTTTAAACTCTTTTAATAATATATTATCAATTTTCATGAAAAAATTTGGGTTCGAATTTTTGGATGATTACAAATATTTTTCCATTCTCTATGTCGCTCGAAAGTAAAAGAAATACACTCGTATAAACTATGTGTGCCAGTGAAGTGATATTTTCCGGAACACAACGCAAATAAAACTCAACCAAATCGACGCAACATTTTCAAAGCGACCAATTTGAATGTGTTACGGTCGAACTGCTTCCGTGACTAAAGCCAATAATATGCGACTAATCTTAAGATTAATTTAACAGCTCTGCTAATGTCCAAACTACGTACGATTAACGGTATTAATTCCGACATTAGATGGCTAACGTTACGTTAAGATGTATTTTATTCGCAATAAAACACATTCCGTAACTTTATTAAATTAAATTTAAACATTTAATTTGTTCATCATACGTGTTTATTTTGATACATGTTCCTAAAATTGCCACGGAATTAATCTAACACTATAAACTCAAAAATTTTCTACAAATTCCGTAAACATTAAGTTTTAATGTTAGTAAAAAAAGCAATGTTCTTATATATTAAAACACCTGGCATAGTTGCAATAGACTGATTAAAACACCTAGCATAGTTGCAATAGACTGATTAAAACACCTTGCATAGTTGCAATAGACTGATTAAAACACCTTGCATAGTTGCAATAGACTGACTTTTATTTTGTAACTTACACTTCGCAGATGACGCTACTTGTTATCTGAGTTCAAAGTTGCCAGTAAATGGAGCTATTTGTAATCTGTATTTTGATACATTAACATTGTAAATAAATAAAGAAGAGATGGACATTAATTTTTTTTTTCAAAAAATTAATTCAAAATGTTGATATATTTCCAAAAGTAAAATTTGATCTGTTGTTGAGAAACTTTATTTTTATTCTTTATTTATATGGGTTTGTAATTATATTAATAGGTTCTTACTTTCTTTTAGTCGGGGGATTTAAAAAAAAAATATTTAATCGTTTTTCAATTACGACTGCATCCGTCGAGGGTTTTTTCCAATTTTTTAAATTTGTTTTTTATATTTACCGTAAAAGAGCTTACCCCTCATTTTTTTACACGTTTTGATGCCAATCAGGAGTATGCTACGGGTACTAGGTTACGCAACTTAAAATTCTAAAAAAAAATTATTTTATTAATTTTTGACCTCCTTATAACTAAGTATTTCCAACGATAGATAAATAAAAGAAAATTTTCAAGTACTTAATGTTCCCCTCTAAAACCACCATATAAATATTTCAAAGTTACAGCTTATTATATACTACTACGCTAAATTTCAATATAAAATGGTTTCTCAGAACATCGACTAAGACTGACATACAGACAGACACGTTAAGAGATCTTATAAGGTTCCTTGTCCCTCTTGAGGTAAAATTAAGTGCAACTTGTTATTGAAATTTAAAAACTGTCGAAAATATTTTAGAACATTTGTTAGGATACGCCAAGATAAAAAATCGGTTAAGTACATATCGAAAACGCTTGAAGTATGGTTCCGGAGTTGAAATTAATAATATACTTTGAAATTGTTTTCAAGATTTTTCAAACTGAAAAAAACTGTTTAAAAATAGAGCTATGAGTATATTCTACAAATCACTGTGATGCATAAAATTCTAGAAAAAAGTTAGGAAAAGAAAATACGTAAATTAAATCTTAATATTGAATGGACCTGCATAGGACGCGCGAACAAAATTGCGGTTTGACTTTACAACAGGGAAAAGTTAATTATATTATTTCAATTAATATCTTGCTACACATTAATTCAGATCCGCATCTGCAGCACCGCCCTATAATAATCCCTTGTTTGACGACGAAACCTTAAATATTAGTTTTGATGTACCTTAAAAGTTGGCAGAGAAATAAAAAAGTATTTTCTAGAAAAAATATTTATCGTTGATTTCTGAGAAATAATTATATTTTGTTATAAATATTCGAGCATACAAGGTCAGTCTGTTTACTAGTCTATAGGTTGTTATCGTTTACTTTCCTATTCGGATATAGAGTCGTGAGAACGCTATTGTCGGATAAATAAATTCGACTGACGTGGAAACTGGTACTCGTATAAGAGAAAAACGAAAATATATCTCGTTAAACCTTTTACTTAAATCAGGCGAATAAAAAACCTTGTATTTTTGATGGAAAGTTATAATTCACAATAGTTCGTAAACATATGTTTCATAATAGTTTGTAAACACTATTCCTACGGGACTTTTTGAGCCAACAAGATGAAACAAGTGCGGATTATGTTCCGTTGTATCCTCCATATACAAATATAAAGTAAAGCCAATTAAAATTCGAAAAAAAAGATGTCATTTTGACAGCACAGGGCAAATCTCACTGTCAGTGAAAAGTTTATTTTTAATTCATTTAGGCAATGGCTACAAAAAAAACATTACTAAAAATGATCATTTAATATAATACGACATTTCATATCGATAATCGTTTTTAAAAAAGTATTGTATACTTCCTTAGACTTTTTTTGGTATTTTGATTTCTGATTAACAATTCTTAATATGTAAAAAACATAGTATAAACGCATTTGGGAAGGTAGTTTTTTTTTGCTTTGTGTTATAGTTACACATTGAATATTATTTTTTGATCTTTCCTAATTGTCAATCGCTCAATTGTTTGGTTCTTACAATTAAAAAGTACCAACTTTTAAAATATTTTTATTCTATTTTTGTAACGTCAAACCCATTTTCACCGATCTCCATTAATTATACTTAATAAAATGTCTCATTAAATACACAAATGAATCAGAAAAATAAAAGTGATCATTTCAAACGGTTTATCTTTAATATATGGAGTTATAAAGTTTAGAACTTAACTGCAAAGTTCAAATTGTCCCTTTCGTCGATATTAAGTGTCAACGTATCCAACAGACACACAAGTTTCACAAATTTGGTTTATTCTTAACTTATACAAATACAATGTTGGTTTTTGGTTAGTTTTCACAAATTTGGTTTATTCTTAACTTATACAAATACAATTTTGGTTTATTCTTATACAATTAAAATGTTGTAAACAAATTTAATTTATTCTTAACTTATGCAAATACAAAACTGGTTTGTTCTTATACAACTGCAATGTTGTATACAAATTTGATTTGTTCTTATACAAATTCAATGTTGTATACAAATTCAGTTTGTTCTTAACTTATACAAACACAATTTTGGTTTGTTTGGTGGTTATATAAATTTGATTTGTTCTTAACTATGCGAGTGCAAAATGTATTCATTTATTTGAAATTCTCTCTCTAGTAATGATTTCATAACTCGGTAGATAAAACTATAACCTTTACGGTTGTGCTTTTTTCCCTGTTTTTTTTCCTTTGTTTTGTTACTACAGTTTACGTCCGAAATTAATAAAATCATCAATATGAAAGTATCCCAATTACGTATTATGAAATTAAAATATGCGAGTATAGATATAATACAACGACCAGTGTCGCAAAAATATTTTTGAATTTGAGAAAAATTTAAGAAAATAAGAAAATCTAAACAAAAACGAGAAGCATATAGAGTCCCTGTGTTTATTTATAAAACTATTTATTTAGAAAACCCTGAAACAATTGTTGGATGTGGCGACAAGTGGTTTATATTTTAAAACACTTCAGTAAGTTTTTACTAAAATTCTTCATCAATTTATAAAGGCAGTTACGAAAAAATATCCTTAGTATATGACTAAATTAAAAACAGGTCATTGCTGCATATTTTATACGATTGTTTACGCTATTTTCAACGAATTTATTTGTTTGTGTTTTGGTTAAGCATAAAACTTTGCGGCCAAATCTCGTGATAATTAGCTCTAAATACCGTTGAATTTTTTGAACATTATCCAGTTGTCTACAATATCTTTATACATTATGCTAATATTTTTATCTAAATTGTTTACGCAATTTTCAACGATTTTAGTATTTATTTTGTGTTTCGGTTAAATATAAAACTGTGTGGCCAAATCTCGTGATAATTAGCTCTAAATACCGTTAAATTTTTTGTACATTATCAAGATGTCTACAATATCTTTACACATTATGTTAATATCTTTATCTAAAATGCGCACAGCGTATTTCAACACTCCTCGTTTAATTCATTATCATTACCATGGGTCTATGAAAACTATTTAACGGTGAAACAAAAGCAACTTTGACGGTTGACAGTGGAGTGATATTTTTATCACATCGCCATATGAAATACAAATAATTCTCCTGTTTCAGTCTTTCTCTTTCTTTCTTTTCACGCATGTACAAATAGAACGAGCGAGAGCGAAATCGACGATTATCTTTTCTGCTCCCCGCTAACTTCACCTCCCCTCTGGTCTACTGATGCGTACTAACATAAATTATTATCGATGTCGTCTTCAGTAAACTCGTCGTAAGCCGGCACAAGGCGGTCGTGCTTCTATGGTCATTACCCAAACGTTCTAAAAATTTATTATATATCCTGTTCATATAGATGCAGTAAAGATAATAAAAATTTCATGTCAACCGGATAAGCCGTTTTTATGCCAACCTCCAAAGACAAAGAAACAAACAAAACTATCTATCTTTATACAATATGTATGATTCGGTTTCTAAAAACAGTTTAATAACTACAGTAAACGTAACTGTTAAAAGGAACTGGAAAAAAATCGCGTGCAACTAGTACAAGTGACAGAACGGAAAGTTCTTTAGCTAATTAAACCTCGATTTGGAAGTATATAGTAATGGGTGAAACGGGAGATTTTAAGGGGGGGGGGGTAGAGAAAATACTTAGTGTAAGACCATAGTTTATACTAAATTCGTATAGGATTTTAATATTATACATACAGAAAAGTTAATAAAAATCATTAGAAATCGACGTAAACATATAATAAAATCATCATATAAATTTACATAGGCAATTATATATATATATATATATATATATATATATATATATATATTTAGATATATATATATATATATATATATATATGTGCCTAAACGTGGCGCGACCTTAAAATTTTACTTTCAATTCTCGTCCACTTATCGATTATCGAATCACCGCCTAAAAATGTTCTCTTCAAAAATTTAGTATTACTTGATTAATATGAATCTATGTAATGAGGTTCCCTTTTCGTACAATAGACGGTATTGCATAGTTTTAAAACTGTTCATTTGAAGTTCGGAAATATGGACGCGCGTGTCGAGCTTTTGTCTTAAATGAATAAAAAAAAAACATCGCCAAGTCTGTAAGTACATATCCAACGACGTACCAGTAATAATTCCAAATATTACTGGCACGTTAATGCCAACCTGGAACATTTCCCAAGTAGTCTCACGGGTAAAAGTTACAATTGGTTTGTAACGGTCGTTACCGCGAGTGAATGTGAGGTGTGACAGCAATGGGACCGACGGGCGTTGGCGGCCGGCCAATTTTGAACTTTTCTTGTTCCTTATGTTGCTCACGTTCGAATCAAGTTGTAGTGGCACATCGTAATTTGCGTTGAGTATTTAAGGCTTTTGCACATATACAAAATTGTATATATGCAAAAGGCTTGTACATTTTATTTCATAAGTATGAAGCGACTAATATACATTAGTTTTCAAAAAAGGCTTCTAATTTTCAAGAATTTAATAAGTTGTAAGCCTAAGTAGATGACTATATATGACGTTTTCGGAATGCCATTGAAGGAAACAAGTTGACCACCCTATAAAATTGATCCGATCACCGTTTTGACGTTTTTGAAATCGATCGTGAGTGTGAAGAGGCAACCACGCCCAAATAAGCGACAGTTTCTGTGGAAATAATTGCAAACTTCAATATTTCAGTTGAAAACAGATATAGCGTCTCAATCTTTGGTTTCGTTTTAAAGAGGAAAAATGGATGATATTCGTTGAAGATACTCTGATATCACAGAATGCATACGAGTAAAGTGAACCCTATAGTTATCGATGCGCAACCGGGGTATTACTCATTCTGCTGAGCACTATGAAATAAAAAATACCTATTTTCCTTTATTTTTATTAACCCCCTCCTAGATCTGCTATTATTTTTTTATGTAAACACAAAGTTTCATAAAACACTTTTAGTCATGTTTTTACCTTTGAAGGCTGCCAATCAGTTAATATCAGCTGAACAGGAATGGACGTATCTTTTTTATAGAAAAATGTTTTCATAAGCTTTTATTAAAATAAAATGTATACAGTTTTCACGTTGAACCCTAGAAACGTATATCTAAGTTGAATAGAAATAAATTTAAATATCTTTAGAAATATAACTCGAAACTGAATAGAAGTAAATTTAATTGACTTTAGAAATATAAATCTAAGTTGAATAGAAGTAAATTAAAATAATTTTAGAAATGTAAATCTTAAATGAGTAGAAGTAAATTTAAATGAATTTAGAAACATAAATCTAAGACGAACAGAAGTGAATTTAAATATATTTAAGAAAATAAATCGAAACTGAATAGAAGTAAATTTAATTGACTTTAGAAATATAAATCTAAGTTGAATAGAAGTAAATTAAAATAATTTTAGAAATGTAAATCTTAAATGAGTAGAAGTTAATTTAAATAAATTTAGAAACATAAATCTAAGACGAACAGAAGTGAATTTAAATATATTTAAGAAAATAAATCGAAACTGAATAGAAGTAAATTTAATTGACTTTAGAAATATAAATCTAAGTTGAATAGAAGTAAATTAAAATAATTTTAGAAATGTAAATCTTAAATGAGTAGAAGTAAATTTAAATGAATTTAGAAACAAATCTAAGACGAACAGAAGTGAATTTAAATACATTTAAGAAAATAAATCGAAACTGAATAGAAGTAAATTTAATTGATTTTAAGAACATAAATCTAAGCTGAATAGAAGTAAATTTAAATGACTTTAGAAACTTAAATGTAGTCAATTTAAATTCTATAATTCAAAATTGCGAAAAATGTACTTTTTGAAGCGAATTTTTTTATTCCACGGTAGTACAGTTTGTATTAAATTAAGAAATAAATTAAATCATAATGAAAATTGGAAGATTTTCCAACCCGCTACCAGATACTGCGTCAGTGAATAGCAGACCATCCGTAATATAAATCTAGCGTGTTTCAATTTTCGTTACACTTTCAGTAGTAAAGAAGCTAGTATTAATTTTTTTATGTATTAATGTATTGAGACAATTTATGTAAAAAATCTCGTTAATATTTGTTATATTGAAACTTCAGGATGATATGTAATAAAAAATTTTTTTTTTATTACACGATAATATTTTCATTTTTCCTTTATAATAATACCATACATAGAAGTTTGATTGCAACTCTCGTGTCAGCCGCGCTCTTTTATCAAATTATGAAAGTATTGCGTTAGATCCAGGAGGGGGTTAATAAAAATAAAGGAAAATAGGTGTCCAAAGGGAAATGTGAAAATATGTATGGTCTCTGTGGATTTGTATATATGTATATAAGTATGTACGTATACATTCAAAGGCGTATAAAATCTAAATAGACTAATAGATTCATTATGGACTTTTTTATTTCATAGTGCTCAGCAGAATGAGCAATCCCCCGGTGGCGCGTCGATAACTATAAGGGTGTGGAAGATATGGGGGCTGAAAGTAGTCGATCTCGAAAATGTGTGACTTCTAATATGAAAGTTCCAGTTTTTCTAGAAAGTCCTAGAAATTTAAAGAAATTTCTCCGATGTTCTGGAACATTATCGAATTTTCACATATATTCATTGTCCTCACACTTTTTCTTCACTACCGCCACCCACTCCTTATTTCTTTTAACATTAATAATACATTACGGTTTTAAGAATGTATTTGAATAAAATTACTTAAATATATATATATATATATATATATATATATATATATATATATATATATATATATATATTTACTTAGTTTGTAAGATATTTATGTAGAAAATATAAAAAAAGAGAAGTTTTTTAATACATATTTTTTATACAAAAAAAATGTACGATCAAAAAAACCAGCGAAGCGAGTACTTGCTGCTAGTTATATATAACGTAACAAAATTTTGAAATCAAATATTTTGCGTAATTATTATTTTGAATTTAGAAGTTTTTGGTTAAAATCGAAAAAGTATTTCCGGAGATATTGTCAAAAAATTGTTTTTCTTTTCCGTACACTAGAAAGTTACTGGCAGGCTGCGCTTGTACAGTAGAAACAGATGACGGTTGCATAAATTTCTATGCTATGATTACGTTGTTTGACAACATTGGATTACCCTCTTCTCTTATAATTCGAATAAGTCTACTACTCTTGATACGAAATCATCCTATCTTGTTTGTGGCATTATATGAGGTAAGTTGATTTAGCGTGATTACGTTGTTTGAAAACATAGATTCTAGGGATTACCCTCTTCTCTTATAATTTGAATAAGTCTACTACTCTTGATACGAAATCATCCAATCTTATTTGTGGCATTACATGAGGTAAGTTGATTTAGCATGATTACGTTGTTTGACAACATAGGATTACCCTCTTCTCTTATAATTCGAATAAGTCTACTATTCTTGATACGAAATCCTTCAATCTTATTTGTGGCATTATATCAGGTAAGTTGATTTAGTATTAAATTGTCACTATATGACATTTTTATTAGTGATTCACACGTTGCCTCATTTTGGCGAAAGTTTCGCTAGAAAGCTCATTAGATTTAGGTGGAATTTTAACTTGTACCCTCATAATCATTCAAACTTTTTGTCACAATACTACAACGACTAATAAAGGGAGATGAAAGTAGATATATATAGATTCTGCTGGTCACATATCTAGTTTATTAAGAAATTAATTTTATGAAGTCAGCTAGAGTTCATAATAGCGTATTGGCTATAAAGAACTCCATATACGCTATAAAATTCTGTCTTCCGGGACCACCGCCCCTCCCCGAATTTCCCGTTAACTCACTCCCGTAAACCTGGGAAAGCACTCACATACAACCGGTAGGGATGGTACAATCGATATTTAATTCATAATTAACCCGCAGCCGCCAGCAGCGGCAGTCTCTTGCGGCAGTAGCCCTAATTCTCTAACCCCACCATTATGGAAAATGACATGGCGTTTCAATATTTCGACACAACTTTCTTAATAAGCCAAGCAGAGTTGACAGTTTAGTTGTAGATGGACGAGGCAACGCGAATGGTTCTAATATTGAATATATTTGGCGTTAATTTTATAGAAATTCATTATTCACACTTAAATGAAACTACGTGATGTAGTATTATTTCTACTTTCTATAATTTCTTTACCACGACCTAGGTTTCGTTGTATTACAACACCTTCAGGTGGGATATTAGCAAAGATATCATAGAATATCTATAAATCATAGAATATCTACAAATAGAATATCTATAAAGATATCATAGATATCATAGAATATATATAAATATATCATAGATAGAATTGCAAATAGCCCACCTGAAGATGTTGTAATACAACGAAACCTAGGTCGTGGTAAAGAAATTAAAGAAAGTAGAAATAATACTACATCACGTAGTTTCATTTAAGTGCGAATGGTTCTTATAATCTCTTGAAATTATGCACTCAAAATAAAAAAATATGGGTACAAACACTAAAGTCTTGTATTTTTAACATTATATTATATAATTTGTGCCAAATATTCGTTATATACCTAAAGATGGATAAAAATTATAACGTATACTAATTTTTAGTTAATGAGTTTCAAATTAAAATTGAATAACCTACATCAACTTTGCTATAACATTTATTATTTATATAAATTAAGAAATTGTTTTCTACACAAAACAACTATAATTCAACATGAAACAATGTTTATTACATCAAAATGATGTCAAGGCGAGTGAGAGCCGTGACTCATATGCATGTTCAATATATTTTTATGTATCAGAACTGTAGTGCGTTCCTGTTAAATTTGTGACGCAGCGATGGTGTAATAATGGGATATGAGACGGTGACAGACTCATGAAATTCCATTTTGAGCATCTACTGGTTTTTAAGTTAACAACTGTTCCTTTTTTCGAATGACAATCGAAGATATGAAATTATTGTAATTTTCAAAAGAAAATCAAAACGGAGATTTCAATGGGAATTGATTCTAAAGCAATAATCACTACTAATATAATAAAAGTAAAACGTTGTATGTCTATTTGTTTGTTTGTTTTTCTTTCACAGTTAAACAGCCCAACGGATTTCAACAACATTTTGCGTATATCAAGGCTTTTAGACTTAGTTTAAAAAATGGGCTATATATAATTACCATGGACCTAATAACCACAATTACGCTTACTAATATGGTAAAATTGTTTGTCTTTGTTCGCCCTAAAGAAGTTGTTTGTTCTTCTTTGTTCGTCACAACAAACGTTAGCCAGGTTTGGCCAATTAAGTTCAAAAATAATATTTACCTTATGCTCCTAATTGGCCCGATAGAAATTTTTGAAAACAATTTTTTTACCTTTTCCATAAAAACAAAACAAAGAAAATATCTGCGCGGGTGTACGTCGTACGATCGAGCGCCTAAACCGCTAGACCGATTTCGCTGAAATTTAACAATTGGGAGTTTTTCATAAATATTTTCAGATGTTTGAAATATCGGGTAAATGTAAAAAGAAACATAAAAACAAATTTCCAGAAAAAATAGCGTCAACTCTTTTCTTTAAACCTCCCACATTGTTAGAATTTTATAATTAAAACAATGTTCCATAACTCGTTTTCCATGGAAAAAAATTACAAGGGTACGTCTTATACCAAGCTGAGATAAATTGCGTGCGTTCATACAAAGAGATCGAGGCTTAGCGGCGCTGCAAGTCGCCATAATTCCTACTAATAAAACAAAAGTAAAAAGTTATCTGTTTACATGTTTGTTTGTCTTCCTTTCACGCTTAAACAGCTAAATGAATTTCAATGATGAATTTTGTATTAGATCATATACAATCTTGATTAAAAGACAGCCAATATATTATCCTTTATTAAAAGACAGCCAATATATTATCCTTGATTAAAAGATGGGCTGTAAATAATTATACTATCATTTACAGGAGCAACGAATTCAATATAAACGCTGAAAAAATTGACACGCGCACCAAAAACGAATGGTCTGCCTAAACTATAGAAAAAATTCGCCGCGAAATGTACCTGTCGTCAATAGGTAACACACAATGAGCCTTTTAATTAAATACAAGTATTATTGCTGAGACATTAATTCATAGAAATTTATTGTGAAACTTACGAATCGTTATATAAATAAATTTCACTGTTGGAAAGTAAATACATTTAGCTACAAAAGTTCCTTTGACACTACATACTCGTCATTTATAGTTTAGTAGTTACAAAAGTAATCATTAAATGATTACAAAAGTAATCATTAAACGTTTATCACTTCACCTACATGTTTCGACTCTAGCGGATGGAGTATTTGCGCATGTGCATGAGATAAAAGAGACGGAAGGGGATCTGCATAAAGTGCCATATCGCTCCAACACTACCGAGCGGCGGCCCATATTTGTCTAATACTACGCAGGTGTAGCCGCTGGCAAAAACTAGTTCTACATATTATTTTCATCTCCTGTAATAATAATGATTTTAACGTAGAAACATCCGATGACACCTCCATCTACGTTTCACAAGTTGCCCGGATGGCCACAAGGATTCCGACCACGGTACAGATTAGACTCGCTCCCAGCAGTCAGCGCCACCAACTTCGCTCCTTTGTGCCGTCATCTCACCTCTCGACTGCTCGTCTTGAACGCGGTGACGTGACAATATTTCCTTTGCCTTTAGAAAATGTTCTGTCAGATGCTGCGCGGAGCTTTACGGAAGGAGTTTCGGTAAATCTCTGTTGAATGCATAGTCAATTATATCAGATGATCTACCTTAAATCCTTGATGATATGTTGATTTAGGTTTAGATTTCTACTTCTGTAACGATCTCTAGCTTGTAACGTCGAAGGCATAAGTCTGTAACACATTTTGAAGTCTAGAACTGGGACCATATGTGCTTTGTTATCATCAAATATGTTAGGATGACGTTTATTTAGTAAAACTAAGCTTCCTGTTTATGTCTGCATGGAATCAATTTTAACAATACTTATTAACATTATAAAGAGCAAAATCTTTACTGAATTTTGAAAGCGTACACGGTAAGTAAAATCGAATCAATATGGCCGTGCTCGCCGCCACAAACATGGCCACTGTAATCGATTAAAATTTAAAATAAAACTTAGTTCTTCATATTATTAATAACCTAAATATATTGATTTTCTTGCCACGAGCTGGAAAATTCACGTTCTACGAGTTGGAAAATTGAAAGTAACGAATGAAACCTTATTACGTAGTTTTTGTATAACAATTATAAAACGAAACGCGAGTACTCGTGACAAAAAATAAAAGTTCCGAAACATTTATTCGTATAAATCGGTAAAAGTCAAATTTAATAAAAGCGATGATTCAATATAGTACATATGATACTTTATATCGAAAAGTCATAAATATATAAGGCATTTTTAAATTAATTTTTTTATTGTACGAGTATTATGGCAATCTTAATACAATATTACCATGATAAAAAATTAAATTTAAAAATGTTTTATAGTATGGTAAGCAAAGTAGGATTTATGGCAATCTCAATTATAGTACATTTAACGTGCCAGTACATTATATGTTTAACTACGAATTAAGGTGGAAATGTTAAAATATTTGAAATAATTTGGCAAGTTGCCATCCGTAGAACATATTAGAATTATTTATTGATAAACAATAAATAAAGTAATACATATTCGGGCGAATCGTGTGGAAATGTTTACCCAATGTTATTTACAGTTATTGTTTTTATTGATTAAATAAAATTGTAAAAAGGTAACCTGTGAATGAAAAGTTAGCATTACCTCGAAGAGTGTATAATATATTTATATATATTTTTAATAAGTAATTAGAAGGTTTTTTTTTCTTCAAGCAACATAAAATATGAATCAATTAAAATTCCAATGTGTAGCAATCACATACACATGTTCCTTACTAGCACATTGCAATAAATGTACTACATATTTTCATATTTAATCTAATTTTCGAAAAGTTTGTTGATATATCTACTCGGTGAAAAAAATAGTCAGTTCAGCCCTAAATGAGTAAATCATTTTTATCAGTTAGAGTTGTCATTCTTCTATATCTTTTGATGCAAGGTTTTCGAGACAACGTTTAACGTTTTTGTTACTATATCTAATTAATTATTCAATAAAATAATTTTAATTAAAGAGGTTATTAAAGAACCCCATAACGCGAGAAATTCGTAAAGAGAATAAAAAAATTCGTAAAAATAAAAACAATTCCATTATTGTCTCTCGATTAAAATAATGTTGAATTATTATAAATCAAATATTTAACATAAATTAATATCAATTTTTTTCCAAATTGAATATATAGAATGTAAAAATGAATATTTCCTAACTAATTTTCTTTCTTTGGTACTTTTCTTTTACCGATATATGAACCTAAGTTCTAGTTATCTTGTATAGAACAGAGTCATCTCATATAGCGTAAATCAATTTTCAGGATTTTACATTTTTTGTTTTACTAACATTACAGACGGCCACGTGACAGACCCGAACAAGATTTATTTCACTTTTCAATCCATTAAATATAACACTTTCACAATGTTCGTCAGGCAGATTGAACAACTTTCTAGACCCAACATAATCAGTAGACAATTTACTTTTCTAGAAACAACACAATCAGAAGACAATTTAGTTTTTAAAAAGAGACGAGAACTTACAAGAACATTACATTATACACAACAGACTCTTTCAGTACATTACTGAACGTTTCTTGATGTTTTTCATTAAAACTATAGTATTTGATAGTTATTGCTTCACTTTCAGGATTTTAAAATACAATATTGTAGGTATGGAAAACTACACTATTTTGAAATCAACGTGTACCAGACAATTCAACACACATAATGTCTATACGTACGTATTACAATGGGAACTTTCAATATGTTTCATTTCAATAAATATAACAGATACATGGCGTTAGGATAGCGTCATAAGTCGATGAAATATTACGGAAGAATCCCTTAACGTTTCATTTATCAATATAACAGAAGTTTCACATCAATATGTAGTGTATCTGAAGCGTGTCTTTGTACAAATATGTGATCTTTCATCGTTGTAATCGCAACTGTGACAGTCGATTTGTCAGGTTGAGAATTTTTTTACGTTATTTAACATTGTCTACTCAATTTGATGTAAAGAATCATCCATATGAATATAATTTACGTTCTTCGTTACACCCTAAATGTTTAAAAGAATAAAGGAAGGAAACACAATCAAAAAGACCAGGGTTCTAATTAATACCATCGGTTTTCAGCTTACACAGTGAAGGAATATTCATAGATGGAAGTATTATCGTATTAACGGTTGTGTTATTATAATTATATAAAACTTATACATAAAAAATGATGTATAATATACATCTATAAATTAAGCTCTAGATATATTTCGTAAAGAACCAAAAACGGCGCCAACTAAAGAACGATGACGTAAGCAATGAGAGGCCGCCACTGTGCGATATGTTTAGTGAGATCCAGTGCGAGATAATGAAAATCTGAACGCTCGACGTATTTACGAGGCGCCCATAAAATCTACGCCCAAATAAAATCGCTGCTTCTTTCTTTATATGAGAGGACTTTTATATTTTTCGACTCCGTTGCCGTATTTTTCAACGCGAAACCTACAGTAGTCTTCATAGTTTTCGGGCTAAGAAATTCGCACGCTTATTGGATTCGGCGAAATTAACTCTTGGAGTTTATTTATAGCCACGCAAAGGAATAGTGAGACATGTTTTTGTTATGGACTAAAGGGATTTAAGAAAGAAACCTACATAAAAGTAGCTTCCATTTTTTTATTCTATAAGAATATAAACTATATAAAATATATCTAAATTACGTGAAAAAGAATAGTCTTTTTCAGATTGAATTAAAATTAAACTTACAATTTTACTTTTTAAACTAATGCAAACATATATATATATATATATATATATATATATATATATATATATATATATATATAAAATGTGTGTAATAGTTGATTGTCGTTAAAATAAAATTTAAAAGATGACTTGTTCTTCAGAAAATTTAACACAATATTCGTATTGAATATATTTGGCGTTAATTTTGTAGAAATTCATTATTCACAATTAAATGAAACTACGTGATGTAGTATTATTTCTACTTTCTTTAAGTTCTTTACCACGACCTAGGTTTCGTTGTATTACAACATCTTCAGGTGGGATATTAGCAAAGAATGAATAGATTCTTTGTTAATATCCCACCTGAAGATGTTGTAATACAACGAAACCTAGGTCGTGGTAAAGAACTTAAAGACAGTAGAAATAATACTACATCACGTAGTTTCATTTAATTGTGGACAATATTCGTAATTATTTGTCGTTTTTTTCATACACACGATACTTGCGCACGTCAATCAGCACCGCTCGGGTTAATGTAGTGGTTGCGTACGGCTAGCGTGAGATTGTGTGCGTGCGTTAGCGGAATTAGGTGTGTTAAAAAGAGTTATGTGTAAAATTAAAAAAAGGACATGTTTTACGTTTTATTTCAAAGACAATTTATTCCTTTATAGCCAACGCATAGCGTCTTTCTTTGTAGGACATTTATTCCCAGACACCACGTGTGTGTTTATATATATATATATATATATATATATATATATATTTATATATATATATATATTGGATATAGTTATAAAAGTCAGCCAATAAATATTGGCCGAATACAAAAAAGTACGACCAACTAGGGGAGAAATTAATTAAGACAGGCCATGTTATAAATGTGACTGAATTTAATTCTCAAATACAGATTGAAATTACCGATTAAGCAGTTGCACAAACAAGAATCGCCATCGAATATGGTTTAATTTGTCGATAAGTAATGTTCAACTGTAAATTTTCACGTCATTAAACATTAAATAAGCACAATAAACCAAGGAATTATTAACGAAGTGACTGTTTTCCTTTATTGTATTGAAAGAAAATTTATATTTAAACTTTGTATTGTACAGTAACAAACGACAGTAAGGGAACCAAATTTATTAATTTATCATCATAAGGCGCTGATAGCATCTTGCGCGATCCCTACAGAATAGGGTATTTGACTATATTTTTTTATTACTAAAATACAATAAGTAATAACATTAAAAACGGTTAAAGTTAATATATAGTACCTAGGACTTTTCATTACAAAGTGATAACGACTTAAAAACTGACGAACAACGATTCGCGCGAAAATGCCCCACACAAAACACAACTGGCTTATGACGTCACCGGCCCGTTTTTAGCATTCATTATAAGGGGTTTATTAAATATTTTTAGTATCTCGTTAAATATTGCATTTAAGTTATATGTTGTATATTATAATTTTCTAATTTTTTTGTGTGGAAACTAAATTCATAATATTTTTTTTTATTTAATTAAAAAAAAGTTGATACTTTTTCTTATTTAGAAGTTTAGATTAAGTGTTTGTTATATGCATTATTTTTTTCAACCCAATGTTTTTTACACTTGCTCTACAGTTTTAAAACACTTTTACAAAAAATATCGACATAAGTCAAATAGCCTATTGTCATAAGTATTGAGTTGTAAACGCTATTTCTAAGGAACTTTTGAAACAGCAAGTTGAAACAAAATGCATATTGTGTCTGTATGTATCATCCGTAAGATCGTCAAGAAGTCTCTCAACATTTATATTTACAAAACAGAACTTAAATGTCAGTTGACAGTTTATTTTTAATTAATTTAGGCAATGACTACACATTAAAAAAAATAATTGGCATTGAATATTTTCTGCGACCGTTTTTAAAGTTATTATGCACTTCTTTCGATTTTTGATATGAAACATTTAATGGCGCGTTTGGATGGGCGTTAAAATGTTCTAATGGCATGTCGCGGCTCGCGTATTATCGGCTAATAGTATTATAACATTAAAAATGTATTTTCAATCGATTGTTATGAAATATTTCTGTGATAAATTATTTTATTAACAACTATCTGAACATTTGTTTTTTCCTTTTCAATTCGTTCAAATAAAAATATTCCAATATAAAAAAATGTAATTGTTTCACGTCTGCCAGGCGTCCCATGACGGCTCATAATTTTTATTGTTATTTTTACGTCTTATTAACATTTTTTTATATATTAACAATATAATATATGCGCGTTTATGAAGATGGCTTTCTGTTTAATGTTACGGTTTCAAATCGTATTTCATTTTTTGCTCTTGTCGGATCGTCAATTGCTGAATTGTTTGTTTTTATGTCCTGAAAAACATGAGCTTTTTTAAAATTAAGTTCTATTTCGTTAACTTCCATTTTCACCGTTTTCCTTTAATAGTCCGAATGAGCCAGACAATACTTTTATGTTTGCAAATCTCGGGCGTGTCTATTAGCATCTTAATTATTTTTAACGAAATAAATTCAATACTTTTGCCCGTCGCTAATTTTAGTTGCCAACATACGAGAAAAGTGACAAACTTTGCAGCAAAATATAAAAGTGATTCTCGAACTTATCGAAACAATTAATACAATTGCTATCTAACTTATGTGGTTTAAATGCCCAAAGATACATATTTTCATAAAATGGTGTAACACACGATAATACTTAGCAGCATAATTTGGTCCCTTATTTTCACTTTTAAACGGGTTCATCGAGTGAAAAAAGACGATTTAAAAAATTTGTTTGTGTTCCGTTAACTGTTAACCGTTAACCGTTAACATTAGGATTCATTAAACATAATAACTACGTGAAATATAATACAACAAGTTAGCAATGATATGATTACGTTTTTAGGAGACCTTAATTGCAGTACCATCTTTACAGTTGTACTTTCGAGTTTATTAATAATACGTTTTATAAAAAAAAATTCCCTACCGCGTGTGTCTGTATGTACGAAATTTTGTCAGTAAGTATTAAACTAATTTTATTCCGATTTTCAATAATGGTGAAATTCGTTTAGGGGGGAAGGTTTATATTTATAATTTATGGAAATTTTGTGAAAATTACCCGATCTGTGACGATGAAGTCGGAAAAAAGCATTCATCAGAGAGGTATCATAGTCTGCTCTGTTTAAGTCGTTAGCGGAAACAATGTATGGCAAGATTGTTCTTTTCAAAAAGTTTTAGAAAAAATTCCTTGACTGCATAAGTGGAGAATATTACATAAAATCCATATTTTGCTATTTAAAGAAACAAATTTTTAAGTCAATTATTGAATACATTTGGTGTTAATTTTGTAAAAATGCATTATTCACAATTAAATGAAACTATGCTAATAGCCCACTTGAAGATATTGTAATACAACGAAATCGTGTCGGTCGGCCGTGGTAAAAAACTGGAAGAAAGTAGAAATAATACTACATCACGTAGTTTAATTTAAGTCAATTTTCTAGAGTTTATTGTGCAAAATTGTCTTAGTTCTTATCAAATTAAATTTTAAAGTGATTTTCCTCAATTTATATAGAACAAATTTTCCTTGTACACCGTACTTTTCTAACGAATAGTTTAAAAGTTAGGACGGTGTATTTAAATAAACAAAATTATACGCGAAGGTTTGCACGCATTGACACGGGACGCGTCATTGTCTGAAAACTCTGCCTACCCGTGCGAAGTTGGAACGGGAGCTAAGATATGATTTTATAATTACGGATAAGCAGTTATTTAAATGCATCAAAAACTACCACATCTCATCGTCGTTTAAAGTGTTTACCCACGAAAGTATGTCGTCCAAATATTTGTCATGACAACTTCTTTGAAGATTTTTCTAAATAATAATCGATAGATGTCGTTAGAATAGTATCATATGTCGGTGAAACGCTGAGGAATTGCCCCCAACACACCATGTATCAAACAAAGAAATTTCATTTTAAAAAATTTCCTGTACCTGTGTGGTAGCAAATCAAGTACAGCTGAATAGAATGAAACATTTTTTTTTAAATTGATAAAATTTTTTTGCGGCAAGTACGTTAATAGATGGCACCTCGAATTTATATCTAAATTATTTTTGCGCTTCACATAGTTACGATATTTCGATGTAATTAAACTGCTTTTATTTTTGTTTTATGGAATTCACAACAAAAAAAATAAATTTAACATAATAGTGCTGTTTTTCGTTCAGCCAATAATAATCGATAAATTACACTTTAAGTAAAATGATTACCTACAGATGGCGTTTTACAATTATATCGACGATAATTTTAAGTACGGAACGATTTACTCTCGTATTTATCGTTTTTGGATTGGTCGTAAAAAGTCGCGACACAAAGCTCATTGTAAGCTCGCGACAGAGGCGTTGCGCAAGCACGCGAGTGGCCCGATCGAACATTACCTTATAAGCGACTCGCCTGTTCGTGTGTTACTTTCCAATTTGCGTATCGACCGGTACCGCGACGCCACGTAATAGCGCGTAATTACGCGACGAGTTATGAAAATTTGGCGCGCCATTTTAATCTGCATGCGTACGTAATTGTTATTCACTAATGACGTGAAGGGCGATATTAGTCCATTTCCGTTTATTGCCAACTTCATGTCGTTTTGTAGAGAGGTGCTTCCGCGCCGAATCAGGAAACTGATCGTTTCAGAGATATTAACCATTAAAACTTGATTATCGTCACACTATGATTTAATCTATAATTTTTTTTTTCGTATCGTTAACCCTACAATGGTCGCGCTCCGTGACCGAACGAAATGGTCTCGTAAAAGACATTAATCATCCAATATATATAGAAATTTTATGAAAAAAAATTAAAATAAACAGTAATTTTAAAATAAATTAATTCTAAATATAATTTTGATCAATTAATTAGTCAAAATTTTAGATATAACTTGACTTTATAGTAATTATAATCAAAAAATCAAAAAATTAATCCGTAAATAATCATAATATGTATGTTATAGGAGATGATGGTACAAAAAATAACTGAAGAATAATTATTCAAAAAATATTAGTCGATCCATACCTAGTTCTAGATCCACACTAGTAAGTACGAGTGCGAGTTCTACTATACTAGGCAGGTTAATTTTTTTGTAAATTGTTATAAATGAAATTGTTAGAAATAATATGTATCCTTAAATATTTATACGTGCCTTAGTAGGAGTACGAGTTCTACTCACGCTTGAATGGTTTATTTTCTTTTGCAAATTGTTACAAATGAAATTGTTAGAAATTATTTCTATTATATTCTCTTAAATGTTTGTATAGGAACATACAAGTGCGAGTTCTAATCATACTTGAAAGGTTTATTTTTTTGTAAATTGTTACAAATTAAATTGTTAGAAACAATATGTACCCTTAAATGTTTCTGCGTGCTTAAGTATGAGGAAGAGTTCTAATCATACTTGAAAGGTTTATTTTTTTTTGTAAATTGTTATAAATGAAATTGTCAGAAATAATATGTGCCCTTAAATGTTTCTATGTGCCTAAAGTACGACTGGGGGTTCTATACTATTTTTTACTATACTACGTTATAAACGATGTTATAAATGAAATTGTTAGAAATAATATGTGCCCTTAAATGTTTTTATGTGCCTAAAGTACGACTGGGGGTTCTATACTATTTTCTACTATACTACGTTATAAACGATGTTATAAATGAAATTGTTAGAAATAATATGTGCCCTTAAATGTTTCTATGTGCCTAAAGTACGACTGGGGGTAATATACTATTTTCTATTCTACTATACTTCGCAAGTAATATCGGTTCCTTGAAAGTTTAAATTGGGAATTAAGTTTTAACATTTTAAGATACGGAGTCTAGTCTGAGTTTATTTATTACGTTCGTCTATCGACTAAATTAAAAGTGTTTATAGCAGAAAAACGTTTCCTTTAAAACTTAAGTTTGCTTGCTGACATCAAATTACTATAACTCAGCCAATTTTTAAAAAAATTACGTCATAAAATAAATAAAAGAATAAAGATTTTCTCGAAAACAGCAAGATTTTACTGATTTGTTGAAATTAATAATACGTATATTCGTACCAATCATTTGATTATGATAAACATTCAATTACTATTTTTATAACCAATTATCTGAGTATCTCATTTAATAGATCATTCCATTATTAACTCTATTTTCAATTCTAACATTTATTGGCTATCATAGTTTTCATTACGTGAATATTCGCTCAAGAATACAAAACTTAAGTTGATCTAGATGTTGCTGGGATATCCTCAAAGTGATCTCAAGTGACCTCGAGTTTGATCAATCAAAAGACTTTAATTTCAATCGCATTGCATAGAACAATGTTGGCTGCCAATTGGTTCAATTAATGAAGTCATTTAATATCAAATCATTGAGAAAAGCCGACAAAAAACGCTGTAAAACTAGTCAAGGTCAGTCGGTCATGTTCGTGTCACTTCGTCGATTGTCGGCTTTTAAGAAAGGGAAAGACTCTTTATCTCTCAATGAATATTTAAACCGTGCGACCGAACCCGTCTGCTTGATATGCATGTAAGTCGTTGTACGTGAGAAAAGGATTTAGCTGAGAAAGGATTCTTGGCCGTTTGCCAAATCATGGTATCCAACAAACTTTATCTATATACCAGCAAATGAGACTTAGCTTCGCCCTGGCTGTTATATTTTTATCGTAAGTCATGATGAAATGTGGGATATCAAAGAATTTATGAAATATGTGTAAGAATTCTTACGCTGCTAAGGAAATTTTTGTTGGAAAGCCCGCACTTTGAGAAAGATTATTGACTAATTATGCATAACATCACGTCACGATTTACAGGGAGATTAAAAGTATTGATTAAAAATGTAACAGATGACGACGAATACTACTTGAACAACGCAAGAAGTAGAGAAACTGACTAACTTATTAACAGGTCATCCCGAGTATTCCCGCTGATATAATCCCGACTCTGACGACTGATATCGTTTGGCGGACGGAGTGGAGGTGCTTAATGACCACTGAGGGGGTCTGATCCCCCATCAGCATAATTAAATCAATTCTACGCTGGTGAAATCACATGGTAGTTTAAAAATTAAAAGTTTACATCTACACCCATATACATAAAGATTATATAAAGACATAGATTGTTTGTTTGCCCAAAACATAGACGTGAATCTCCAAAAATATTGGACCAATTTTGGCGGGAGTTTCACTGACGTATACCTTGGCTCTTCAAAATGGTTTATCGTCATCGTTACATATCTGAAGGACCTCTCTTAAGCAATGTAAGAAAAGCCGGAAATGAAACTGTCTTTTCCTACTTTCATTGTGTAAAAGCATCAAAATTATGTAAGAATTAATTATTTTTGGTGAAAAACGGAAAAGTGTATATCGGAACGTGCGAAAAGTCTTCTTCTATATTTACGTACATATCTTGTAATTGTCGATACAAGTTGACCTAAATAAGTTTCACTGAAGATTCTAATCAATATTATTACACTCTTCCACATTCAAAAACCCCATGGTAAACAAATTAGAGACGGGAGCACAGAATGTGCGTAATTTTGAAGCTTATTTTTTCACAAATGGCGTAGTAAAAAGAAAAAAAACCTGTTCTAGCACGAATAGAACGCCGTAAAGTTCCGTACACGTCAAGACACTTATAAACATTTAAGGGTAGATAGTATTTTTGTCTAAACCGTTTAAAAATATTATTTTTTCACAACATAAATATATAGCTGACCTCATCTTCCGCGGGCGTAAAATCAAACTTAATGTAAAAATCTACAATTCCACACAGAACTGGAAATCATTGATTTTTCCCTCCATTTTGTGCCATAATACCACCCATTATGCCGACTGTCTAGAATGTAGATCGACCGGAAGTACCCTTAAGTTAAGTTACTGATGATAAGTCCTGATGATCAGTGAGTAAGACTATTATAAAAAAATACGCTCTGAAGGGACATACCTTTTTGTTGCGATGTAAGGCTATGCGCCTCGATATTGATTTCTCAAGCCGTTTATTAGAAAAAGGGCTTTGACAGACAGACTTAATATTTCAAGCCTTTTCTGAGAAAAAACAGTTTTGACACACATATGGATGGACGGACGGAAAACCAAGTAATCCTATGAGGGTTCCGTTTTTTTTATTTCGAGGAACGGAACCTTAATAAAGGTAAATAGACTTCCAATTTCATTAAAAATATGTTGTTTTTTAATATTTTCCATGCCTACACATTAACGGGTATCAAAATTAGCAAAACTTCAGGCACATAAATCTAAAATTATAATAAATAAATTAATTAAATTTCCATAACCTCTCTTTTCCATCATCAGACCCTCCTGGTTACAATACGTTACCAAAGGACTCATTGAGACAGGTCAAAACACCCCAAAATCGATAGGATTACTATTAGCCACTGAGCAGTTCCCACGATCATATTGTATTGTTGTCAGAACTGCATAACCGCAGAGTTTCAAAATGATACCACAATTAAAAGTGGAAACAAACCTTGCAGGATTTCTTTACGACTTGCAATATCTCTCATTCCTAACTGGATGACTTTTTAATTACCAAAATAATAAATATTATTTTGAAATAAACGATTTATCCAATATTAATCTCCATGATACAGGCTATATGTATACAAAATATATATGTTTGGTGAATAGTTGAGTATTGAAAACAGAACAAATAAACTAACAAACATACTTTAGCATTTATGACATAAGTTATGTGACGTTAGTTATGATTGATTTAAGAGAATATTTAAATTTTCTCCAGTGTCGGCTTCACTCGATGTCATAATTAGGGTTGCCAGATGTCCGGGATTTCCGGAATTGTCCCGGAAATGTAAAAAATTATGGTAATTCTTTAAAATTATCTTTATTGGCATTTTTTGTGAACCTATACATGCCATAACTGAGTTACCTTTTGCTAGATTGATTAATGGAAAGACCGGAATCGCATGATTATGGATCAAATCAAGGCATAATTTTAAATTCAAATAAATTGCGAAGAGTTAGAATTCAACTTCAATTTATTAAAATAACTAAATCAAAACACGAAGATAATAAACTAAATATTATAGTCATTGTCAAACTACGAAAGTTAAGCTTCGAATTGAAATTAGATAAGATTAATTATTGCAAGACAAACTTATTTTGCCAAATATTAGTATTAGCTTTTAGTAATTTGGATAAATGTGATTAACATAACGACTGTTTCTATATTAAATTACTTATAATTATTTAATAAGTCAATAAACTTTATTAAAAAGTTCACTTTGTATTTTGGCAAAACCTTTTGTTGGGTCAAACTATTTTTTTTCTTAAATCACTGGTAGTTACAGATATAGTAGTAGAAATGTCCGGGAAAAAGCGATTTTTTTCCTGTTTCAATTGTAGTTATAGATATAGTAGTCGAAATGTCCCGGAAAAAAAGCGATTTTACATATGGCAACCCTGGTCATACTCTATTAAACTTAAAAAAGTTAAATCATAAAAATTACTGGAATCGATTAGCTAATCATTATTTGAACTCTAATCTGTAACTAGCCGCTCGTTCTTTGTGGGACAATGCGCTCGGTGCACGGCGGCCGCGGCCTGACAAAGGGGCCGCCTCCTTTGATGTCGCCGCGCGTTTTTGACGTCATCGCACTATCCGAAATGTGATAGCCGGATGTACCTACATATAGAGGTCAGATTGCGTGACCTGTGGGATGGGAGATTACGATTTACTTGTTACGATTGCGATAGTTGTAGAATTTTATGGCGATGTTGCTCCGTGACGATCACTGTCACTGATTTTTACGTTTCTGTAGATTTATTACGGTTTTATTGTCTGTAGTGTTGCGATGTTTCATCGAATACTTTTGGTTTTCGAAGATCGGGAATATTTAAGTGTTTACTTGCAAAAAAGGATTCTAATAGCGAGCATCGATTCTGATGAAATCAATGACTCAGATTATGCCTCATTTCTAATAAAATGTTTTGAAAACTGAATTACAGCGTGAGATGACAAGATTTCAAAAATATGTTTTACGAAAATTATTGGAAAAATTGAATTTCGCGTTTGTCTCCATCTTAAATATATAATAAAGATAAAGTTAATGTTATTTTTTATGATAGTTTTAAATGATATGTCTACGAAACTACTCAAACCACTAATTACATACACCGATCGTCGAAAAAAGTCACGTAAAACTCTTAAAAGAGCGGGAAAGGCATTCACTTTGACAGCACAGATCGAATGTCACTTAACAATTGATTTTTAATGCATTTAGGCAATGGATACATTCATAAAAAGCGATCGATTTTGATTATTTTCTGTAATCGTTATTAAAGCTATTATGCACTTCATTAGATTTTCATTGTTATTTTTATTTCTTATTAACAATTCTTGACATACAAAAAAAATCTATACATATAATAAAATTGTAACAGAGCAAATTTTGTACATGGAAAATATTTTAAAACTGCGATTGATTTAGCGTGCCGAATGATAACAAAATCTATTATTAGAATTTCTGTCTATCTATTTGTATGTTAATTTGTTCATCCACCACGCGAAATCCACAAAACGATTTTTTTGACCTTTGGTAAGATAATCGTTTATATCCTCGAATAATATATAGGATACTTTTTTCTGGATATTACATGATTAATTATCTGGATATTATTTGATTAAAAAACCCTTGACTTGGTGAATAATATGACACTGGTACTGCCAACAACATCTATTAGCGTTTTTAGTAATAGTAATGAAAATAATAATAAAAATAGTAACAATAATCTTGACAGTGAAACCGCAATTTTACGCGAGTGAAACCGTGGGGCACAGCTAGTATAATATATAAGCATTTATGATGATAGTTTTTTTATTTTATTTTATGGACTTGTTTTGTATATATGCTTGTTTTTTATAACTATATTTAATTTTTTATCCTCTTCTGATTGTTTGTTTCTTGTATTGCAAAAATTATATTCTGTTTCTGTAAAGCAAAACCCATTTAGTCCATTTTCTTTAAGTAGTCCTTGCCAGTAGTAATAATAAAGATACCAATAAAAATAAACTACTTCGAAACGACTCAGTGCACGTAATTAGGTATCCCGTAGAATACTGTTGTCGAATCTCTGGTATCTGTCTGTCTGTCTTTCTTTGTGATGTATTCTAACAGTTAAAGCCATAAATCTGAAATTCAACTTCAACAATTTCGATATAAATATAAAGACATTGTCCAGCTATGAAATCCTACATTTGTGCACGAAGTATACATAAAATATTGTTTTATAATTGTGAGATAAATCACTAGCGGTTCCCTCAACTTAATAATATGGGTACAAATGACGCATGGAAACAATTTAATGTGACATATGGAGTGTATACAAAATGAAAACAGACTCCAAATTGATACAAAATGAAAACATGTTCCGAAGGAAAATATATATTCGAAAACAAGAAATATAGGCGGTATTATTAAATATGTGAAAAACGATAAATTTTATTTTCACCTGGTTAGGGGTGGAATTTTGGAAAACACATTTGTAATGGGTGCCTATGCTATAGAAGTGTCTATGATCTAGAGTTAATGATTCACGTTCTCTGGAAGATTTTGTTTATTAAGAAATTAATGAAAAATCTAGACATAGTTTAATTAAATTTATTCCGTATTATTACATTGAATAAAAAGGCAATGATGTTCTTTGTGTGCTAATTAAGTCTTATAGATCTCAAGATAATCTTCACCTATCTTGGATTAATTACAAATAAATAAAATATTACGGAAAAGGAAACAAATGTAAGAATTCGAAAAAGAAATAAATAACAAAATAATGCGTATTGTTTTGTTTGCACAACTTAAATTACAAACTTAAAAAATACAGGCTAAAAACATGACTAAACTAGCTGTTCGTACCGATTTTGTTCGGGCAAAAAGTGATGACTCCATTTTGTTTTATTAATTTTTTATAAAATAATAATTTATTGTTAGCGATTTTTCAAAAAGTAGTAAAATACCTTCTCATAAGAGTTGTAACTTCGCAAATCATTGCTAAGTTTTTACAGAACGGAATTATACCCAAACCTGCATCAGCAAGTACTTAGAACCCCAGAGAAACTTGTATACCAGATCCTAATAATGAAGACCTAAGTAAAATAAATTTAAACATTTAAGTCCAAACTCCAGGTTCGATAGCTATTACCGTTGATGAGATCCAGCAAACTATATTTGATCATTATCAAACGATCAGTATTCAATCAAACTAAACAGTTGAGCCAAAACTCACGTTACCTAATTATTGTCGTTGCTAATTCTTAAACGTCGATGAAAGTCTAAGTAAAATCTTGGAAACTAAAGAATAATTGTTGATAAAATGTAGCTAAGTTTCTGAGAATCATAATCGTTCTGAAATATGACGCACAGGCCTTACCAGTGAGATATGACGCACAGGTGTATATGTCTCCAATTTATAACGCCCCTCCTTTTTGTGTCGGGGGTTAAAACGTACATTTATTACAATAAAATATACAAACCTGTAATAAAACCTATAGTTAGTTCTGGATGTAGAGCATGAACTATGTCAGTTGACGATACATTAATCCTAGAACTTTCAAAACAAAACTCCTTCCAAAATACAAGTCCTATCATGGCTCGAATATGTGAAAGAAATGAATTTTGAGAGAGGAATCACAAAAGAAATACTTGACACTAATAGGGCAATACTCAAAGTACTAACTTACGGCCAATAAAATAAGGAGCTTGAAGGATCATTAGGATGATGGAAGATATAAAGGCGTTAAAAGGTGCGATCTGGAAAAATAAAGTAAACAATAAAACTATCGTGAAGGATATGGTGAAATAATTTAAGGTACGTAAAGTGCTGTTGGATCTAAGCAAGATTTTCGGCTATGGTCCCATTGTGACATTATGAGTATTAAGGACTCAGTTGCTTAGTAACTTTTACAGAAAGGCCGATGGTATAAATATAGTCCTTAACATAACAAACACTGTAAATTATATGAAACTGCTAAAAATCAAATCTGCTCGATAAGGCTTCACAGAACCACGGCTGTACAAACAGTTGAATCGTAATAAATCTATACAAACATTTAAACCCTGACTGCAAGCAATCTTGAGAGAGTAAAATAATCATAACATTTTACAACTATAAGATATTGAATATATTTAGCGTTAATTTTGTAGAAATTCCTCATTCACAATTAAACGAAACTACGTGATGTAGTATTATTTCTACTTTCTTTAAGTTCTTTACCACAACCTAGGTTTCGTTGTATTACAACATCTTCAGGTGGGCTATTAGCAAAGAATCCTCTTTGCTAATTGCCCACCTAAAGATATCGTAATACAACGAAACCTAGGTCGTGGTAAAGAACTTAAAGAAAGTAGAAATAATACTACATCACATAGTTTCATTTAATTGTAGCCAACTATAAGAATTGTAATTTCGTCATGGTCAGAAAACAAAAATGCGGTCAGGTAATATGGAGTTTGTGATATTTCATTAAAAATTATGCATTACTTCAGTATTGTTATGAACAGCTTCACCTTCTTGATAACGGCACCTTTCAAAAGGTATGACTAAATCCTTTCCAGAAATCTCTCATACCGAATGTGCTCTTCGCAAATCATTGCTAAGGTCAGTGTTCACAGAACAGAACTACCCTCAAACCTATATATCAGCGACTATCCCACCTGTGAGTTTAATATCCGCTGTGCGGGATGCTGTTTCATCTCACACGATTCAGTGGCTCGTCAGGCGAATGGGGCGTCGCCTGCACGACCCTCGAGTGCCTCGCGGGGGGTGGGCGGAGCGCCTGCCTGACGGGAGAGCTATTGTAAATTATAGGGATGGCGCCCAGAATTTATGAAGCTATTACCTAAAGTTATTTGTTGGTTGTTGTCTCGGAGAATGAAGTGGATCTTATATATTAACACGAGAAAAGAACATTGAACTTCATGAGAGTCGAATGTGCCATAGTAGAATCTTTTCCATCTTAAAACGTACATTTACTCCTGTCTCTTATTTGTAACAGCTACGATGGATCGGACGATTGAGATGTGATATATCATACAAATTTTACGTTATGTAAAATAAAGTTGATACGGGAAGGTGGTGTCAGTAAAAAGACGGAAAACTATAGTTTTAGTATAAAAAGTGGATGTACATACTTAAGCTATACTTTACTTATACCGTAAGATAGAAAATAATATGTTCATGAGACAAAATTTGGGCGTCCAAAAATTAGTGCGGTATGGGAATGAGACATAATTATTTAAGTAAGGGGAAGTCGAAGTATATCGGATGATTTTTTGTTAAAGGAACTTAATTGATATAGTTATATATCAATAAATTTCAGAATATATGCAGCTGATTATTATAGGTTGTCATAAGTGTTTCTAGGTTACTATACCGGGATGTAAAACTGTGTACGCGACTAAAGCATGTAATGAATAATTTAAATGTTGAGAATATACTTAACAAATTGTAACTTAACTTTCCTATCCTACTAAGCGGCGATGGCTACATATTGTAAAGCGCAGAGGACAAACTCAAATAATCTATACATATAATGAAATTGTAACAGAGTAAATTCTGTAATGGAAAATATTTTAAAACGAGTTATTGATTAAGCATATAGAATGACAGTAAAAGCCAGAAAATCTGTTTTTATCATTTTTGTATGTCTGTATTAATTTGTTCTTCAATAACGCGAAATCTACTACAAAAATGTTAATAAAATTCGGTAAAGTAATAGTTTATAATCTCAAGCAACATATAGGACGTTTTATCTGGGTATTACAGATGTAAAAACAACACCCTGCCTGTATACTGCCAACGCAATCTATTAGCGTTTTTAGTCAATGTTATGCTCATATATATATTACGATATGGTTTTGCCAAAGCCATTTATTAGCAGTTTTGGTAAACTTTATGCTCATTGAGTTACGTGCGAAAAAAATTAAAAACAACAAAAACATTCCTAATAACCTTTCTTCTACCGAATTCAATACGAACGAAGTCTTATCAGCACAGCTCGTAGAACATAAGACAATCCCAAAGAATAGCTGCAGACCCGCGTCCCGCAACCCGGGCTAAACAAAACGACCCCACCAGCGCGCGCTTCACAGTACGCCGTCGACCGCCGAAGGATGCAGAGCTCTCCACGCGCCACACTGTGTGAAAACTTCCCCGCTCGAACCGAGGCGTTGCGATGCGCGGTGCACAAGCTATTACTTAGAATTGTCTTACGTTTAATTATTTGAGATTATCCTCTGTACTTTACAACATGTTGCCATCGCCACTTGGCAGGTGAAGTAAGTGCAACTACAAAATTAACCGTTAATAACCATTATATAAAAAATCGCTTAAAACCAAAAACAAATTAACCGTAAATAACTATTATATAAGAAATGTTTAAAACCAAAGGAGCTCATGGTCCCTTTTATTATTTTTTTTTCTTAACCCGGACAAAGCCAGGACGAGCAGTTAGTGTAATGATAAATAAAATTATAAACCAATTCAATAATACGTATACGAAAGTAAACGGTTGCTGGGTTTAACTCTGCCTATAACGAGGAATTTTCCTCAATAATGGCGAATCGATGTTAGATTTATTGTGAGCAAAATTTGCTTCGGAACAAAAATTGCTTTGGACAATTAAGCGCCGAAGAGAAGAAATAACTTATTTAGTGTTAACGAATAAATATCCCTTTTTGATCATTGATCGTTAAATAGTTAATTTTTTTGACAATTTTTCCAAGTTAAGATAACGGTGCTGGAATCTTTTGATGCTTCACGACTCATTTGTGATTTGTAACGCGTGCAATTTATTAATAGCGGTTGCTCACTTTATAGCGGTCGCTCACTTTATATTTACGTTTATTTCTTTAATTTAGCTCACTTTATATCTACGTTTATTTCTTCACTTTATAGCGGTCGCTCACTTTATATTTACGTTTATTTCTTTAATTTAGCTCACTTTATATTTACGTTTATTTCTTCACTTTAAAGCGGTCGCTCACTTTATATTTACGTTTATTTCTTCACTTTATAGCGGTCGCTCACTTTATATTTACGTTTATTTCGATAGCGGTCGCTCACTTTATATTTACGTTTTATTTCTTTAATTTTATCCAATTTAAGTCACAGAAAAATAATAAGACTTCTACATTATTTCTTCCTTTGAATTCTGACCTAAGCAGACTTACTCAGCCTACCTCTTTTTTGTTTTCAATTTCTGTTAAAATTTGTTTTATGATCCCATGTTTATAATTAAAACAACAATATGATAAACAGGGTTGAATATAACTGACGTTAATTTTGTAGAAATGTATTATTCACAATGAAATGAAATACAACGTTGTAATACAACGTGATGTAGTATTATTTCTACTTTCTTTAAGTTCTTTACTACGACCTCACCACAAATCTTCAGGTGGGTTATTAGCAAAGATATTTGCTAATAGCCCACCTGAAGATGTTGTAATACAACGAAACCTAAGTCGTAGTAAAGAACTTAAATACAGTAGAAATAATATTACATCACGTAGTTTCATTTAACTGTGGATGATAAACAGTGTTACTTGAATTTTTAAAATCGTTTAACTTTACTAAGGATACATTATTGTATCCACAGACCGGTCTCATGTTTATAATTATAACAATATGATAAACAGTGTTACTTGAATTTTTAAAATCGTTTATGGTGGACTTTACTATGGATACATTATTATATCCACAAACCTCTACTTGTATATTGATTTTTAAGAAAATTTATAGTCATAATCAATAACCTTATATGTAACAGATACGTTATTTTTACAAATATAAAACGTAACGCCTGTTTGTTTGTTCGCTCATAATGGGAGTTCTATTAGATCGTTTTTGATGCAGCTTCCGTGTTCAGAGTGTTTATTTAGGATGGTTTTTATGTATACGACATAAGAATTGACGCTCAGATAGAATCTAGAATAAAAACTAGTCATGTTAACATTTATGAAGAATGTCCTTGAACGTAAATAGGACGATGCGCTATGGACGGCGAAACGATAGTAAAAATACTGGGTCCCGGTAGAAATAGCTTCGTCAGACAAATGTTTAAATTCCATCGTCATTTATGGAAGTTGCCAACATAAGAATTTCTACGCGAGCAAAACTGCGGGAAGATGCTAATACCAACACAAAACGAACAAAAATCTGGTCTCAAGTAGTGAACTATGATGAAAGAGATATAGATTCCCAGGTATATAAAAGAAATAGTTGTAATGAAATAAAGCAACTACTTTGCCTTTTAAGAACCATTTTTAAAGTGCTAATATGTCATTAAACAGACATTTAGTAAAAAGTCATTGATGGTAAGTATCTGGCCATCTTTATGTTCGTCATATTGACGATATGTACATTATTCTCCAAAAAGCAATCCAATGGTTATTCAGATATACAAAGGGAATGGTATTATATAATTATAGTTCTTATTTAAATGACCCCAAAGAGCAGGAAATCATTTTAGCAGCTTTTTGAAGTGAAACATCTTTTATTGAATAAATTTGGCGTTAATTTTGTAGAAATTCATTATTCACAATTAAATGAAACTACGTGATGTAGTATTATTTCTACTTTCTTTAAGTTCTTCACCGCGATCTAGATTTCGTTGTATTACAACATCTTCAGGTGGGGTATTAGCAAAGATCTTCTTTATTCTATCTATCTATATTTGCTAATAGCCCACCTGAAGATGTTGTAATACAACAAAACCTAGGTCGTGGTAAAGAATTTAAAGAAAGTAGAAATAATACTACATCACCTAGTTTCATTTTATTGTGAACATCTTTTGTACTGATATATAAATCACTGAAAGGTAATGAGTCCCCGACATATAATGCTAATTTACAGCCATCTATCGATCAGTTTTATAAGTACTGACAACGCCATTTTAAAAGAACGAACATTGAAATATTCTGTACAAATAAAATATGTACAATTAACAAAAAGTAATAGTTAAATAACTGTCCGTAAATTTTAAAATTATAGTCTATTATAATAACAGTATAATTGTTTAAGTAAATAAAATCAATGCTACGGTTGATAGATACTGCATTAACGATCACATAAAAACGTAGCCATAATTGCAGCATGTGCAACTTATTTTATTACATCTTATCTAATGTTTTTAGTAACGGTTGAGGAAGTAAAACGACGTTATGGCACAAGATCATGTTTTGCATTGCTGCGGCCCATGAAGCGCAGACAGTTAATTTGTAATTTTCTCAAAGCTATGAAGTTACCTTAGCACGCAGGAGAAGATCAATGAAAGCAAAAGACGAAGTGTATTTCGAAAGGAAATATTAGCGGATAAGTACTAATCACTTGGAGTTTGTGTATATGTATATATACACGTACTTATATACCTACATGCTTCTCAAAAGGGTTCATAAAGTCACGCCAAGCGCGATCACTAGACGGAAAGCGGAATGTACTCGAACGGTTTGACTTCGGATATACTCGGCGTCGGGCCGAATGCGTTTAGTCACACTCGGTAAGAAGTATACAAAGCGTCCGATTTAGTAAATATTTTTTTTTCTCGCTTTACCCAGTAGAGTCCTTAACGTGGCGGTAAAGCGCGGGATTGTGTACGGAACGCGATGTGACTTTGAGTTCGAATAATTTTTGATTTTTTTTGTTATTTTTTTTATAAAAATATTGGTTATTAAACTAAGTACATATATATATATATATATATATATATATATATATATATATATATCAAATACAACTTGCTGACTGCCTCATCAAGATATGTCTAGAACTATAAAGCTTACAAACCTTTAACTTCTAGGTACTGGTTAAGAAAGGATTTTTCGATGTTTAACCCTTAAAGGTGTGAAGTTGGAGGTGGAAATTCAAAATAATTACAATTACATATGAAAATTTGTCTCCCGAAAACAAAAATCGGAAATCGCTAAACGTTTATAATTATAAAAAAAAGCGAATAAAACAAAGTGGAGTCACGGTGCCTTGTACCCGACCAAGGGACGGGCAGTTAGTATTTGATATCAAATAATTCATATTTAAATTCTTCGATAAGAATGATAAAAGCAGTTGTCGCAGTTATGATCAACCTCTATTAGCTCAATAAAGTTTACGTATTCAAAAAAACAACAGACAAAAAATAAGTCCAGGCAGAAAAATTGCTAATGAGATTTGCCTTTATACTAATTAAAAAAAAAACGCGTCAACAAACGAGAAAGCATAGACAATAATTTATTCAATTTCTACACGCGACAACCCTGAACATTAGTCTTCGCAAAGAGGGGGAGTCCGCCTCCAAAAATAGGGGGTTTATCGGCGATTGTGCGAGACGTTGCAAGGTGAGTTTTTATGTCAAATTTCACTTAAGCCGACTGTTACTTTTCATTGATTTTTTTCTCGCCAGACTGCGTAGTGCGTTCCCTTTGAATGTTCCGCTCGTTAGCTAAATGTGGGCGCGGCGGAGGGAAACTAAGATTAGAAAACAAAGTGTAGCCAATAAAAAGTAAATAATGCGAAGGTAGAGTGGCTGAAAATATTTGAAGAAATATCCTTTAGAAGTAAAAGTTTTTTCGTCACGGTATATACAAATACGTATGATGTGAAATGCGATAGTAACGAAAAGTGAAACACCGTAATCGCTCAGCGAATATTACTCCTGAGGCTCACTTACTGAGAAACGAGATCTTACTTACTGATTGCTTTATTTGATGATATGAGATAGAACTCCGAATCGAATCGATCAACTTCTGAGAACTTACTCACTGAGAAATAAGATCGTAACGAAAAGTGAAACACCGTAATCGCTCAGCGCATCAGTGAATATTACTCCCGTAGCAGGGATGTACGATATACAGATTGATTCCATACAAAATGTCGATATATGGTAATAATACTATTGATACATCGACATATGGTTTGAAATATATCGATTTATCGAAAGAAATTTGTATGTGCATAACAAAGAATAACACATTAATGTACAGCCCCTACGTAAACATAATACGGTTTTAATATTTGAGCATGACATACTTTATTCTAATAATCAAATGGAAGTGATTTTAAAAATCATGATTTTGTAGCCATTTTCTAGTAAGTCGATTTCTCGCCTGCATTATAGTTGCCCCTGACTTCGAAAAGAAACTCTCCGAGGGTACTGAAGTTGCCATTGTTGGAAGGTAGGCTTGTGCTACTTTTGGGGCATGATATCAATGTAAATGAATTGCCTTTCAGAGTATGCACTCGACTGGCCAGATAAAGTGTAATCCTCCCTTACTTTAAATCTAAATTGATCAGCTTCAGAATTTTATTTTTTTATGAGCCTTTTTCTAGTTCAAGGTCTTTGAAAATTCGGAGTTATCGTTTTCGTTATCAACCTCAAAATTTGATGTTTCGTGGGGAAAACGAAGTGATCTCATTGCCCGAGGGGGTGAGGTGCACCGGAATGGGCGGCGCATTTTTTAAACAATCGTTTGCGTTTTTGCACGCCACGTGACATAAAATATTCCTTATACTTACCAAAAATACGATGCACTTACGATATATTCATATTGTCGATGTATCGATATATACCGTACATCCCTAACCGGCAGCTAAGTAAACCTATTATTATTATCTCAGGGGTAGTAAAGCGTACGTTCATATCTATGCATTAATAACAGTGAGATAATTAGCTTTAAATTACTTTTGAATAATTAATATATAGAAGTTTCTTTTCTAACGCGTGTAACGGTCATGCCCGTTTTTTTATACCAGTTTGAACGCCCCGAGAATATACGGGTATCAGGAACACTCAAACTCTAGATGCACACTTCGCAACAATAAACGCAAGGCCAAGTTGATAAGTAAACTGACCCTAAACACTGCTGTGATCTAGTTCCACGAAGAGGTTTAAGCTATTTTCAGAAACGAGAAGTCGCACGGTAGTAAAGAATTGAATATTAGCAAAACTTCAAAATTAATAATGATGTTAACGTCATCTATTGGATTTTGCAGCACAGGCAGCATACATGACGGAGAAATGTAGCATATGTTACAGCTAAATCATTTCCAGCAATAAAATTTATGAATGACAAAAACACGCATTTTCAGAAGAAATTTTCCAAAAAAAAATAAACATTATACACATATGAAGAAGGTCTACGCACTCTCAGAATAAATTTTATAAAAAAATCAACATTATATACATATGAATAAGATCTGGTCCTCATGACTAATTGTGAACTAATGAAGGCTCAATACATTTCAATTTAGTTTATAATGGTGGGATTTTTTTGTCTAAATAATATATTTCCATTATTTAAACATAATTATTTAATATTAAACCATTATGATATTAAACCACGATCACACATATAAAATATTGCAATTTTGAAGTTCTCATTGGCAAACATTTATGGTAGATCAATATTGAAAAATTGACCACTGTGAGTCGGTTCAAAATTAAACCAAATATTTGGAGCAAGTTTTATCTAAAGTCAATTAATGAAAAGACTTGAAAAGTGAAAAAAAACTGAAAAGGTTTTAAACATCATTTCTGAGCGTTGGATACAAACATCTCACATCGAACACAACTTATACCTAACTATTTCAGTATTGACTAACATAGAATTGATTAATATAAGATTGAGAATGCGTTCTCCATATTTATATTTAGTTGATCCCGAAATTTTGCTGGGTAAATTGTAAAAGATTCTCTATCCAATGCAATTCTATAATAAGGAATTAGTTGAAACTACAGTTGGAAATAAAAATGTTTCTGATTTTGCTAATTTTATAATAAGTTAGACAGCTAGTGCATTTACGTTTCGAATTATATACTCGTATATCAGATCTCACTTCGAACACAACTTAAAATACCTAATTGTTTCAGTATTGACTAATATAGAATTTATTAATATAAGACTGACTAATATAGAATTGACTAATAGAAGATTAGTCTCTTTTCAGCATTTACGTTTTAAGAAGAATTTAATTTTAACTTTCGTAGGTGAACGTAACCGACATTGCATATTTAGAGATTCTGAATATTTTGTAAAGGAGAACATTAAAGGACCGTAAATTTCAGACCAGGCAGAAAGTCACCAATGAGGAAGTTCTACAACGTATTGGCTAGAAAGGCAAGTTTTAGCAAATCATCAAACAACCTAAAATGGCATATCTGAGGCATATGCCAGGCATGGCAGATATACGAGCTCCTGCAAACTAATAATGATGGAAAAAATTGCTGGAATGTATAATAATGAAGAATGATGAAGAAGGAAGGTCGTAGAAGAAAGTGATGGTTGCGTAACATCTGAAAACGGATAAGGATTACGAGTGCCGCCGAACCCTATCGCCTTGCCAAGGGCAAGACCAAATACTCAGAGCTGACTACCAACCTTCACTAGTTGGAGAGGTACTCTTAGAAAAGTTATACACCAATGCCTATGATCTAAGAGAATTATTAAATATTTATTTATGTAATTTTACTATAATTTAGAAAGTTACGTACATAAATAATGAGCTTATTGAAAACCCATTTTATGGAAGTAATCATATGCAGCCTAACCTAACTACAATACGACAAGTCAGAAATATTAGTTCAGTGACAAATCGTAAATAAATAATACTGGTTATAATTAAATGAAACTACGTGATGTAGTATTATTTCTACTTTCTTTAAGTTCTTTACAGCGACCTAGGTTTCGTTGTATTACAACATCTTCAGGTGGGCTATTAGCAAAGATTAACTCTTAGGAATATCCAACAGCATTTATATGTAATAATTTAGATACCCTTGCTATTGTCTAAATATATTACTGAGAATAACTTCCATTTAATTTTATTACATACGCGTGAACATTCGCATTGTATAACTTCATAGAATAACATCAATTTAAGTTGTTACCCTCACTAAAATACTTGTATATCGTATATCTCTCGGAAATATAATAAAACCTACACCGCTCCCCTACAATAAACTCACTAACATAAGCAGTGGGAAAACCCACACAAACCCGGTTTCCGCTATTGTTTTTGAAACATATAAATGTTGTTGGATGTTCCTAAGAGTTATTCTTTGCTAATAGCTAACCTGAAAATGTTGTAATACGACGAAACTTAGCTAAAGAAAGTAGAAAGAATTCAAAGAAAGTAGAAATAATACGTACGTAATATATAAATAACACGTCACGTAGTTTCATTTAATTGTGAATAATGAATTTCTACAAAATTAACGCCAAATATATTCAATATTTGATTTTACTGGTTACTTAATAACAATAAACAAAAGCTAAAACAATATTAAAAAAATATATTTCACGTGCAAATATTTCATAAATTAATGTAAAATACACGACTTTTTAAAACAATGAGAATGCATTTTTCGTATTTATATTTAGTTGATACCGTAATTTTGCTGGATAAATTGTAAAAGATTCTCTGTCCAATGCAATTCTGTAATGAGGAATTAGATGAAACTATAGTTGGAAATACAAATGTTTCTGATTTTTCTAATATCATAATAAGTTAGGCAGCTAGTGCATTTCCGTCTCTTATTCTATACTCGTATATTAGATATAAATTTTCTTATAGCTATCGAGTTAATTGATATTAAAAAGACTAAAAAATCTCTACTGATATTACAATGCAATTCCGTAATGAATAATTAGAGGAAACTACAGTTGGAAATAAAAATGTTCCTAATTTTGCTAATATTATAATAAGTTAGACAGATAGTGTATAAAGGCTTCGAATGCCATATACTATATATAAATTTGCTTATAGCTGTCGACCTAATTGATATTAACAAGCCTAAAAATATCTGTTGATATCACAATGCAATTCCGTAATGAAGAATTAGAGGAAACTACAGTTGGAAAGAAAAATGTTTCTAGTTTTGCTAATATTATAATAAGTTAGACAGATAGTGCATAAAGGCTTCAAATGCCATATACTATATATAAATTTACTTATATCTGTCGACCTAATTGATATTAACAAGACTAAAAATATCTACTGATATTAATATTCATATCAGGTTGAATACATTACGATCTGCTGTATTCCTACAAATAGGCCTAGCATAACCAGCTCCCGTATGTGAACCAACAGGTGTCCAGACGGACCTGATCACCACAGAGATTTGTGTTCACATCAACGATATCTCTTGGGACGCGTTTGGAGATCGGGGTTATTGTAATATTTATTACTGACATGATATCTATGTATAATCATAATTTGGACACAAATACAAATATCGAAAAAGAGTGAAATGGGATATTATTGTTAAAACCTGTCCATTCTGTCTTTGCCTGGGCAAAACAACGACCTAGACTAATTGATTCCGTTTTAATCGTTTATATATAAAAATGATTTACTTTTAATTTATTAATGGTATGCTCAACGATTTAGTTATTTATTCCGCGCTTTAGTAGAATACGGAACTGTACCCAATTCTGTAATATAAAAACGCTTATATAATAATTAGATATGTATATAATTAACGGTTTTCTTTATTAAATTAAAAAAAATATATTTTATATTATGATTTTGCAATAGAAAAGAATTGATACTCGAACAGACAATTTGTCATAATTAGCAATACATTTTTTTACAGATTTCCACAAATTGTTTTAACGGAATTTAAAGCTTTTAATCATTATTTCAATAATAGTTTACAGGTTTAACTCCAAAATTAACTCAGTTCTCCTTACATCATTTAAATCCTTATTGTCGATAACCAATATGTTTTAAAAATATCTTAAATATACGCTGCCTATTTGGCCACAATAAACAATGAAGAAGAGTTTCATGTCAACTAGATAAGACGTTTTTGTGCCAAATCCTAAAAAACTAATAAAACTTATCTTTTTATATAATATTCCTTTTCATAAAATTAGTAACATAAAACTTCATAAAGCTTGTAATAGTATTCATAAGGACTTTATAAAATTACTAATCGTATTCAAAAAAACTACATAGAATTAGTGATCGTATTCAGGAAAACATTATAAAATTAATTATTGTATTAAAGAAAAATTCACAAAATTACTAGAAAAATTCATAAAATTAAAGAAAAATTCATAAAAGTATTAAGAAAAACTTCATAAATTCGGGAATCGCCTTTGGGAAAATTTCATAATACTACTAATTATATTCTAGAAAGCTTCATAAAATTATAAATCATATTCAGGAAAGCTTCATAAAACTAGAAATCGTATTTAGGAAAATTTATAAAATTAGTAATTGTAATTAGGAAAACTTGCTAAATTTACTGTTCAGAAAATTCGGACGGAGGAATCTGGTGGATTAAGGCATCACTGATCGCCCCACTCTACTGCCCCTAGAACCAACAATTTCAAATCAGCATGCACACATCACTCGCAGGCTAATGCTCCTGCACGACCATATTCCACCAGAAGCAGTATTTTCATGCTACGCTCAAAGTTCATGACGAAGAATTATATAGTAATGCAGGTAGGTCACGATCAGCAGCGGGCGGCGCCGTTACCTAGTTATCTCGATCAAATTAATGAACAGCATACAAACAAAATAATATAAATAAAGGTGTGTATATTACCAGATAAGGCAAAAGTTGAACACGTGATTTTACCTGAAACAAAGAAAAGTGCAATATTAGACTAAGTTTTAAAACAGTAATAAATTTATGTAATTAGTCAAAAACAGAGATTTTTGGATCGGAAAATCTTTTAATTTACAGCGGGGACACTGTGTAGCAAAAATTTATATTTGAAATAAAAATAATTAAAAAACAAAAAAAAATGTATGCTCCATTTAACCGCTATCAAGCTAAGATATTAAGTAACATGAAGTGACGTCATACCAATGGAACATCCTGCCAAATTTTGGGATAAGTTTATGGAACAAGTTCTTGTATTAATTAAAAATTAAATATTCATTATTAATTAAATTTTTCTCAACTAAATGAAATTACGTAATGTAGTCTCATTTTTATTTTATTTAAATTCTTTACCACGTTCTAGGTTTCGTTGTATGACAACATCTTCAGGTGGGCTATTTGTAAATATTTTATCTCAATTTTTACAATTTGCTCACTCGAAGATGTTGTAATACAATGAAACCTAACTCGTGGTAAAGAATTTAAATAAAGTAGAAATAATACTACATCACGTTGTTTCATTTAATTGTGAGGATACATATTATACTTTGGTAGGTTCCTGCCATGCAACTTAATGGTGTGACGTGATTACAAAATGATTGGCGTTTAAAAATCACATAATTTTTGTAAACATTCCAATACCATTTTCTCATGTGTATTTGTTTATATTTCTAATGTATTTGTTTATATTTCTTTTTCAAATACAATCTTTTCAGTAAAATTTATATTTCATGCAAGATCCCCATTACTGTCTCGATATTATTACATTAAATTTTTATTAATTTCAAAACGTACAGACTAGCCCGGATTATTATGCCAATACACAAAAACGACTGTTGTACTTTTTATACTTTTGTGACAATTTTCAGTATTAAGATTGACCGCACGAAACTAATTACTACATGGAAATGTTTTCCCACGTTAATTTAACTCAGTTCACACCTACAACGCAGTTAACGCTTCTTTGCTGTATTGAAATTAAAACCAAATTCAAGTTTTTAACATTCCACGTTAAATAAGTATATTGTACTAATTATTTTAACAAACTACATCATCTTTTCGAAACTTTTACCGAGTCTTTAACACCTCAATGTGACTTCGACAGTCCGTTTTTATCCAATACACGAGCGCAATGCACCTGAGATTCAGTCAGTTAAGGTTTGGTAATGAATATTGGAAAATTTCAAAAAATCTCAAAGACAAAGGTGACTACCAAAAGACCATACCGCGTTGGGTCCAGGTGTTATAAGAATAGAACAACACTATTAAATAGATAAAAATAAAAAATAGGTCTCTAAAACTTTTCCCTTAAAATGTTTTTTCCAAGAAAGTCTGTGCTCTATACATTAGATGTAACATCCTGATCAATGAAACTGGCAGGCCCGAGCGGTTGTTGTCGTAAAAGGACATGTAAAATCAGTTAGAGTAAAAAAAAATCATTATGACAACAGAATTGTTATCACATTTGTATTGTCGCTTTGTGGTTATCAGGTCCACGATTTATTTAAATGTAGTAACTTCTATTTGATTTTTGTTTTGCTATATACGTTATTTTTTTACCAAACAACAATGACCGATATCCGGAATGTGATCTAGTCAGTTTTGCCTAGCTACTCCTATTAACTTGACAATGATAAGGGTTTTCTATGGAGATAATGAACGCATAGAACAAAAGATGAAAGATCTTTATCTTTTGTTATATGGCCTTCAGTCTCTTCATAGAGAACCTTTGCCAGTGTCAAGTGTGGAAAATAGGCTATGAACATTAAGTAAATCATATTTCGGACATCTGTCAATGACCACATTGACAGATGTCCGAAATATGATGTTAACAAAAAAAATAATATACAGAGGAGTACAAAATAAGCCTACACAAATATGCAAACATAACAACAAAAATAAAGCTAAAGACATATAAGGGACCCTCAAAAGAATTTGGAGGGTGGAAGGAGGGACATGAAGTCGGGGATGGTAGAAGTAAATCAGAATTTGCTTGTGAAGGAGTGCGAGGGGTCTCGCGACCAATTGTATCCTCTGTTTCACCGCAGGAGATATCAGAAGGAAAAGAAGGAAATTTTTAGATTCATTCTTTCAAAATTTGCTCTTTTACAATTTTTGGATTTGCGTTATAATTCCTACTGGCATCCCATGTCCATTATGGTAACAAAACTAGCTGGGGAAGTGTGACAAGAAAATCCTTTAACGGAAAGTGGAGATTTCGAAGTGGCTGGTGGTTTAGGGGGAATAGCTAAATCCGTTTTCACGAAGCTGAAGCAGATTGAATTTGGCAAAATAAACAATACGATAAAAATAAACAAATGAAGAAACTTACCGAATAGAACACTGATTAAAACAATTGATCAAATATAGCTACGGACAAAAACTTAATGGAAAATAGATTTAAAATATAAATAACATAAATAAACGATAACTTATTGCAAGAAAATAGACAGAATACCACGAAAATAATCAGGATAAAAGAGTCAATGTCAGTTAACAGTTTATTTTTAATTATTTTAGGCAATAGCTACACGTTTCCAAAATAGTTATTATGTACTTTTAGATTTTTTACTGCTATTTTTAATCATAATTTCTCTAACGCCATTCCCACCGATCTCCTCTTTGAAATGTAAGGTACCTTTCAGAAAGAGACCGTAAGGTAGTTAGACAATAAAATATATAAAATCCTTTAATAAGATGGAAGAAGTATATTATGGTAGAACAGTTTGTATGTATAATATTTTGTATCTGTTTGCTGGAGTATCCCGCAAAGCTACTTGACCAATTTTAATGGGTTTTTCATCAGGACGATGCATAACGTACTTATTCAGATCCAAGTCAATTTGACTTAAAATTGAATTATTAGTTCACAGTAAGAATAAAGTGCGCGAACTTAAGAATTGATTAATAAAAATTGTCGAGACTATCAAAGCAATTTAGTTTAAAATTCAAGCTAAGGCATATTACCTACAAACAAAGTACTTTTGAAATGCAAACACTATTATTGGAGAAAAACTCAGACCCATTAATCAATAAAGTACGCGAGAAAAGCCGCGGGAAAAAACCAAACAATTTACAAAACAATAAATTTAATTAGTATACTGAATATTATTGGATCAACAGATCAAACATCGATGTCTACGTTCGATTATGAAACATAACCAAAATCGAACAGCGTTAGCATATTACGAACGACTACTCGGAAACACTGCGTGTGCTTTATTACCGACCAGCGCACCGACCACGAGTTTTGAAGATAGAAGTAATTATAACTTGGGTAAATTTACAAGTCATCAACTTTCTGGAAAGGGGAATCAAGAGATCTTCCTGTCTTGGAATAATGACGCGCGTTTCGTCTATTGGTTTGTATGTATGTACGTAGAAGGGCACGTAATAGACCGTAAGGTGTGACCGATTTTTCTGATTATTTTAAAGTGAAACATCTTTGGACGCAATGAGAGTAAAATTTCGAGGTCGAGTTCGTTGCAACGTTTATTTGTAACGCATGAATGTAACGAGTTTATCGCAAAAAGGACAGAAAATAGGTACTTAGCTAATAACCGATAGAGATAGATGAACAGTAAAGAATAAGAAAAAATGTACGCATGCGCGAAAAAAAACAAAAATGGCGCTCACTACTGTCAGCTGTCTTATACGTTTATGTGTATCGAAAGTAAACTCTCAAAACTTTGTTGATTTATTCGTTTATTACACCACTAGCTACTTGCATATGGTCACGGAAGTGCTGCTCTTTTTAGCACAGAATATGACAAAATATATATTATGTTAGGTGTTGATTTTAATGCGAATTTTGCATCTGATAATTCGATATCATTAATTAACTCTCTGCGTAAAAAATTTAATCTAAATATGAATAATGATTCTAAAATCAACAGACAATAAAATCTAGAATCTACAACAGATGCTATTTTACAAGATATCTGGAAAAATAGAGACAAGAACCTACGTTTCGTATTTCAATTTCCATAATGCTACAGTGCCAACTTTACCAACACAAACATCACTAGATAATACTGTAAATATTGAGGAAACAAATTAAGAAATATAACTGATATTTTGTCTGTAATCTTGTTTGGTGTCATCTTCATCCCTTAAATACTACACCTTAAATCCTATAAATACTATCAATATTTTGGAAAATTTTTCTCTTTTTCTCTCTTTCTTTCTCTCAGCCGTTTTACCACTTTCTATGTACTTATAAATCGAGGTTTAGATTGGTAAAGAAATTTCACTTGTCATGTGTACTCTGTTGCACGCGATCAAATTGTTTTTCTACCGATTGGTTAATTATCAGAATAAAAGCCTATTGATTTTCATAATTATTTGTGGAATACTTTAATTTTTGTAAACAATTTTGAACAAAAATTCCCATTTTTCGTGATCGGCGATTATTGCCGGCCTCCGGATCTTCTTGCTTATTCTTTCTACTCCTTACTGTTTTTATCATATTAACTTTTTTATTAGGTAGGTATACACGATATTCGGGAGTAGATGTCGGACAAAGAAAGATGCTATTCATTGGATATAAAGGAATAAATTGTCGTTGAAATAAAACGTAAAATACGCCCTTTTTCTAATTGAATGCAAAAAAATATTACACATAACTCTTTTTAACACATCCCACACTTGCCAGGACTGCGATGTTTACCCGCAGTGGCGATGTCTTCGCAGCTGTTCGCGGGTTATTCTCCCGAGCGGCGCTGAACAATGTGCGCAAGTATCGTGTGTACGAAAAAGATGACAAATAATTATTTTTTAGTCAAAGAAGGTCTTTCTTTGTTCGACACTTATTTCCGGACACCGTTTATAACCAAAAGGGCAGTTGATTACTATGTTCTTCATTGATTTTTAACTGATTATTAGTTATAATTAACTAACATAATATTAATAGAAAAAAAAACGCAGTATATAACATTATTGGTTTTATCGATTCAGTTTGTTTTATCCTTAAATTTATGAGTTAATTCCTTTCACAAAGTTTACTTCTTATGCTAAAAATGTTTATGTAAACATTATTTCATGAATATCTCTGTACGTCTTTGCTTGTAGATCTCGTATATAGATTTCAATTCTTTACTAGTATTAAATAGCGCTGATACATAGCATTAACAAATATTATTAGCGGTAGTCGAAGTTACAGATTTAGTTCGGCAAGGATCATATCTTCCGAATGTCCCCATCATGTAAGTGACCGGCATTCAGACGGACGGTATTAACGGCACCTCGTAAAGCTGGCTCGCCGATCATAAAGTCACAATACGGGCATGCATTAAACGCGATAGAGTCCGCTGAACGACGGGACATTAAGTTCCATTTTAGTTCCAACCTTATGACTTGTTTCCGAGAGGGAGGGGAACGAATTTGAGGATGTTGTGTGGAAGCGGTATTTATGTAATTGACTGGATTAGCAGTCGTCTGAATAGCGTTTGGCGTAATATTTACATATGAATGTTGATACATATATAAAACGTTAGACTGTTGAAACGGAAATAAATGATTGGGAAAGATTCATGGAAATTGCGGGTTAAATAAAATTATTTTAATTAATTCAACTTCAGTAGTTCTGGTCAAAATAAAAAAGGTAGAGTCATGGGATACCGAAGGAACCGTAGTTTCTTACGCACCGTATATGAAATTCAATTATTAATTATATAATATAAAATCGATATAGTAATAAATAATAGACATTTTTACAAATAATTTTCTAATTATCCATCATATAATAAAACACTCAACAAAAAACGAAAACGCATTAATAGGTTAGGTATTCTAAATAACTGTCCACGTGAGTTGATATGAAACACATACATTCCCCCCATTGGGACAACTATAGACACACATACATTTAAAGAGAACGAAGGTGGGAGAGAGGCAGCGCTACGCGCTGTCTGTTGCATTTTGCCTCTCTTTTACTCCATCTCACATGGGCAAACAATAAGTGCTACCCAGCCAATAAGGAGCGTTTCATCGCGGTGTTCGAGACGTTTCACTTTTTCTCCTATAGTTCCCGTCTCAAACGTCCGTTAAAAAGTTTCGCTTCAAAAAACTCTTAAATACGCGGAAAACCTTGGTCGCGGTAAATAACTTAAAGAAAGTAGAAATAATACTACATCACGTAGTTTCAATTAATTGTGAATAATGAATTTCTATAAAATTACCGCCAAATATATTCAACATTATTATGAATTATTAAAATATATTTTGCGATATTTAAATTTAAAAAAAACACAGAAGGCGAATCACATTAGCAAATGGGGTATTAGAATCCTTATTAAGCTGCCATATACATTTATGGGCACGTGTGAACACGACATAGGTAATTTATAAAATATATATATGTATATATATATATATATATATATATATATATATATATATATATAGTTTGATATTTTGTTAAAACCCTAACTTATCCCTAGTCTGATGAACATTAACCGCTTTTTTTATTTATTACCAGCTGCCCAACTTTGCCAGGGCAAAAAGAGACGGTGACTCCACTTTATTGTTGTCGTTTTTTAAAACAATAATCATTTACGACACTCTCAAAGGTTTTGTTATTTGTTCTATGATATAGTTGAAATACAGACCCGTGTAGCCGAATCTTGTCATATAAAAACGCTTAAAATAAACAATAAAAAACAATTACCCCTATATATGTATGTCTTCATATTTTATTTTAATGTAATTGTAATGTTGAATATTGAATATATTTGGCGTTAATTTTGTAGAAATTCATTATTCACAATTAAATGAAACTACGTGATGTAGTATTATTTCTACTTTCTATAATTTCTTTACCACGACCTATGTTTCGTTGTATTAGAACATCTTCAGGTGGGATATTAGAAAAGATTTGTAATACAACGAAACCTAGGTCGTGGCAAAGAAATTATAGAAAGTAGAAATAATACTACATCACGTAGTTTCATTTAATTGTGAATAATGAATTTCTACAAAATTAACGCCAAATTTATTCACGTAGTTTCATTTAATTGTGAGTAATTGTACTGGTTTTAAACGTTAAACCAAACGTTGTAGTCAAATATGTTATTATATCAAATATGTAATATGTAGTCAAATATGTTATTATATCAAATATGTAATATGTAGTCAAATATGTTATTATATCAAATATGTAATATGTAGTCAAATATGTTATTATATCAAATATGTAATATGTAGTCAAATATGTTATTATATCAAATATGTAATATGTAGTCAAATATGATATTATATCAAATATGTATTATGTAGTCAAATATGTTATTATATCAAATATGTAATATGTAGTCAAATACGTTATTATATCAAATATGTAGTCAAATATGTTATTATATCAAGTATGTAATATGTAGTCAAATATGTTATTATATCAAATATGTAATATGTAGTCAAATATGATATTATATCAAATATGTAATATGTAGTCAAATATGTTATATCAAATATGTAATATGTAGTCAAATATGTTATTATATCAAATATGTAATATGTAGTCAAATATGCATTAACTAGTGGTCACCCATTGGTCGACATTCAACCGTAATTTACTTACCTGCTCACTTTTTGAAAACACTAATGCTCGTATGCACCACACACAGCCAGGACTCTCAGTCGAATTTACTGATAATTAAAAACATATTTTGTCTGGATATTTTACCGGGTGGACCGTGGAATAGGGCACGGTCCGTAAAGTAGACTCTTGTTCGATGTGTCGACTGACAGTTAATGAGAAACAGGAATAATTGTTTAACTAGCAGTAAGTCTGACTGACAGTCTTAACCATGTGTGGTGCATATGGGCGTAATAAGTAGGCGTTAATTCAGGTTGCTACTCCAAAATTTCCTTTTGCAACAGGTGCATATTAAGCAAACTGACAGATTTTTCCTTTTGCAACAGGTGTATATTAAGCAAGTTTTCACTAATATATAAAACACAGATATCTGTTACCCACAATATAAAAAAAACACTTCTTTGCCTTGACATAAACTCCACAGACTATTGAACATGTAAAATCACACAAAATTCACAGCTCGAAACTCATTCAGTCAATCATTCAATCATTCAAAAGGCAACAATCTCTACTCTGTGCGAATGTTTGACCACATACTGTTATGTATTGGACATTGACAGTATGAATGTAAACAATTAATATTTTATCTTTGAACGTAAACATTGAATCTCTAATGTACTGGTAATATATAATTTAATGTATTTGTAACTTTGATTATGCCAAATCTCACACTCGTTCGTGCAGGCAATACATTTAGAAAGGGGTACAAAATTTTCGCTTCACGTATTAAAATATAGATATAACAGGGTATTTTCAATATGTATAAAAATAAATATCTGATTAGTGTATGTCATTATTCTCGATTTAAGGATAATTATTAACGGTGTTTAACTGCAATAAATTGGATATAAACATTTTTATTTAATGATTTATATCAAAAATAATATTGTATTTTAAAAGTTGCGGCTAAACGCCGAAATACAAATTGTCCGCCAATCAGAATACGTTACATTAAAATGCACCACACAGCTAATGGAACTTCACGTAATCGTGTAAGTGAGATAGCGCGATCCTATAAATTTAATTTTGTAAACAATAGTTATCGGTCATTATAGTGTGGCGAAGTGGATGAAAGAGATAGGACCTCTCTTTATCAATTTCATTATTCGTTCGGGACAATGCAATTAAAGTTGATTTATTCGGTTTAAAACATGTTTTTTTGGGGAAAATATCAATATAGGGTTATACATTTCCAAATAATTTTAAATACTTTTTCAAAACACTTTTACATTATTGTCAAATACCAAAGGAATAAATGTTTAATATAGATATATTCAAATTAATTTTGCAACTTTATTGATCTCTTGTACAAGAGGCGGAACTGTCGCAACAGTAGCCGGTAATGACTCGATATTGGGTATCTTGTTAACCTGAGTCGAAGTCTACTTGAGTCAGAGGCGAGTGGTGCAACAGTGACAGGAAGTCGAATGGGGGTGTGGGCGGGCGTTGCGTGGGCGGGCGTCGGTAACCCGACTGATAGTGGAACCAGATTGATTTCCTTAGAAATAGCAAAAATTGATGTCGATAAATATTAGAAGTAAAATAAAAGAAAAAAATTAGTTCGCTAAGCGTCGACTATAGATAGGGCTTGATTAGTTTAAATTTTACATTCTTGCAAGTTTGTACGCTTCTCAGGGCGTTTATAAACTGATGAAAGATGCACAGTATTTAGGATCCAACTGCGGAATTTTATATTTTCATGTACGTCCGTCCGCCTGTAATGTCTTGTTTTACAATTTTATTGCAACCTGCATGAAATTTGTGGGACCAGATTGATTTCCTTAGAAACAGCAAAATGATTCCTGTGAATATTAGAAGTACAATAAAAGAAAAAAAAATTGGTTCGCTAAGTTTCGACTATAGACAGGGCTTGATTAGTTTAAATTTTACATTCTTGTAAGTTTGTACGTTTCTCAGGGAGTTTATAAACTGATGAAAAATGCACAGTATTTAGGATCCAACTGCGGAGTTTTATGATATTTTTATGTAGGTCCGTCTGTCTGTAACCTCTTGTTTTATAATTTTATTGCAACCTGCATGAAATTTTTTAGATGCTTGAAACATATTCAATTATATGCAACATAATTAATAAAACAATATCATAATTATAACATAAGAATGTTAAAGTCGAACACATAGTATTTATGTCTATTTAAGCTTATGTGTATCACTTTACACTGAAATTAATTAAATAAATAATACTTGAGAAAAGGTCAAGATATACCTAAATTAAATTATGTACAATTTACGTTGTATATAATGAACGTACTCCTATTTCATCCGAGAAATTAAATCTAGAAACAAATTACGTTCTCAAGAACTACTCAACGACTTTCCGCGAGACCATTTTCCCTAAGACGCGTTTCCTACGATTTCAAATGAAATATGCGATGCTCACTGATTTCTAATGAAAATTATGATAAATGAGTTTTCCAGTTTGTCTGCAGTCAAAAAGAAGAAACTTTATAGGAAAAGTCCATAGTTTTAATAGTCGTAAATTATTTAATTGCAGGTAAAAATATTTAATGTACTAAGAGTATTGTTCCAGCTAACAAGAAGATGTATATACTCTTCAGCACATTGAATTTTCTGGCTTGCTGGAATATTAAGACGCAGTAAGAAAAATATAGTTAGGTAACGACGAATATAATTTTGCTTAGAATTTTGCAATGACGTGCCCCCACTCAGTTCCAGTTACCACAGTTGGTGTTAGCGATTTGAAGAAAACAATCTCCCATTGTATATTCCAGACGAGAATATACGGTGGCAGATTGATTTATTAGGGGCGAGGAGATGTTTTAATCAAGGCTTAATTGTGCCAATTAATCAATGTAATACGTAAGTCCAATAATGTTAATATCGTATCGAAAAATAAAAGTATATTTATTAATACATGTTAAGAATTAATTGATGTAAACAATTTACGCCTTTTAATTATAATAACCTGAAAATAATTAAGAGAAAAAAATTAGTGTCCACGAAAATTCCCTTGATTTTAACACGCTGGAGTATTAAATTCGGGGCATTTTTGGCATCTTCTGACAGATTTAAACTACTTTTCGTTTTACTAAAACTAGACGTAAATTTTGACTAAACGTTGAAGTAAATTTTTCTTTTGGTATATTGAAATTGCAATAAGATGAAAAGATTGAGCGGTTTGGGTGAAAAACCCGCTACACAAATGGTCCATCAAAAAAATTCATATCAATATGAAAGTGCACGATTTGATATAAAAGAAATTAGGAAATATTAAAAATATGTTATTTTTCAAAGCATTGGTTTCATAAATGAATATTTATTTTTTTCTTAATTAAATTGAATTTATTTAACTGACTAAATCTCGAAGCCCACCCAAATACTGAAAGGATTAATTCACCAGAATAATCACACAACCAAAATTGAACACACAAATCCGAACTGCCAATTTACATAACCATAGCAACGACAACAACGCGATCTTCTACTGAAAACATTTTTGGCGCCAAATCTGCCAGTGACAATCGAACAAACGGAAAATATCCTTTTTTACCAAATTTCCGGAACTGTTTCATCAATTTGAACTGAGAACAGTACCTTCCATCTTTGTAGCAAAATTAAAAACCTGAAATTTATCCGGTCTGAATCCAATAAGATTTTCTTAGGTTTTTGTAGGATACACATTTAAACTTTAAGAGAGCATATTTTGGGAGCGGTTCAATTTATTGAATCCGAAAAATATATTATTAGGTACGTGCCGCCAATTACTAAGAAAGAAAAACGTCCGAATCCAAACGAATACATTATGCTTTAATTTTAATTTTATAAAACTTTAAAAGCATACATACAACATACGTTCGTATGTATATAAAAAGATACTGTATATATTTTTTATTCAGGGAGATAAATAAACATACTCAATTGATGTTGATTATTAACTTACATCGTTATAAAACTATTAGAAAACGGTTTACTAAGTAACACTTAGAAAATCGTTTTTCTAAGTATCACTTATATCGTAAATAAACTCAATTGATGTTGATTATTAATTTACATCGTTAAAAAACTTTTAGAAAACGGTTTTCTAAGTAAACTTAGAAAATCGTTTTTTTAAGTGATACTTAGAAAAATGGTTGTATACATTTTGTATTCCGGGAGATAAATAAATATACTCAATTGATGTAGATTATTAACTTACATCGTTAGAAAACTATTAGAAAACGGTTTTCTAAGTAACACTTAGAAAATCGATTTTCTAAGTGATACTTAGAAAAATGGTTGTATATCTTTTTTATTCAGGGAGATAAATAAGCATGCTCAATTGATGTTGATTATTAACTTACATCGTTAGAAAACGGTTTACTAAGTATCACTTAGAAAACCGTTTTTCTAGTGATACTTAGAAAAACGGTTTTCTAAGTATCACTTGCAGAGATCTTATTAAATAGCACTTCGCTCCGGTGTGGTCTGATTGTGACGGGAGGTTTCAAACCTCAAGATTTTATTAATAAACATAAATCATCGCAATGCCAGGAGCGAGTCGTGGTTTCTTACATTTTTATTGCAACATGCGAACAACTTTTTAATTTAAACGAAGGCACAGGAGAGAGACGAGCGCTCGGTTCTCCTACCTGTGATTAAAGTTGAATTTTTATTAATTTATTTAAATTGCTGGCTTGCGCAAGTCCGATGTAATGTCAGCAGGACATAAATATTGTCCAGAGTGAAATAGTTTATGGCGAAGTTGCTGACCGAATCGCTTCGTAAAGGACAGAATCTCAAAACAAATATGTTGTAAAATAATTGTAAAATACACAGTGTTTTGGTGAAAGAAGCAGGCATAGAGGGATTTAGGAGATGGTTGGATCGTTCTAAATATATTTGACCACATTTTCTATTATGCAAAATGTCATAGTTTTCTTGAAGTAGCCATTTTTACGTTTGCTTACTCGATCAATATATTGTACAATGAAAAGTAAATTAAACACCACACGTACCCGTCTTTCTTCCATGTTTTAGCAGCTCCATATTTTATATTATCAATACAGAACAAAAGAATGGCTTACAGAATAAAAAAAATAAAAAAATATATCATAAAAAGTTAAATTCATTAATCAGCAGACGTTCAAACAATTTCCTGTAATTCATGCCTTTTCTACTGAGGTGTTATGATTAGATTCGCTAATGCGTTATCTTAAAAAAAACCAGTACTTTAACTGTGGGGGTGGGGGCTCCCCTTCTTTGGTTTAGTTTAAGGAAAATTTTATTGTTGTAAATATTTACACGATGACAGTTCGTGTGACAGTTGCCATCATGGCGGCTGTTGTAGCAGTATTCTGTCACGATAGTGTGAAAGCGATTCTGCATAAACGAGGTGTTACGTTTGTGACAGTAGCCCATTTGACAGTTGTAGTCTTTTTTTGATTTTGGTTAGGTTGAATTGGTTGAATCAAATTAATTTGTACTTTTTTTTTAATTATTTATTTCTCAGTTCATTTTTGTTTGGAAATTTATCAAATTGGAAGATGACTTGCACAAATTAATTTTTTTTAATTTTTCAAATTGTTTTTCTGAAAGCGTTACGTAATACCAATATTAACGGGATCATCTACCATTTCCTTCTCCCTCCATGTAATATCACGTAACATTTCTGAAATGAATCTCTGCTTCACAGTATTGCGTTGTAGATATTTTTATATAAAAAAATAACTGAAAATTTATGATAAGTATATAATGCAAAACAAATTATTTAAACCAGGGTTTCCCAACCTTTTTTTTGTTGAGGCTCCCCGGACTATAAATTATATTTTCATGACGCCCCCCCCTTGATTTAGTAAATTAAATAAAAATGGTAACTGATGTTTGTAAATACACAAACATACCTTTTAACAGTGAGACACAATAATTTTACACACTCAAACTGATTTCTCAACAAAAAATGTACACCAAAACGTCAAATTTTTCGCAAGTTTGTGGTAATAATAGTGAATATGATATTTAATTTCATTAATTTTATGCATGTAAATTAAACATTACATTGTAATGTTATTTGTTAATGTTGTTTGTATATTTTTTGTTTTTTCTTTCTAAAATGCAAACGCTTTCCGCCCCCCTTGACATCTCTCTATGCCCCCTTGGGAGGCGCGCCCCCCTGGTCGGGAACTCCTGATTTAAACAGATGTGCCCCGCCACAAACAACCAAGATACAAACACGATGTGGCTTGAAAACGACTACTGATTAGTTCCACTTTTTAATGGTGAGGGCGCGCTACGAACCAACTACCAACTAACTTGTCAAACTTGATAGTGGGATGGTGACAGTCTGTCAATGAAAGTCACTGTCACATTGTATATATACGGTGATAGTTGGTGTAAGTGATAACGAAAAGTCACACGAAATGTTACCATGAAAACGTCTACCTTAAGTCTACTTTCGGCTTCTGCCGTGTGCTGACACCAAGTTATGTTTATTTCCTGTACTTATTACCATCATTGCAATTGCTGCTCCATTTTAACTCGAAGCTCCGCTAGTATAATTGTCAAGCTTCTTCACGTTAAATTGCGTGCCATTTTGGGCTATTGTCACATGTTCGACTATCTATCGTGGTTACATTTTCAAACCGGATATCGTTTTCCTGTATGGGCCCGATAAAGGAAACGAAATTAGAGCACGAGTCTTGTATCGGGAAAGTTTCCTAACCGAAGAATCCCTAACGCACAAGTGTCCCGGAATATATTCGTTAAACTCAGAAAGACAGGAAATTTAAATTTACGAGAGACTAGTGCACCTATCCGATAATATGGGGTCGAGGTAGAAGAGGCGATATTAGTATGATTTAATACCGATCCAACTACTAGTGTGAGAAAATTTACAGAGGGACTAAATTTGCCAATTTGAAAAGTATGGGAGCTTCATACAGTCGGACGGTAGATATCCATTCCACTACACATCGGTACAAGGATTACAAGATAATGGCCCTTCTATCCGCTTCTAATTCTAAATTTCGATATTCTGCATTTTTGAGAAAAAAACTAAAACTATCGCAATAAAAAGCAAGATACGGAGCTAGGTGTGGTATTTAATATGTATTTTTGTACAAACTGGTGACTGAGCAAAACGTAAAATAAAAACTTAAAAATGGCTATATCAACAAAACTATGAGTCTACATAATGTCTACATCAAGAAAACTATGACAATGCATAATAACTGCAGCTAAATCAAGAAAACAATGAGACTGCATAATGGCTATATCAAGAAAACTGTATAATGGCTGTATCAAGAAAAATATGATATTGCACAATAACTGCGGCTAAATAAAAAAAACTATGACACTGCATAATGGCTATATCAAGAAAACTATGACACTGCCTAATGGATATATCAAGAAAACTGTATAATGGCTGTATCAAGAAAAATATGATATTGCACAATAACTGCGGCTAAATCAAGAAAACTATGACACTGCATAATGGCTATATCAAGAAAACTATGACACTGCATAATGGATATATCAAGAAAACTGTATAATGGCTGTATCAAGAAAAATATGATTTTGCACAATAACTGCGGCTAAATCAAGAAAACTATGACACTGCATAATGGCTATATCAAGAAAACTATGACACTGCATAATGGATATATCAAGAAAACTGTATAATGGCTGTATCAAGAAAAATATGATATTGCACAATAACTGCGGCTAAATCAAGAAAACTATGACACTGCATAATGGCTATATCAAGAAAACTATGACACTGCATAATGGCTATATCAAGAAAACTATGACACTGCATAATAGTAAATGTGGTCAAAAATATTTTAATATAAGTTTAGTAAATTCACGCGTTTAGGCACGATGATCTTGACTACGCAAATCACGCAAAGTCAAGCCGTACCTTATTTTGATAGTATATCTTATGATCTCCATTTCGGGATTACAAAAATTGAACACCAGATACCGAAAAATAAAAAAAATAATAATCGATTCCAAAATTTCAGGATCTCATGATTTGGAGTTTGGGAAAATCATCGCTGCGTCAAGAGTGTAAACAAAATTTAATTAAGCTGGAATAAAGAAACTATCTGAACTTTCATTAATATAGTGTTTATAGAAGTTATTAATATAAAATAATGCCACGAAAAAGTTCACGGCTTCATTTTTGAAAATGTTTTTATGATTATAGATTCTGATGAAAAAAAAACCGGTGAAGTCGGACTTGCGCAATTAATTAATGTGCCATTGCTTCAGTAGATACACGCATCGAAGCATACTTGATATCCATACCAGTCAGGTGTAATGAGCGCCCATCATTGGGTTTACAGGTTTCGAATAAACTCTATTATTACCGCTTCAAAACTGCATTCGCAATGCTTCCATAATAATAACAAGTTTGTAATAAAGATAACAATGACAAACCATTAAAACTGTGAATGATGTTAATTATTTATTATTGATCTCTTTTACATTTCCGATAGTCATTTTCTGTTGTTGGAAATTTCTTATCAATCCATTGGAGTACATGACAGAGACGAAGTCCCCGAAAATGTGCAGTGCTGACATTGCCTAATAGATTGCAGTGTTGTATAAAGTTGTCAAATAAAATACTTTTTAAAATAACGACACGAGAAAGCCGACGCTGCCTGTCCAACGGAAGCATATAACTATTATTAAATGGCGAACTAGACGTAGTTTATACTAAACAAAATCGAATTATTCAATTTTTATGAAAAGATTTCATCTCCAAATAGGGCCATGTCGGCTAGTAAACAATTTCAGCGCGCTTTGTCAAATAGTGTTGTCAACTGATGACGCGATTACGACTGATATAAATATCTCGTACTTTAATACCGTAAAATATTTTAAACATTTTTATTATTTATAAAGTTATTACAAAATCAATACATCATGGTTTATACGGATGCTGTGGTCCCAAAAGTATGCATCTAAACAATTGCGCGACATTAATTAATTGCACAAATTTAACCTTCACTTTACCGTTTTCATTTTATTCGCGAAACTAAACTTTGGAGATTGGCTTAACTCGAAAATAGAGGTAATTCCCAAAATGGACGAAAGTCACAAGACAAGGATAAGTAAATAAATAAACAACCTTTCGTCCTCCCAAAACAAACATAAAGGACGATAAATTCGCAAAGCAGTTACAAATTAACAATACCATTTACATTATTATGCTCATCAAACCTGTACGGGCCCACCTAGACCAAGTTAAATTATAAAGCGTCCAACTTTGTAACCTCAAGCATCAAAGCCTGCCTTAAACGCAAAATAAGAACTTGTTAAAGAGGCGCCAACGCAAAACTTAATTCCCTCTCCATTATATATTCCCATTATGAATTCTGGAGATACTTGCCGGGCGGCGTGACTCTTATTTGCGCTTTACCGACCGAGTTCTGGCAAACCTGCCCGAACGGCTCTCAAGCGCCCTCCCTTGGCGCTCGAGCGCTCTCCTAAAACGACTCAAGTGGTCGCTCTGAGCTCAGACGCGGCCGTTGCCTCACTTGAGGCTGTTATTTTCTACTCCTGATTATAACTCTGTATTCAATGAAATGAACAATGTGCTTCGAAGTTTTATATAGTTATTCTGATTGCGCTTCGTTTAGTTAAATTTCTATATATTATCTTAATTGTAATATTGAATATAGTATTTAACATGTATATACTTGTTTTACAGCACAATTATCGAAAAAGTTAATGTTTTTAACTCAGACTGCTACTTTAAGACGCATAAGCATATTTTGTTTCGTCTGCCACAATCGTGCACTAATATTCATACACGACTCCCGAAGGCATTTTGTGAATTTTGTTCTATATTGCGCATTGTTCATGATCTTGAGATCTATTGGTACAATTGTGATTTAGGAAAGAAAATTATGGTGTATGTGTGTCGTTTGTGACCCACTCAGCCTACATAAATGTTTTCCGTTTCTATGTAGCTATATATTTTCCAGCATTAAGTAGAGGTAACATATAGAATATAAAAGGAAATAAAAATTGGTCGTAGTTACTTCCGTTGACGCGATCGAGGTTTCTGCGTGACAACATTTCCTTGGATTTATAATTAAAGTACACATTCTTTCGAGCGCATCTCAGTTCACTGTTGCTCAGCATGTGAGTTGGTGCGTCGTATGACTACAATGAGATATAGTACGATTTGATTCAATGACGTGAACGAAATAAACACCAAACCGCGACTTTGGGTAAGTTTTTGTATTTGTTATGCGTGTCAAAAATCGAAACTCGACGTTGAAACTCAAATATAAGTTCGGGAAATTTTTAATTTTTCTTCTCTTCGTCTAATTTAGAAAATTATTTCACCAGTATATCTGTTATACCGAAAATATTAGGATTTTATATTTATGAGATGGTCGAGTTTCAAATATGGACGCGCATAACAAATTCAAATCTTAGATCATTATCTTCGATCATATTAAAACTAGTCTCACTGTAATCACGCAACGCACTAACTCACGTGACGAGTAACAGTGAATTGAAAAGCGCTCGAGAACATGCTTCGCACCATCTGCTCCTTTGCCTCAGTTGCCCCGTGTATAACTATTATGACGAAATACATTTGAGACCGTGTACAAATCTATCGAAGGGTGGTTATCTAACACGATGTAATAGTGAATTCGCATGACGAGCAACAGTGAACCGAGACCCGCTTGAAAACATGATTCGCGCAGTTCCCTCCGCGCCCCAATGCCCCGTTTAGTGCAATATCTAATGATACTACTATGGTTTGTCTCGCTCTCACCCTTTTGACTGTGCAGCGTGTAATATCCGCGTTCAGTTTTCGTATCCGTACATGAACTCCGATAGAGTATCACAATACGTTTTAGTGTTAAAATGTGTCATTAGATACAAGTATATCGTTTAGTCCAAAATAATAAAACAAAAAAGTGTCAACTCTTCACTTTTTTATTGTTGAATACAGTAGTATTACAAAATTTTGTTTAATTAAGGTAGTTTACGTTTTGGGTAATGTTAACGACATCTATCCGATATTGTTCGTACTACGTTCTAATACAGGGAGGATGGAATGAAATGGAGGCACCGTACAGAGTGTGTACGCGTCTACAGTTTTCGCACCTGATGTACACACTTTGAACACGCTCAATATGTCGATCGCCACCTCGACAATATTACAGTCGTACAATATTAGTACTTAGACGTGCTACATCTCCGGTTTTATTCATAAAAAACCTGTTTTAACTTGCAAAAATGGTAAAATGTACTATGATTATCTGCAATAACAATCTAAGAATATTTCATAAAGGTTTCCATGAAGTTACGTTCCATAAGTAATTATTTGAAGATTTTAAAAACCATAACTATTTCTTCCTACAGGGTGATAACGCTAGCTTACGCATATAGATGCATTAATACGTAGTATATATTGTTTAAGCTTCGCTCCTATTGGTCAAGTGCGCTCGATATTATTGGTTATATGCTTTCTCGCTCTTTGCGAAAGTGACACGCTTTGTTTGTTAGAAATTACTGCATATGGCATATCTCCTTTCTTCTTTAATCTGTGGTTATAATAAATAAATTGTTTGTATCAAATTAACGTTATTTTTTTTCGATTTGATAAATTTTAATAGATTTAATTCAATTTATTTAAAAAAAATTATATGTTTAAAATTACATACTGAGGTAGTAGGGATGTTGATTTACATCGAAAGTTATGTTTGCTATCGTGTCTTTTACTCATTATATCGTGTTTTACTCACTGTTTCGATGTTTTTTCTTTTTTTTTCTTCTAGATTTATGATTTATTTTTTTGACATCTAGCTTTCGTGTAGCTCTATAGTTCAAATTTATTTCCAGGTTACATTCGCTTAACTCTAAAATACATAATGTAGCAGGTTTGCTACATGATTTTAATTGGTCCTTTTAGGTTCAAAGTTCCCCACCTTTAAAATGTTTACTTTTCCTTAAGGTGGCAACCCCGTCTTTTACTTTAATAGTAACAAGAACGTTATTTTCTTTAATAAATAAAAAAAATCATGCACTGAAGGATCAATTTATTAGAATCTAGATAGCGGCAAAAAAGTGTCATTTTAAAAAGGCATTTGGTCCATTCCAAAACAGTGCAATTTCGTTACCTATGCTAGCCAATATGTAACGGTGATTTCAGACTATCTTCAAATCTATCTCCGTGGGCGTTTCTCGTTTGTAGAGACTGGTTTTTAGGCCACGTTTCGAGTGGTTCGCATAACGAATCTACAGATACCCTAATTTCGAACGCACGTTATCAATGCTCGACATCTCCACGTAGCATATCTGCTCCGTTCGTCACTCGACACAAAAAAGTGTTTAAACAATACACTCCTTCTGTTTACCGTTGCCGACAATAATCTGGTTACTGTACAAACCGATATAGTATGTTCTGACAAACAATTAGTTACTCATAATAGCAAAACATTATTTGACGCATCACGACACTGTTCAAATTTATATTCAAATAAAGAACTGCCTCGTCTAGTCGAGACACTCTTTTTATTTATTTTCGGATAAAGAATTGCATTGTCTATCAGAGACATTATTTAAATCTATATTCGAATACAGAATCGCATCGTATAGTTGAGACACTACTTAAATCTATATTGGTATAAAGAATCGCATCGTCTAGTTGAGACAATATGTAAATCTATATTCGAATACAGAATCGCATCGTATAGTTGAGACAATATTTAAATCCATATTCGAATACAGAATCGCATCGTCTAGTTGAGACAATATTTAAATCTATATTCGAATACAGAATCGCATCGTCTAGTTGGGACAATATTTAAATCTATATTCGAATACAGAATCGCATCGTCTAGTTGGGACAATATTTAAATCTATATTCGAATACAGAATTGCATAGTCTAGTTGAGACAATATTTAAATCCATATTCGAATACAGAATCGCACCGTCTAATTGAGACAATATTTAAATCTATATTCGAATACAGAATCGCATCGTCTAGTTGAGACAATATTTAAATCCATATTCGAATACAGAATCGCATCGTCTAGTTGAGACAATATTTAAATCTATATTCGAATAAAGAATCGCATCGTCTAGTTGAGACAATATTTAAATCTATATTCGAATACAGAATCGCATCGTCTAGTTGAGACACTACTTAAATCTATATTGGAATAAAGAATTGCATCATCTAGTTGAGACACTATTTAAATCTATATTCGAATAAAGAATCGCATCATCTAGTTCAGACACTATTCAAATCTATATATCAGCAAAGTATCCCATCGTCTAGTCTTGACACTATTTAAATCTCTATTCGAATAAAAAATGTTCAGAAGCTTAGATACAAACCTCTCGGAATGAACTTATTTAGTTTTACATCGAATCGAATGCATAATATTCAAAGTTTTAAACCTATCGAATTACGTATAAAATAAATTATAACTGTCGAAGATTCTAGAAGCCTCGCACTCAATATTATAAATAAGCGAAGTCTCAGCGAGTGTTGTTGTCAGTTGTTGTCAGCGAGTGTTGTTGTTCAAAACAACGAATTAATAACTATCAAGAAATATAATAAACTATTTTACTGGACTTTGTCCTTCATCAACTAGTGATCTGTTCAATCTCTTTTCGATCATGAACCATCATCATGTAGTCTCTATCTCTATAATCTATCGATTGTTCTCATCTGATAATTAGATTAGAATGTGGCAAAAAATACTCATATCACAATCCAGTAAAACTGTCCAAATATCAAATGTAAAACTGTATTTTTTATCAATATCATTAAGGTTAATTCATATTGGACATGCATTAGGTATAAAAAAGCGCGTACGTAGGTATCACATTTCAAAAAATATGAGTGTGTAGACGATGCTTAAGTCGTAGAGATGCTTAAGTCCTAAATAATTTATAAAGTCGGTACGTTCTGGTAATGTGGAGCTATATTTGTGAAAATTTTAGAGTTAAATATATCGTGAACGGTTGATGCAACGATAGAAATCTTTTTCTAGAGTATTAATTTCCTTATGATTATTGCTTGGAATATTTTCCTTACAACTTCCGTTTACAAGTTAAAGTAAGATAAAATTGAAAAAAAATGTTTTTCTTTTTTAATTTTTTTACAAATTACTGATCGTATGTTAAAATGTCAAATGATAATTTTATAGAGCATTAAATTTCCATTTATAGTTTTCATTATAGACGCCATTTTATAAAATTAATAATTTACGACATAGGAAAATGTGAAAAATAGTTTTCTCAAAATACCTCGTTAAGTATTTATCGAAAGTGAAAATACGTAATCGCGATTTTCTACAGATCCTTACCAACATAAATAAAAATTACTTCAAATAGCCATGCAAAAAACCTGCCAGAAATTAATTAGAATAAACATGCACGACTAGAACTTTCACTACGAAGGGTTCCGTACGCCTTAATGCACTTATAAACCTTTAAGAGTATACAGTACTTCTAATAAACTAGTTATTTACAAATATTAATTTTTCACAATCTAAATATGCCTACTATGTCCTTCGTAGGCGTAAAAACATGGTGCGTATTTAAAAAAAATGTGACATTTAGTATCTTAGCTGTAATTCTCCTGTAACCTTTGCGCCAGCTTCTAAAAATCTATAATTCTTTCATAATTTTAGGTTGAGCCTTTTCGGAAAGGGAAGAGGTGGGACGATAATATTTTTTTCACATTTTTGAGTATTTTAAGACCCTTATAACTAGACCTTTAAAACAAATAAATGGATTTAATAAATTTCCAAATATTTAATTTGCCCCCGCTAAAATTTGCACCATAAAATTTTCATTTCAACATTTTTGAATTTCAACCCTCGAGATATGTGCGTGTTGATACGATTTATTACTATGTCAAATTTAAAGTCTCTACGTTAAGAAGTTTCTGAAAAAAAAAACGGCTGTAACATACAGATGGATGGGCACGTAAGTTTTCTTACAAAGGCTGCGTTTTTCCTTTTGAGGCACAGAAAGGTAAAAATGGCAATTTTTCGAACTACAAAGTTTAATAAAAACTAAATAATCATATACTTTAAAGTCCCATAAGCAACCTTCTGTATAAACCCTTTCTTTTTATTTTAAAAATAAGTTTAAATATTCGATTTATGAATTTGATACCATATTTCATATTCTAAATCGTGCTACGATAATTTCCCGTGTCAACGTCAGAGCTCAAAACCATTAATTCTGCCCCCAAAATAATACTTTAAAGTCTCATAAGCAACCTTCTATATAAACCCTTTCTTTTTCTGTTACAAATAAATCTAAATACTCGGTTTATGAATTTTATGACATATTTCATATTCCAAATCGTGCTACGATAATTTCCCGTGTCAACATCAAAACTCAAAACCATTTATTCTGCCCCTAAAATGATTAAAGCTAACGCTGACTCGGATGTTGTATTGTAAATTGAAGCGGAGTGATATTAATATTTGGTTCTCACGTGACAGAAAGCTTTTAAAAATACTTGTAAATGACGAAGGTAGGTCGCGTAAACGGCTGTCATGTTTGTTATCTGTCGGGCGCAGTGTTTACCTAGTTCGCGCTCGGTGCGTGCGCGTGGCGCGGCATACAGTGCACGATTTAATATAATTTATTATTCATTAAACGAGTGACATTGGTAAAATGAATTATTGTGTTGTGCCACATGCGCCATTTTCACGCGAATATTCTGGGCTATAACTGAGAGTTATGGATCGTAGGTAATTAACCTTTAATAATAACCGAAAGCGCTTTCGGCTTAAGTAATCATTTTGTCGTAAATTTTGATAAGGGCATAGTAGAAAATTCGTTTATCGTTTACTCGTTGATGTGTGTTCTCACAGTGAATTGGCATGCTCTTATAGTATTATTTTGGAATATGTTAGCGATTACAGATTTTTTTCTTAACTAGCACTTGTTTTCAGTCTTTAACAGAAATAAATATACGCAAAGTGTTGCGCATTAACGTTATGCTGAATGCGTCTATTGGCCAATATATTCATTCTCTTTTGAAAACAAATAGAATATACAATGCGCCATAGAGAACAGTAGATACTTCCCTTTTTCTCGCACAATCGTACCGTCATCGGCGCACCGTTCGCGCGCTGTTTCTCACCATTTGTGCACGTTGTTTCGCAGTCGGCGTACCTTTTGTGAGTAAATTTCTCGAATACCGTTGATCGTAGCGAGCTGAGACTGGCGGCCATCATCTTTGTATTCAAAAGTTTATTAAGTTTATCAATTATTTTTCGGAGTTGAGAAAATAGTTAAAAGTTATGAATTTTTCATCTTTGTAGTGCAAAAATAAACACTTGTTTTAGTCTGATTTTCCAATTTCGAATAGCGGGATAAAAGTATCCCACAACTATTTTGAGCAATAAAGTTTGACAACAATTCGACAAGAATACTATATACTTCATACGCACACACATTTTTCCAATTCTGGTTCACATGATTAGTGGAGATCATTTCCTTTGAGAAAATGCACTAAAAATATCCGAAAAGGAATTCTATTAAAAAACGTTCTTATAATATTTCCTTCTTTTCGTACCTTCCTGCCTTCTTTGTATTCTTAGCAAGTAGAGTATTGTGAAATCAGTTTAACTTAGCAAGTAGAGTATTGTGAAATCAGTTTAACTTAGCAAGTAGAGTATTGTGAAATCAGTTTAACTTTGATAGTGCTAAAATAGCAACTTTTCAAAAATGTCAAAAATTTACTATCGCGCGGTAATAAAGTTTTTATATAAAGAAGGTTTGAAAGCGACGCAGTACAAATAACGAATGCAACTCCACATTCGTTTCTCATTTCCGGTCAGTCTTGTCCATCATCATTTGCATATGCAAAATAAATTGTGATGACCCACGTGAAGGAGGGTCTGTAAAAGTGATCACTCCAAAAACGACCAGGTTTTCATTAAAAGTTCTTTTATTAGATTGACGATTAAAACAGATTTCATTTAATTTAATTGTGAATAAATAATTTCTACAGAATTAACGTCAAATATATTCAATAACAAAATAAAAGTGTTATATATATATATATGTATATATATATATATACATACACACACACATATATATATATATATATATATACATATATATATATATATATATATATATATATATAGATGTATATATATTACTCTGGATTAGTTTTTTAATAATATTATTAATGTTAATGTATATTTGACATGCATTAGGCTTACATAATGCAACTCATAGGTGTAGATAACAGCCTCAAAAAGTGGAAGTGTACAAACATGCTTAAGTCTGCAATAATTTACCAAACTGACACGGTCTGAGAGGTTGTGCTGGAATTGTATTTTTTTTTTAATTTTAGAGTTAATACGATTGGCTTGACCAACAAAATTATCTTCATGCATGTATGGCATGTGATGATACCATTTTGGTGCAATCAATTTCGTGTGATGAAGGATCTCTATCCTTAGAAATTTTCTGATACAGTTTCTAAATTTTCTAATCTACAAGACAATGGCTTTGGAAAATTAAGCGTCCTACAGTGTCGTCGAGATGCTGCATTTTTTCCAGCATTTTCAAATGACAAAAACTAGTGCAAGGTGTTGAATGTGATGTAAATATTAGGTATGCGAACAACATTTAGAGTCCTCTAGTAACAACCATAGACCAGTTATTGAATCCAATGTAATGGAAACTGTAATTATAATCTCAGGTCCAAGCCAAAGAGAATCGAATGCAAAATGAATTCAGTGAAGTGGGATATAAAGGAAGTATCGTTGGCAAATAAAGAGATTACAAAAAGCAGGAAACGAATCGTGGTTACAATTGTTTGTCACTATCATTTATTTTTTTTATTGATTTCAAAGAACGGCATACAGTTGTTAGTATGAAATATCATTCTGCTTCGCTGTGGCAGTAACGTTAGAAAAACATGGAAAAATTCGAGGAAAATTTAATCGCCATATGCACCCCTAGATATCGATTCAACCCCAGATGACACTGTTCGAGAGTGTGGTGACAGAAATAAATCATTCCTCGTATAATCCTTATCTGGTTCAGAGTATTTTTAATTTTTAGAGTAGTTTTATAGTAATTTGAATGGAACTTTGGAAAAAATGTTTATAAATAAGACAGTATTAGAAAATAATAAGTGTTTTTTTTCTTTACATGAACCTTTCATGTCAGGCTAAGAATACGTGGACCGCACTACGTATAAAGAAAATATAGTTTATAGACAGTAGCTCCATCATATTGAAATTTATTTGAAACTACAGAATTAAAAAGCTATTTACCTGTACCGTAGCTACTCTTGACTTTCCCCAGTATCGTCTTAGTTTTAGGGTACCCTAGCATGTCAAAGGAAACTACATGTACGGTAGCTACTCTTGAGTTTCTCCAATTTCATCTTAGTTTTAAGGTACCTTCTATTTAAGGCATGTCAGAGGAGATTTTCTGTTTTGATATGTGTTTTCGCACCATTAATAATTTTTTCGCACTAGTAATCAAATTTTCGCATTATAAATAACATTTTCGCAATTGTAATACTATTTTTACACTATAATACAATTTTCATACTATTAATAACATTTCTGCACTATTAATAAAATTTGCGCACTACTAATAGAAAATTTAATTAAGTTGACAATAATTTGCATTTTAACACGAAGGTAATAATTTATTTTTGTACTGCTCTGTCTTTACAACGTCATAAAATTCTTATTTTTCACTGATAAACTTTGTGATTTAGTAACTAATTATCTTTCGTCTATAATATAATCATAAACATAATCGCAGCTGGTTTATTGACATTTTCTTAGCAATCAATAATTATAGAAGTACGGGATTCGGACATCTATAAGTATTGATTACTTCAAAGCGAGAGTCAATAAGTACGTATATCTCGTACAGTTTGTAATTATCCAGAAAGTATTATCTAAAGGAAATAATAACTCAATTGACTTTCAAGTCCATCTCACCACAATAAATACCCAACAGTATGTTAGACCCTCTGTGTAATACCTTATTAGTATTAATTTAAAATGATTAAAGAGCGAACCGCAATAAACAGCAGACCCTCTCTTCCTTGTCTCGCGTCAGTTAATACCCTCATCAAATCTAGTAGAGCGGTTCAACCCCCTTCCCTCTCTTATCTTCTGCATATTAATTAAATTGAAGTAAACGAATATTATTTAATTATAAATTATGTTTACCGGGACAATATTGATATTTTAGAAGAATAAACCCATTAATTGCAAAGCTACGAATTATAGATTATAACTTAGAGGAATATTTCAGCGTTTTATTGAAATTAAGTAGAATTAAACCCGTGTTGAAATGGGATTTACAGTATTTCGTACTAAAACTGGATTCGTAATATTCCGTATAAAAAAATGAATAGATAGTTATCCACACCAAAACTAGATTTGTAGTATTCCGTACAAAAGTTGGATTTCTCGTATTCCATATCTAAAATGGATTTTTAGAATTCCGCACAAAAACTGGATTTATAGTGATCCATGCCAAATTGGATTTTTAGTATTCCGTACAAAACTGGGTTTGTAGTATTCCGTACTAAAATTGGTTCTTAGCACTTCGTACCAAAAATGGATTGATAATATTTTGTACAAAAATTGAAGTTATCGCATTCCATACCGAAACTAGATTTATAGCAATATATATATATATATATTTATAGCAATATATATACCTGTACAAACAACCTAACCTATTGTATTCCTATCGTATTCCGTATACCTATCGTATTCCGTACCGAAACTAGATTTATAGTAACCTGTACAAACAACCTAACCTATTGTATTCCTATCGTATTCTGTATACCTATCATATTCCATAGCGAAACTAGATTTACATTAACCTGTACAAACAATATAACCTGTACAAACACTGAATTTTTAGTATTCCATACCAAAACTAGATTTACAGTGTTTCGTACAAAAACTGAATTTATAGTATTCCATACCAAAACTAGTATTATAGTATTCCGTGTTTAAATTTAGTTCATAGTATTTCTTACGTAATCTGAATTAATAATATTCCATACAAAAACGGATTACTAGTATTTCATAAAATAATATTCCTTATCAAAACCAGATTAATAATATTTCGTAACAAAACTGGATTTACAATATTCGGTAAAAAACTGGAATAATGGAACTCTTATAAAAGCAATTCGGTGACTGCCCATCGATACGTATTTCCTGAGAAACCGTGTTAATAGTAATGACCCAAACATAAAAGTATCAAAACCTCAAGTCCCAATTTTCAAGACAACTTTATCAAGACAAATATGTAACAATTTTATAGCGTCACATGAAACCTGGCTAAATTGAAAATCTGATAAAGTAACATTAATTTATATATAAGATATTTTCTTGAATAACATTTTTAAAAAGCGTTATAAAAGACGTTATCAAGTAGATGCTTGACAATTTATGAAATACAAATTATCAAGCGCTATGTATTATTTTTACTAAATGCATGCATTTTTTCACCTCGCCTTTCAAAAGGTCCTTTACTACCAACACACCTTTTAACTTAAAGAGTATTGAAAAAAATCTTCTGCACAGTATTCGGTGCATTCGTGAGCAACTCATATTTTTTTATTAAACGGTAAGAAAACAAAATATAATATTTAAAAACTGCTATAGTTATTAAAAAACAAAAGTCGGTCGTAATTAACCATCACTAACTTTATGAATTTCAAGCTAATTGTCAATTTTAATAATTAGTTTGCGTGGAATTCGGTCTAAAAAAAGTTATTAGGATTTTTTTTTTATTTTCATTTTCTCTCGGAACTCTACGAGTTTACGAAAAACGCTAATAGATGGCTCCGGCAGCGTAAAATATCTATGAACATAAAGGTTAGTAAAAACACTAATATATGACGTTGGTAGTAATAATATCGTAATATTCACCAAATCAGGTTTTTTATTATCTGTTATATCCAGATAAAAGGATCCTATTTTTGCTCGAACGTATAAAATATTACCATACCAAATTTAATCAAAATCCGTCCAGTAAGTAGATTTCGCGTGATTGAACAAATTAACACACAGACTATAATTCTAAAAACAGGCTTTCTGGCTTCTACTATCATTCTATACGCTTAATCAATGTCTTTTTTAAAAATACTTTCCTGGTACAGAATTCACTTTGTTACAATTTCACTGTATATGTATAGATGGCGTATCGTTTTAGAGATATCAGCTGTATCAAATCAAAACATCGATACTGTACCCCGTGAGAAGTAAGTGAAACGATAGGTTTATGGAAACTGAAATATGTTTAAATACTTTAGATTCAAACTTTATTAAATATCTAAAAAAAAGAGCGCTCGTTGCGCCTAAAAATTACTTCACTTTATATTTTAAAAGTGTTTTAGGCGCACCATACGGTGCCAGCAAAGTAATTCATTTGGCCGACGCTGAAGGGGGCCGAGTTTACCCGATTCAGCGTCACCGACCCGAATCTGATGGCTCAGTTTTGTTCACTGCTCAGAAAAAGTGCGCCTAAAGAAGTTTTAACTTCAAAGAATTGAAGAAAATCACATGAAAGTTTCTGGCTGTAGAAAAATAAAAGAAAAACTTAATTACGCAACATTTTAATTTAAATAAAGATATAAACCAATGTACAAAAAGAAAGTTTCAGTTGTTTCATTTGGGGCGAAGCACTAAGACGTGCTTTAGCGCTAAGTTGGTTGTCCACCATGAAATGGAACAAACGAACGACGTCTTCTCTTATATTATAAATAATATGAAGTATCGCAAATGTGACAACAATTTAGTATTTTTTTGTTACCACAATTGACTTGCAATAATGTTACTAATAAAAAATACTTAAACTTAAGTTACATTACTATTATTCTGAGAATACATATACCGCGCATAAGGTTGGTGTAAGGAAGGTATTAATTACTAATAAACTCAGGAAAACGACAGAATAACTACACAGAAGGAGTAACTATTCGGAAATCATTTCGAAGTCCAACTTGGCAAAGTGGCATTTTATAGATGAACAAGTAAAGCAACGTTTAAATATATATCATTAGCTCCGTTCTTGTAGATTTTTCTCGTTTTTTTCACATTATTTTTTTAGGTTATACCAAAATTAGACTTAGGTCGAGGTCGGAATAGTGTAGTGTAACTTCATCTGTCAAATGAAGTTATAAAAAGTTTGTCGTATACTGATTTTAATAGTAGCGTTTTTATCTATTATGTGTTCGTACGTATATTTATGCAAAATATAGCTTTCTATTCCAAGTTTACCAGTAACAGTGTTACAGTATTACATTAAAAACAGAATTTCTAAACAGATTCGATATGACACCCGTTGTTATGTACTCATATGAGTAAAAATATCGATTAAGAGATATCAAGTACAAAAGTATCGGTATCGGAAAAATACGTACTCGATAGTGACAGGTATCGGTGCTTTTTCCGGGTTTCAAGTGTAGTACAACTATGCAACATAACTGTGCAGTATGACGTATAACCAGGTGGTAGATTCTTTTAAATATGGCTACCCACCAACAAAACTTTACAAGTAAGACACCGAGAGAGTTACCGTCATGCGAGGTGGTTGTTACGAACTCTTCCATTTATTAAAGCAGACATAATACCGTCACGTGTCGGTTTAAGCCACGCGCATAGAAAGCGTCGCGATAGCGGTGTTCGACGTGACAAGTCAATATTGGAGGACGGCGTGGGAACGAGGCGGGGACAGGACGCGAGAGTGTTATCTCAAACTCGCTGACAGTCCTGGTCTAGGGTCCGCTTCGCAGTTGCTCAATTTATGGGCCGCGGTCCCCGATATGGCAGTGAAAGTGATCAATCAAATCAACCGTTAAACATATTCTTGTCGCTCCGAAAATCATATTTCGCCTAATTTCATCGTATTTTTTTCTTTTGTCCCTCTTCTGTCGTACTTTTGTCTCTATCCTTGATCGTTTGGTGTGCCAATTCACGTGTCAAGTTAAGCTTATTATATAAATAATAAAAAAATACACGCGTCACGTATGTTTGAAGTGAAACTTCTTTGTATATTATGATTCCGAAGAAAAAAACCGGCGAAGTATGAGTCGGACTTGCGTACGAAGGATTCCGTAGCACCAAACAATATTAAACTTATAAATTTATTTTTCAAAAAGACTCTGAAAAACAAAGTTATTGTTGCGGTTGGTATGGATGATATCCCATATCTCAAAAACTACACGACATATCTTATTCAAACCAATTTTCGTTGAAAGTTTATTTTAAGTTCTACTACTTCGATTTTTTGCAGATTTTTACATACGTTAGTTAAAAAGTTAAAAGGTGGGCACAATTTTTAAGGTGTTAGAAGCACATACCTCATCAACTGTTGACTTGAATAAAAAAGTTATTTTGGAACCTCTATGTCATTTTGAGACCTATCTAACGACACCCCACACGCCCATGTGCGCTGGATTTTCTTTTCATCCCTCAGTTATATGTATGGAGTGCCATTCCTAATATTACTTTTTTTTATAATTCCACTATTTAATTATATAGCGGTTCATAGAAGACATCTACCATCCAAATCTCATATATAATATTTACAGTGCCTTAGTCTCCGAGTAAACTCGCTGTGACATACGGACAGAAGAACATGATGAAATTATTGGAATTTCGATTTGGCCACTCCTTACAATCACCTCGCTCCATCCCTTCTGTCCCTGTAGTGCTCAACCGACTAAATTTCTTAATCAATTAAAAGTTTTAGGCGACTAAATTATTCATGGGTAATAAATTATAATTAAAAAGTTAATCCTAACTGTGACTAAATTGGTCAATCACTTAGTCATGACTAAAATTAAAATTTTTAGTCATAATGTTATAACAGGTATTTAGTCAAAGTTATAATAGTGCGCAAGTCGCGCGACTTCCATATCAATAAAAAAAAATATTTCACAATATAATCTTAAAAATGTATTTTTAAATTGTCATAATTTTGACGCGTCAAAAGAATATTCTCATTTCCGAAGTTTAAAGTTCAATAGACAGATATTAACACTTCTAAAAAATTCTGCTTTATATTAATTCCATCCCTAAATAAATTGACCTTCCCTGGCTCATATTGGATTACACAAATATAGAAACGGGTGGAGTTATAATTGGAATAAGTTTTAATCACGAATAAATATTCATAGTTCATCGTAATTAATATATGTATGTACGTATGTAATGTGTTTATCGTGTGGGGTATATAAAGGGGTAAGGAGTGGCTTCTAAGGGTTGGGCCTCGTTTGGTCAAGGCACTGAAGGGGTAGCAGTTTAAATAGGTGGGTGTTCCCACAGCCGCTTTAATTCTCATGATATTAATTGCTGATGATTACAAATTAAAGGGTCGCTCAACTTTTGAATGTTAATAAAACTGTAAAAGACATTGACATTTTATTATCGATTTTTAAAAATTATATAACATGGAAATATGAATATAGAATATTCTATTTACGAATGCAAAATATCAAAAAGAACGGTTGGTAAACAGCTTATGAAGCAGAACATGAGAACATACAATATTTTCCCGTGTTGATCATAGCTGTAAAACAAGTGTATTGAATATAATTATAGAATAAGTGTAAGAATCCTCAATTTCTATTAAAGATATAGTCGAATATGTATAGTAGAATATGTATAGTCTATATTCTATCAAAGGTATAGTCGAAGGTTGGATGATATGAAAGAATACGTGAGTTGATGTTGCAAGGTGAAGTTAGTAGTCAGCTTGTAACACATACTCATGTATTCTCTTGAAGACAGATATAAAGCCAAATTTCTGATCTCAGAAATGACATAAGCACGATAAATAAAGCTTCAACCTTAGTCAGAAATTTCAGTTTAAGGTAGTTGTGTAAAAGAAAAAAAAAGTCGACGAAATTCGCAGAATTTTTGATATATTATTCAAATTATAAATATTTAATTTATTTTAAAATTTAAAAATTATTTATCTGTTCACTTTTGGTTAAAATCACTCTCGAAAATTGTGAAATTAATATTATAGGAAGAGTAGTTATTTCCCCACACTTTTTATTTTATTTAAAAAACGCGTCAAGCGATTTGTCTAAAAAAATTAATTCTACTGCACTTTAAACGTAGATAAGAACGATACGCGAAAAAAACGTATTTAATGAACATACCTTTTTAATCTTTTATATATATATATATATATATATATATATATATATATATATATATATATATATATATATAACGCGCAACAAAAGCAAATGACTTTTGCAGGTGATGAGGCGGCGGTCAATAACTGCCTACTTTTGTGGAACAATGTCAGTGGCCGACATTCCGCCGACTTTCCGCCAAATTACCGCAAAAGTCAATACACGAATGCCATCTATTAAGTGACTACCGTCTCCGTTAGCTCGTTTTAACTCGTAACATTTGGATCGGTGATAATCAGCCAGATCACTTCAGTATTTTTAAAAGACCGATTTTTTGGGACATGCCTATTAAAGTATTGAATATCATATGTTCTATTTTTTTCCCATTATTGCCGAACCGATTACTGTCATCATCTGCGTTAGGCGTAAAGCATACTATTTGTCTAATAGGTACTGCGCATCTGTCGTCATCTGCGTTAGGCGTAGAGCATACTATTTGTCTAATAGGTACTACGCATCTGTCGTCATCTGCGTTAGGCGTAAAGCATACTATTTGTCTAATAGGTACTGCGCATCTGACATCATCTGCGTTAGGCGTAAAGCAGATATACTATTTGTCTAATGGGTACTGCGCATAACTTAATGATGATATTGAATTTAAAACTCTCGACTATAATATCTTCAAATTATAAATAACTATATTTTTTTTATTTTAAAGTAAACACCTTCACCAAAGTCCGATTGCTTATTTGTACGATTTCATATTTCAGCATAAACATCTTCATTTAAAACGTCTGCCTTTCCCTTTAAGCAAACTAATCCCAGGAAAGGCTACATACCTTTATTGGTGAATTTCGACAAGTTTGTATAGAATAGCTATAGCTACAAAATGCATTTTCTCAAATTTCAATATCTCCAAAGTTTCCGCCTAGGCTAGCACGCCCATTTCGTTTCGCTTTTTTACATTTAATATTATATCGCAGATTGTTACTGGCACGAGCCGCCTTTTGCTGTTGGACATGTATCTTAATAATTATTTATATGTTAAATGAGCTTTGAAATGTCAGTTTGTTATAAAAATAGTCACCATTCATACGAAGTTGAGCCTACAGCACCTTCCCAATAAAATGCTATAAAATTGCAACACTATACATAATAATATACCCAAAAAATATGATGCTTCATTTTTGAAGTAAAACTTCTTTACGCACGCTTGGCTTGGGGAGTAAGCTGGTGAATGCATGACGAGAGCGTTACGAAAAGTGTGATCGGGCGAAGCAAAGGGAAGTTGAGACGGAGATATAAGTTAGTGAAGACAGAAAGAGAGAGAGTTACGTTTCATATATTACTGTAGGGACAAGAGAGAGAGGTGCGAGCACACATTTTCTTTCTCTCTGTCTCTCATAGCCAGTTATGTTTCGTATATCTGACGCAGTCCAAGCCTATTGTCATATTATTATCACACTTTAGGAGCAAGAGAGAGCAGTGCGCGCGCACATTTTCTTTCTCCCTCCCTCTCATAGCCAGTGCATGATATATATATATATATATATATATATATATATATATATATATATATAGATATGCGAGTTTGCTAGCGTTACGCGAACGGTGATTTTTTTATTATTTTGTAATTTCATTTTTCTCTTGAACAATTTTATAAATTATTATTTTGTTTAATACATTAAATATTCTACGTTTAAAGTGAATAAAATTGTAAATTCATTTTAAAGTTCATATTTTGTGAATTTGAAGTTTTACTTCAGTCGTGTGGTCTAAAGCACACTCGTTTTTTTGTAATTGAAGTTTTATAGGAAATGTGGAAAAATTCCAAAAAGGCATACAAAAATGCCAAATTTTCGCATCCTCTTTATGTCTATATACATTATTATAAAGCGCATATACAGACATGATGATTGGACAAGCTTGTAGGAAAAAAATTAACGGCAAGAATATAATTATAACGCGTGGAACGAAATAATAACCTCTTGTTTATTTGAGGTTATTAAATAAATAGGACGATAAAAAAATCTCCCTAAAAATAATTTCCATGCAAAGAAGATTTAAGGTTATCTTAAATTGAGATTACGTTAATGCAGATAATGCATTTTGTCATCGCTGTGTGTGATAAATAAATAGATATGCACCACCCGTTCCCTTCCGTTACCCTTCAACGACACACACAACCTCGTCAACCGAACAATCCCACAATTGGGCGCATCGACCCCGAGCGACGGTTGCGTGCGCCGCACCCGCGTCCCCGAGCTCGCGTGCCGGAAGCGTGCGACCCGGAGTCGACTAATTGTGCGCGACAAACGGACCCAAGCGGCGCCGCGCCACCCGGGACCGCTACGCGCGAGCCCCGGCCGAGCGCCGTTAGGCACCGCTTCGCGCGAGCTGTGTGCGGGCGCCGTTCGGCGCGAGCTGCGTGCGCCGCCGCTGCGACCTTGCGTTATCTTTACGGGCGATCGACGCCTAAACTGTTAAGGGGACGCGGCAAATTCCTTAAACGTTGTTAGTGCGTGCGATTGGAACGCGAATTGGGCCAGGTTCGAGTGTTGGCAGCGCGTTAATGAGGTATGCGTGGTCGGAGCACCGTCGGGTGTCGTGTAAATATATAAAAACACCATTGTGAGCTTGTAATTTATTTTTAACTTCACATGTGTGGCCTTATGCTTTTGATGTAATGTTTATGCAGGTATGTGCTAGTTTTTCCGTGCATGTTCTCGGTATTTTGAATTTAGTGGCAACATTCTGTAACACTCTGAAGAATGCGCAATTTTTAACACAAGCGCGGTAATGTGTGTCAATAGGTATGTTTCTGTTGTTATCCTGTACAGCCTAAATGGCCGAATCGATTTTTATAAACAGGGTGACTATCAGTTCGTTTTAATCATAAGAGTAGACATAAATATTAGGTTATGCGAATAAACCTGTTACGTAGGAGCAGAACGTTATGTAGGGTATGCTCAATCCTACCAGATGGATCTAATTAAATTATAAGCAACTGACTAAATTATTTTCAATTGAGTCCATTTACTGAGTTTTTAAAATTTTTATTTTATTTATTTTCTTATTTTTAGTAAAATTTAATCCTAAATTTATTTAGAAAAATTACATTTGTAAATTGTTATAGTGACTAATGAATACTGCAATATATATTAAGTATTAAAAAATCAATTTTCTATGTTTTTGATATTTATTATAAGTCGATGTTGGTGCGTCAACGTTGATAATAACACAACCTCGTACACGACAAACCTATTTAAAAGCTATTAACAACAACAACATTTTCTTACATCTCAATATCTCAAAAGATACCCTTGCAAAACTCTGCACCCCCCCCCATGTTTCCCTTTTTAAATTAAATTTTACATAACAGAGTGCTGGTCGAATGAGCTGACAATGCACGAGCCGCCTCTTGCTGCTGGATGTGTTTCTTGATAATAATTATTTATTTGCGAAAGAAGCTCTGATAATCATTTGAGTTCATTATACTGAAAGTAGTTAAATAAATATAAATCAACATATATATATATATATATATATATATATATATATATATATATATATATATATATATATATATATAATAACAATAAATAAGAACACAGCACCTTACTTTTTTGTATTTGGAATTTTATAGAAAAGTGTGGTGCACAGTTTCAAAACATCATACAAAAATGCTGAATTTTTACATATCCTTTATATCTATCGAAATTCTTAAAAAAGCATGTAGAGACACGACGATCGGACTACCTTGAAGGGAAAACAGTGAATAACAATAATATAATTATAACTTAAATTCACGAAAAAGTGAGTTACAATGTTCTTCCTTGAGGATCCCGTAAATATTTCCGTGTAGTAAGTACATAGTTTTTACATTAAACTATTAGTCAATATTGAATAACCTTTCACTATACAAATATATATATATATATATATATATATATATATATATATATATATATATATAAATAGCCCAGTAAATCTTATACAAGCGTAATACATATAGCTTTGTTATTTACATATATCTCCTTATTCAATTACTTCAAATTGACTCAACGCCATTATTTTAATTTTTTTTTATTTTTGACATGTGATTAAAAATAGTAAAGGCCCACTGCAAAACGTTAGAAAAACACACTCATATTTCGCGACGGAGACGCCGTGTCCAAAAAAATAATATTAGATGTTTTCATTAAGTTCTATCAAATTCCTTCAATCAGTCTTAAACTGAAAAAGCTTATAGTTACAGCATATGGATGGACAGAGGAACAAAACGAAATTATAGGGTAACATTTTGGTAATTTAGACTACGGAATCCTAAAAAAATAGTTTATAAATTCAATTTCATAATGAAAATATGTGAGTAAGAAATAGAGAACCTCGGATTGCCCAAACTTTATTTAATTCAAATATACTTTTTTTACGATCCAGTTTCGCAGCGGTGAACGGATCCTGACAGTTAATCTGTAATAATTAACGATATGTAACGTAACTTTTTGTAGGTTTCATTTTTCTACAATATCTTTCATACCTTATTTTAATATAGTTGTAATGGGTTAAAAGTTTAACTCAATAAGGCACCCGATACACAACGACTACCTTCACTTAAATCGTGACTGCTCATTACGCACACATCCAAATTAAATATTGTAAACCTTATGTCGATTTGGGTACTATATATAAGTTATAGAATGACGAAAGTTTTATGTCAATCGGATATTCCGGTTTTTTTGCCAAATACCAAGTAATTTTTTTTTAATTATCTCCTAAATCACCCTTCGTTCAACTTTTTTAAAATTTAAAATTTTTAGTGAAAGAGAATACACGAAATTACTTATTTATTCTCATCATGGGTTAATTAGTAAAAAACCAGGAACATCATATCGATTTAGACTTATATTTTTACCTTCGTAGGATATTCTCCCAATTTTTTAATTTTTCCACCCGTCTAGAATGAGGAAGTCACAGTTCTCCGTATTTCAAGTATTTGGTTATATTTTCCTATGACAGTCAGATAGACGGTGACAAAATAAGGTTAACAAGACTATCTGGTTGTTTACTTACGGAATATTCTAAAATATTACATTTATGTGTAAGGAACGAGATGCCAGATGATGGAAGAGTGGGCGACTGCTAGACGTCACTATGACGCCAGACACTACATCTGGGGGGATGGGGCACGTTGGACGTCAGACATTTGTCATTGATCTTATTCTATTCTTTAATTTTGTATTTATTTGTTTCTTAGAAATATGTCAATACAATAAGGTTGCTTATACATTATGATAAATATTATCATTTACTATATTTATTGACTTATATACAATGTATACATAGCAAACGTATTTGCTACTAACAAGCTAAAATTGTAATCATTTCTTCAAAGTACTATTTTCTCGAGGTGAAAAACAAACGGCGTACCCTTCATTCGTTTATAGAAAATATATAGAAATAGGAAGGCCTGAAAATAAATTCTGACTCCATTGAAATATGCAGCATTAATAATATGAAGCATCCAATATCTATTAACCTTACTATAATCTAACGACTACTATATTCTAACCTTACTATAATCTAACGATTACTATATTCTAACCTTACTATAATCTATTAACCTTACTATAATCTAACGATTACTATATTCTAACCTTACTATAATCTATTAACCTTACTATAATCTAACGATTACTATATTGTAACCTTACTATAATCTATTAACCTTACTATAATTAAAACTATGGTCAACAAATCGATCAAACTCTTAACTGGCAATATCAAGTAACAGCAGCAGAATATGTTATACCAAAGCACACATTTTTAGCTGTTAAAACTAAAGTACCTCTCTGTCATCATCATCATCATCATCATCATATATATATTAATACGCTAAGGTTAAGATGTTACACTCCCTTTTTAGAATAAACCTCACAACTAATCCACATAAATTATATATCATTTTATAGATAATTGCTTGCTCTACCGGCATCCACAACTAAAAAATTTATTATTGCTATTGTTTTTGCAAATTAACTAATTATTAAAATTATATACACAAAACAGCAATGCTGCCATCTAACGGCTCAACGTCAATATGATTGACGGTCGGTAAAATTTTTCTTTAATTTAAAATCCACTCACGTATAAATAAAGTGGCGCTTTAGCTCAATGCTTTTGATACTTGCGCCTCTATATGTCAATTTTAGTAAAATATTTGTTTGGTCTGTCATCTGAGCTTCATAATGGAATAAATAATGCGAAGACTTCGCACGGGTCACGCTAGTATATTTTATTGCCTTTGCTTGACTATGGTGGCTATTCAGATCTCACTGAAGATTCTATTTCTGAACACATAAAGGAGATCCGTGAGCGACGTCATCTGCATACTTGCATTTCTTTCAGTATTTTGATCAATTCAAATTGCCTAAATTATACCAGCAGCGAATTTAACTGCTTGTCTGCTCATGGTGCAGGGTTATACTCCGAAAACCTGTTCAGTATTTTTTTCTCAAACACATAACTATTTTGTTCAAAAATGATTTCTTTATCCCAACTCCAAAACGTTGGATTCATGGAGTGTTATGTATGCAATCGTGTGGAAATGTCATCCAATATAATCCATGCATACAATGAAACTGTAAATTTTGTGCCCGTATATTGAAAATACTTCCAAAAATATTATTGGGGGATGAACAATAAATGATAATGTAATAAGATCATTTCTGTCATTTTGGTCTGTGTGTTTGTTTGTGTGCAAAAAACAAACATTGCGTAAAAAGTTTTAACCCAATTCGGATGGAGTTTTTATTTCATTGCAATCGATTTAGTCAATTAAAAGATACGTGAATTGAATTTTTTCAGATATTCATTTACATTGCATTAGTACAAAAACAGCTAGCTATAATTATACAAAGGTGTACCTATGTACTTAATAGATGACACTACGTTTATTTTAAATCGCGCAATGAAGTTTTTCCAACCAGATATAGACTGACGAAATGGGCGTCGTCAGCGGTGAATTGTTCTGCCCGTACATCACGGGCACATTCAATTTTTATTTAATATAACTTCTTTAAGTATAAGACAAATAATAGTAATATTTTGACCCAAACGAGAACACTGTCAGGGCAACTATACTGCAAAGAATAATTATGGAGATTGGTAAACATAAATTTATGGAGCAGGTATCAGAAATAATCTGACAACTATTTACATTACAAAGTCAGGTGTGTGTTTCTGTCGGCTTTTGTTACTCAAACACGCTGTAATAGAAGTACTTATTTATATGAAATTTGCCGCCAGAAATATTTTATATCCTAGATTAAAATCTAGCATATTTTTTGCATTTTCCATGGTTCAAAATTTCATTGTTACATTCCAAAAATTAACATAAATGAAGTGACGGGCTAAAGGAATTATGTTATGTACTTTTTAATCGTCCTCTTGTTGGTTAAACTATGTCAACGTCGACCTCTTGTTGGTTAAACTATGTCTACGTCGACCTCTTGTTGGTTAAACTATGTCTACGTCGACCTCTTGTTGGTTAAACTATGTCTACGTCGACCTCTTGTTGGTTAAACTATGTCTACGTCGACCTCTTGTTGGTTAAACTATGTCTACGTCGACCTCTTGTTGGTTAAACTATGATACTGTTAATATACAAAAACTGTTACCACGATTTCCTTCCTTATTTCAATTTTTTCCTGAATATATATTTTATTCCCTCACATTCAGATACATACTGAAAAATAAGTAAAAAACATGAAGCCCATTCAAAAACTACTGAACCTAAATTCTGAAAAAAGAGTTTTTAGGCATATACGCAAATATTAGTTAAGTTATAACCATGACTTTATGACGTCACAGTTTTTAAGATATTCACGATAATATATGTGTCCCCTTTACTAAATTATATTATTACTAATCCATATTTGAGATGAGTTGTGAACAATGAAGTAATTTTATTTCGAACGAGATACGAACCCCCAATGCGCGAATTTTTAATGTTTTAAAGCAATATTAGCAAGACACTTCTAGAATCCTTTGTTCACTGTAAAATATATTTTTTTTATTCCTCAGAAACATGAAAAATGAAATATTAAACATATAAAGAGTTCATATTTAATGCTCCAATTTATCTGAACGATTCTTCAAAATATCCGACAAAGTAACAATAAATAACCAAATAGTAACCGACCAACTGAAGTTTATTCCAGTATCCGAGTTCCAGCACTGCTATGACGAATGGAAAAATCGTCTCCTCCCAAGGTAGTTACTTCGAAGGGGACAATGTTGAATTGTAATTTTGTTTCAATAAAAAAAGGACGAAAAACCAGTCTCATCACTTAATTTACACACCTCGTAGACCACAAATAGAGCTGTCTATTGTTTTTGTAATTTAAAATGTAAACTTTTAAATAAACATTTTAATTAACCTTTTATGTTTAGTTACTAGTTGTGTCCCACGGTTTTACAAGCGTAGAATAGTTTTAATTATGCTCCTCGCGTCCATTAAACGCCTCTGCTCCGATTACCAAGCGTTATCGGTCGTCGGATCGAGGGTAGGTTTATAGGCAGGAACACTCCGGATGATTTGCCAATAAATAGTGGATCTCTCTCAAACTTGCACTAATTAGACAATACTTTCCGACTTCTGTTACATTTTTTATCATTGTTCTACCCCGTGATGGCAGATTTTCCTTAAAAAATGGGTACTTCTAACACAATTTTTTTTACATTCGGACGTGTATTTCCAGATATTAATGTGAAAAAATAAATATACAGACGATCATTTTCTTTTTATAAATTAGAGTAAAGAAAACCGTTTACATAAAACTTACATTACATAATATGACTAATAAAGGTTATATTACAGAGTTTACAACAAATATATCTTTAATTAAATTATTCATAAATAGATCGCAATAAAAAAATTAAACACGCAAAAAGTGAAAACCTCTCATTTTAAAATCAATATAATAATAATTACATTAATTTTATATGATGTATATTAATTCGGCGAATCAGAAAAAATACAAGATTATTATTTTAAAATACAATAACAATACGCGTGTTATATTAAACTACTCTCAAATGAAATATTAAACACAAATTGCATACATTTGAAATATTACACTGATTATAAATACGAGATTATTATTTTAAAATACAATAACAATACGCGTGTTATATTAAACTACTCTCAAATGAAATATTAAACACAAATTGCATACATTTGAAATATTACACTGATTATAATACGAGATTATTATTTTAAAATACAATAACAATACGCGTGTTATATTAAACTACTCACAAATGAAATATTAAACACAAATTGCATACATTTGAAATATTACACTGATTATAATACGAGATTATTATTTTAAAATACAATAACAATACGCGTGTTATATTCAACTACTCTCAAATGAAATATTAAACACAAATTGCATACATTTGAAATATTACACTGTTTATAATACGAGATTATTATTTTAAAATACAATAACAATATACGTGTTATATTAAACTACTCTCAAATTAAATATTAAACACAAATTGTATACATTTGAAATATTACACTGATTATAATACGAGATTATTATTTTAAAATACAATAACAATACGCGTGTTATATTCAACTACTCTCAAATTAAATATTAAACACAAATTGCATACATTTGAAATATTACACTGATTATAATACGAGATTATTATTTTAAAATACAATAACAATATACGTGTTATATTAAACTACTCTCAAATTAAATATTAAACACAAATTGTATACATTTGAAATATTACACTGATTATAATACGAGATTATTATTTTAAAATACAATAACAATACGCGTGTTATATTAAACTACTCTCAAATTAAATATTAAACACAAATTGTATACATTTGAAATATTACACTGATTATAAATACGAGATTATTATTTTAAAATACAATAACAATACGCGTGTTATATTAAACTACTCTCAAATGAAATATTAAACACAAATTGCATACATTTGAAATATTACACTGATTATAATACGAGATTATTATTTTAAAATACAATAACAATACGCGTGTTATATTAAACTACTCACAAATGAAATATTAAACACAAATTGCATACATTTGAAATATTACACTGATTATAATACGAGATTATTATTTTAAAATACAATAACAATACGCGTGTTATATTCAACTACTCTCAAATGAAATATTAAACACAAATTGCATACATTTGAAATATTACACTGATTATAATACGAGATTATTATTTTAAAATACAATAACAATATACGTGTTATATTAAACTACTCTCAAATTAAATATTAAACACAAATTGTATACATTTGAAATATTACACTGATTATAATACGAGATTATTATTTTAAAATACAATAACAATACGCGTGTTATATTCAACTACTCTCAAATTAAATATTAAACACAAATTGCATACATTTGAAATATTACACTGATTATAATACGAGATTATTATTTTAAAATACAATAACAATATACGTGTTATATTAAACTACTCTCAAATTAAATATTAAACACAAATTGTATACATTTGAAATATTACACTGATTATAATACGAGATTATTATTTTAAAATACAATAACAATACGCGTGTTATATTAAACTACTCTCAAATTAAATATTAAACATAAATTGTATACATTTGAAATATTACACTGATTATAATACGAGATTATTATTTTAAAATACAATAACAATACGCGTGTTATATTCAACTACTCTCAAATGAAATATTAAACACAAATTGCATACATTTGAAATATTACACTGATTATAATACGAGATTATTATTTTAAAATACAATAACAATACGCGTGTTATATTCAACTACTCTCAAATGAAATATTAAACACAAATTGCATACATTTGAAATATTACACTGATTATAATACGAGATTATTAATTTAAAATACAATAACAATACGCGTGTTATATTAAACTACTCTCAAATTAAATATTAAACACAAATTGTATACATTTGAAATATTACACTGATTATTATACGAGATTATTATTTTAAAATACAATAACAATACGCGTGTTATATTCAACTACTCTCAAATGAAATATTAAACACAAATTGCATACATTTGAAATATTACACTGATTATAATACGAGATTATTATTTTAAAATACAATAACAATACGCGTGTTATATTAAACTACTCTCAAATTAAATATTAAACACAAATTGTATACATTTGAAATATTACACTGATTATAATACGAGATTATTATTTTAAAATACAATAACAATACGCGTGTTATATTCAACTACTCTCAAATGAAATATTAAATACAAATTGCATACATTTGAAATATTACACTGATTATAATACGAGATTATTATTTTAAAATACAATAACAATACGCGTGTTATATTAAACTACTCTCAAATTAAATATTAAACACAAATTGTATACATTTGAAATATTACACTGATTATAATACGAGATTATTATTTTAAAATACAATAACAATACGCGTGTTATATTAAACTACTCTCAAATTAAATATTAAACACAAATTGTATACATGTGAAATATTACACTGATTATAAATACGAGATTATTATTTTAAAATACAATAACAATACGCGTGTTATATTAAACTACTCTCAAATTAAATATTAAACATAAATTGTATACATTTGGAATATTACACTGATTATAAATACGAGATTATTATTTTAAAATACAATAACAATACGAGTGTTATTTTAAACTACTCTCAAATGAAATATTAAACACAAATTGTATACATTTGAAATATTACACTGATTATAATACGAGATTATTATTTTAAAATACAATAACAATATACGTGTTATATTAAACTACTCTCAAATTAAATATTAAACACAAATTGTATACATTTGAAATATTACACTGATTATAATACGAGATTATTATTTTAAAATACAATAACAATACGCGTGTTATATTAAACTACTCTCAAATTAAATATTAAACACAAATTGTATACATGTGAAATATTACACTGATTATAAATACGAGATTATTATTTTAAAATACAATAACAATACGCGTGTTATATTAAACTACTCTCAAATTAAATATTAAACATAAATTGTATACATTTGGAATATTACACTGATTATAAATACGAGATTATTATTTTAAAATACAATAACAATACGAGTGTTATTTTAAACTACTCTCAAATTAAATATTAAATACAAATTGTATACATTTGAAATATTACACTGATTATAATACGAGATTATTATTTTAAAATACAATAACAATACGCGTGTTATATTAAACTACTCTCAAATGAAATATTAAATACAAATTGCATACATTTGAAATATTACACTGATTATAATACGAGATTATTATTTTAAAATACAATAACAATACGCGTGTTATATTAAACTACTCTCAAATTAAATATTAAACACAAATTGTATACATTTGAAATATTACACTGATTATAATACGAGATTATTATTTTAAAATACAATAACAATACGCGTGTTATATTAAACTACTCTCAAATTAAATATTAAACACAAATTGTATACATGTGAAATATTACACTGATTATAAATACGAGATTATTATTTTAAAATACAATAACAATACGCGTGTTATATTAAACTACTCTCAAATTAAATATTAAACATAAATTGTATACATTTGGAATATTACACTGATTATAAATACGAGATTATTATTTTAAAATACAATAACAATACGAGTGTTATTTTAAACTACTCTCAAATGAAATATTAAACACAAATTGTATACATTTGAAATATTACACTGATTATAATACGAGATTATTATTTTAAAATACAATAACAATATACGTGTTATATTAAACTACTCTCAAATTAAATATTAAACACAAATTGTATACATTTGAAATATTACACTGATTATAATACGAGATTATTATTTTAAAATACAATAACAATACGCGTGTTATATTAAACTACTCTCAAATTAAATATTAAACACAAATTGTATACATGTGAAATATTACACTGATTATAAATACGAGATTATTATTTTAAAATACAATAACAATACGCGTGTTATATTAAACTACTCTCAAATTAAATATTAAACATAAATTGTATACATGTGAAATATTACACTGATTATAAATACGAGATTATTATTTTAAAATACAATAACAATACGCGTGTTATATTAAACTACTCTCAAATTAAATATTAAACACAAATTGTATACATGTGAAATATTACACTGATTATAAATACGAGATTATTATTTTAAAATACAATAACAATACGCGTGTTATATTAAACTACTCTCAAATTAAATATTAAACACAAATTGTATACATGTGAAATATTACACTGATTATAAATACGAGATTATTATTTTAAAATACAATAACAATACGCGTGTTATATTAAACTACTCTCAAATTAAATATTAAACATAAATTGTATACATTTGGAATATTACACTGATTATAAATACGAGATTATTATTTTAAAATACAATAACAATACGAGTGTTATTTTAAACTACTCTCAAATTAAATATTAAACACAAATTGTATACATTTGAAATATTACACTGATTATAATACGAGATTATTATTTTAAAATACAATAACAATACGCGTGTTATATTCAACTACTCTCAAATGAAATATTAAATACAAATTGCATACATTTGAAATATTACACTGATTATAATACGAGATTATTATTTTAAAATACAATAACAATACGCGTGTTATATTAAACTACTCTCAAATTAAATATTAAACACAAATTGTATACATTTGAAATATTACACTGATTATAATACGAGATTATTATTTTAAAATACAATAACAATACGCGTGTTATATTAAACTACTCTCAAATTAAATATTAAACACAAATTGTATACATGTGAAATATTACACTGATTATAAATACGAGATTATTATTTTAAAATACAATAACAATACGCGTGTTATATTAAACTACTCTCAAATTAAATATTAAACATAAATTGTATACATTTGGAATATTACACTGATTATAAATACGAGATTATTATTTTAAAATACAATAACAATACGAGTGTTATTTTAAACTACTCTCAAATGAAATATTAAACACAAATTGTATACATTTGAAATATTACACTGATTATAATACGAGATTATTATTTTAAAATACAATAACAATATACGTGTTATATTAAACTACTCTCAAATTAAATATTAAACACAAATTGTATACATTTGAAATATTACACTGATTATAATACGAGATTATTATTTTAAAATACAATAACAATACGCGTGTTATATTAAACTACTCTCAAATTAAATATTAAACACAAATTGTATACATGTGAAATATTACACTGATTATAAATACGAGATTATTATTTTAAAATACAATAACAATACGCGTGTTATATTAAACTACTCTCAAATTAAATATTAAACATAAATTGTATACATGTGAAATATTACACTGATTATAAATACGAGATTATTATTTTAAAATACAATAACAATACGCGTGTTATATTAAACTACTCTCAAATTAAATATTAAACACAAATTGTATACATGTGAAATATTACACTGATTATAAATACGAGATTATTATTTTAAAATACAATAACAATACGCGTGTTATATTAAACTACTCTCAAATTAAATATTAAACATAAATTGTATACATTTGGAATATTACACTGATTATAAATACGAGATTATTATTTTAAAATACAATAACAATACGAGTGTTATATTAAACTACTCTCAAATGAAATATTAAACACAAATTGTATACATTTGAAATATTACACTGATTATTCAATTTATTCAATAACATACGCGTATTATATTAAATTATACTCAAGAGAATATTAATAAAAAAGTAAGCACTGTGCTTACTTTTAAAAAAAAAAGTAATTCACTTGACCGATGCCGAAGGGAGCTGAGTTTACCCGATCTACCGTCATCGACCCGAGTGCGAGGGCTTACCTTCGTTTGCTGCTCAGAAAAAGTGCGCCTAAAAAGCTTTCATTTCAAAAGTTTAATTTCAAACTTTTGAAGCGAAAAATTCGTTTCATTTTATTTGAAAATGTTTCGTTCTCTTTCATTAGCTAAAAGGACTGCGAAATATATGTACTCATGCTAAGTGGAGAAAAAAAGCTTCGCCGGATAATGTTCATCTATCATGGCTGATTAGGCGGCAATACAACGGTTCTGTGGCCAATGTGCGTACGTGATCTGAATTCTGAGAGGAGAAAAGTGCCGGACGTATAAGTGGCAGTGAAATCCGACTTGAAAGGCGTAAAATATAGGAAAAAAAATGTCGTCGGTCACAGCGCGGTTAGAATATAAATTTGTTTCTAGCAGCAGCGGGCGTGATCTCTGAGATCGTCTCGTCTCAGCGTCTGTCTATATACATATGTGATGTATTTTTTGTTTTACATAATAGTATGTACACATTTATTTAATGATTTTATAAACTTTAAGGTATATACATTTTCATTGGGTGAACTTAATGTTATACTGGAAATTTCTTACAATATATGAATAAATACACAGAAAAATTACAGTATAGAAAGAAAAAGATCCAGAAATAATTTATTTAGTCTTCTTCAGAACACGTAAATAGAAGATGTGTTCCAAAAAATCAAAATTAAGCTTGTTTCAAAATATTGGAATTAAGCTTGTTTTTGAATACAGAATTAAGTTTGTTTCGAATGTTAGAATTAAGTTTGTCTCAGAATTTTGTAATTGAGCTTGTCTCTAAATGTAAATTAAGCTTATTTCAGAATGATAGAACTAAGCTTGTTTCAGAATTTAGAATTACGCTTGTTTCGAATAGCAGAATGAAACTTCATTTCGATTCCAAAATTAAATTTACTACACAACGTCAGAATTAAGCTTGTTTCCGAATAAAAAATTAAATTCGTTCCAGAATGTTGGAATTAAGTTTGTTCCAGAATCCAAAATTAAGTTGGTTCCCGAATGTTGGAATTAAGCTTGTTTCTAAATCCAAAAATTAAACCAACTACAGAATGTCAGAATTAATTTTGTTCTACAATTTTGTAATGCAGTTCTTTCAGAATCCAAATTAAGCCTGTTTCAGAAAGTTGAAATTTGAACGTGTTTCAGAAAGATGGAATTAAGTATTTTCAAGAATGTCAGAATTAAGTTTGTTTCCGAATCCAGAATTAAATTTGTTCTAGAATATTGTAATTGAGCATATTTCGGAATGTCGGAATTAAACGTGTTTCATAATGATGGAATTAAGCTTGTTTCAGAATGTCGGAATTAAGCTAATTTCATCTTGAATGAATCTTGAAACTAAGATTGTTTCAGAATTAATCTTGTTACTGAATCCAAAATGAAGCCTGTCTTAGGATGTCAGAATTAATCTTGTTTCCGTATCCAAAATTAAGCTCGCTTCAGAATTTCAGAATTAAACTTGTTTCGGAATGTCCTATTTAAGCTTGTTTTCGGATCCAAAATTAACTTTGTTTCGGGATGTAAGAATTGTTTTCGAATCCAGAATTATGCTTGCTTCGGAACGTCAGGATGAAGCTTGTTTCTGAACCCAACATTAAGTTTGTTTTAGAACGTAAATTAAACTTGTTTCCGAATCCAGAATTAAGCTTATTACCAAATGAAGTAATTAAGCATGTTTCTCTATTTGGGAGCGCCCATGACTTTCACTATTGAGGACACCTTAGTCCACAACAATCTAGGAAATAAATATATTCACGCACAGACGTATACAGAATATAGCAAATATCGTGTCTATTATTGGTAAAGGTGATTCTGTTCATCAAAGAGAGTACAGAAGAAATTGGTTGTAACGAAATCGGTTATAACAACGTACTTTGTTACGACGTACTTTGTTAACATTGTTACGATGAAATTTAGCAGTTCCGGCTGGATCCCATAGAACAGCCTTATCTGAAACGTCGTTTGTTATAACATTGCTTATATCGACATTCCGACAACTTTTTCGAAAGTTTTTCGAAGAATCTTATCGGTTATAATGACTCGATAACATGTTTCCATTTAGTAGAAATAATAATTTTTAGTTACTTGAAAATACTTTCATTTATGGCTAATTTACAAATATAAACGTAATTAAATGAAACTACGTGATGTAGCATTATTTCTACTTTCTTTAAGTTCTTTACCACGACCTAGGTTTTGTTGTATTACAACATCTTCAGGTGGACTATTAGCATAGTATTTCTACTTTCTTTAAGTTCTTTAAGCAAAGATCTTTGCTAATAGCCCACCTGAAGATGTAATACAACGAAACCTAGGTCGTGGTAAAGAACTTAAAGAAAGTAGAAATAATACTACATCACGTAGTTTCATTTAATTGTGACTAATGAATTTCTACAAAATTAACGCCAAATATATTCAAAATATAAACGTGTTTAGGGCCCATTCTAAAAAGCGTAATATGATTTTGTTTAATTTTGGCACATGCGAGTAGAAAGAATGAAGAAAGAAGAGTAGAAAGAATGAAGCTAGTAAATTCGTTGAAATTTTATATGATTTATTTCGCGTTTTATTAAATTTTATTAAATCGTAACATGTCACAAAAAATTTTTATATCGAAGAGAAGACACTTATAATATCAAAGCTGAATAAAAAATAAAGATTCCGTGAAAGAGTATGAATTTTCATCTCCAACTATTTGGAAGGAGAGAGGAAATGGTAAAATCTTCTATATAAATGATTAACTAAACGTAAGGAGATTGATAAAGCTTCGTTGAAATGGTCTGAAGTATTCAAAACAAAAGAAAGCTACAGAGTATATTTCAAATAAATGTACGTAGGTAAATGTCTTTTTATTTATTACTAATATGGTTTCAATGTTTTTATTTTCTTTATGAATTGTAAACTTTAGGCGCACCCTCCGCACTTTTTCTGAGCAGTGAACGAAACTCAGCCGTGACGCTCGGGTCCGTGATGTTGAATCGGGTGAACTCGGCTCCATTCGGCATCGGCCGAGCGAATTCATTATCTAAACGGAGTGCATCGTTTCAAGAATTACGTTTTAGTTTTGATTAATATTTTATTTGAGTGTAATTTAATTTAATACGCGTATGTTATTGTATATAATAAATATAATATTTCAAGTATGCAAAGTTAGTATTTAATATTTTATTTGAGAGTAGTTTAATATAATACGCGTATGTTATTGTATTTTTTAATTTAGTTTTCACTTCTACCGTAAGCACACACTAATGTTTTTCTTCGTATTATAGTTATTATGACGTTACGATTAACTACTCGATATGACTAGTCCCTTCAATGTCATTATGACCGATTTCAAATATCTGAAGCTTGTTTCTGGAAAAAAATTTAATTTTTAAAGTGAAAACTTCTTTATTACGCCCAGAAACTTCTTTATTTACGCACAGAAAAAGTACCATCACATACACACCTTGCGCACTTTTTGTGGGCAGTGAACGAAACTAAGACGTCACGCTAGGTTCGGTGACGCTGAATCGGGTAAACTGGACTCCCTTCGGCATCGGCCAAGCGAGTTCACCGTTCGGGGAAACTCGGTTTCCTTCGGCATCGCACAACAAAATTTAGAGTTTTTTTTTAAATCAGAATCTCTGACATTGATTTTTTCAGAAACGGTTGAGAATATTCACATAGTTCCTTAACATGCTCTACTCAATTTAATGCACGAAATCACCAGTATGAATCATAGAGACGTGTTTGTTACATATGTATAACGTGTACAGGTCTGTAACAAAAACGTATTATTCTTCAGACAGGTTTTTCTGTGTATCAAAGTGAGGGGTGTTTGAGTAAAAAAAGGAGATTTTTTTCGCCGATATCACAATTTTGAGAGTTTTTTCTTGAGAAATGGTTGAGAACTGTCGCATTGTTTGAGGAAACCAGTTATATAATATACAAAGATATAATTATGTAATATACTAAGAACATTTTCTACTCGGTTTATGCGCGTGATCACCTATATGAATAATAGATACTTATTTATTACACATGCATATATGTATATAGACGTATCTATAACAAAAAACATGTCTATTATTCATACATGTCAGTCTGCATCCCACTGAATATATTTAAGATGTGTTTCTATAAAAAATGTGAATTTCTTCATTAAAGTCGCAATTTTGATTGGAAAAATGGTAGAGAATGTTCATTCAGATCCTAAATATTTTTTACTCAGTTTGATTTATAGAACCGCCTGTATACAAACTAGATACGTTCCTTGTTACAGTATATACGTGATACTTCAATGTTAACATGTTTTTTTCCACCAATTTGTAGTTAAAATAGAACTGATTATGTACTTGATAAAAGCCAATAACACGCGGACGAAGCATTACAGATTTCCATGAATACTTTTTCCGAATATTTCTTGCGACAGAAGTATTATAACAATTGCCATCGTCTGTACACGATACAAGTTTACGCAAACATGCGATTAACTCCACTTGTTAATGAAAACATTCCCAGCTAACAACATATTGACAAAGTCGCAATAGTCACCGTCTATGACGACGTTTCCACATGTCTCTATCGGCGCATAAGCCATTTCAGCATTACGATTCTAAGTGCTCTAAGTACGAGAGTGTTGTACTTGTGAAATTAAAATCGAAACGACTTTGTCTCCTCGACACACTAAACGCGTATGGTCGTGGATACTTAGGGTGACTATGTTGTTACCGTTTTAAAAATACTATGAACGATGACACATTTATCTAAATGTTTATTTATTTATTTTTCTATTTTAATGTATATAATTGATACATATGGCGGACTTATTGCTACAAGAGCAATCTCTTGCAGCCAAGCAAACGGCCCAGCACCGTTCGACGAACGGGTGGAAATCGAACCCGAGCCCTCGCGGTGTCAAAGGCAGTATGTCTTGCGATCAATCCAACACACCACGGTGACAACGTGTTCATCTATATAAAAATTTCCTTACCAGCTTTTGCAAACTTAGAAACCTTGTAAATTTAGAAAAATGGTTTTGATAACCTAACATATTAACCTATAATGCTAACATATTAAAGAGTTATACTACATAAAAGAAAAAGCCTGTCAAGCACAAGTAGAACTCACACTACGAGGGTTCCGTATACTCACAAACATTTAAGTTACATAGTATTCCTATTACACTATTTACAAATATCAATTTTATACAACGTGTTTTAATGCCTACCATATGTTTCACAGACGTAAAACATCGGGTATATTTCAAAATTTAACTAGAAATTAATATTTTTGGATTTAGTTGTGCTGTGAGATTTTGCTTCTTGCCAAATTTCGTGATTCTAGGTGAACGGAAAGTACCCAATAGGTTTTGATTTATTGGCAAGTATCAAAATATGCGGCGTAAATGACTGTATTTTTAGATTCCTTTGTCTTGGAAACTTGACTTTTTATAGCTCCAAGTGACCGTAGACCTAAATTTTTAATATTCATTTTAATTTGATACCTCCACGCGTTCCTGAGCAAAAGGGTCTTTACAAACAGACAGACGGACAACGAAGTAATCCTTGAAGGGTTCTATTTTCCTTTTTGTGTACGGAACCCTAAAAAGGAGCAAACGTTTCTCGATTCAGAGTGAATATCGATTATTGTATATTAATGTACAGATAGAAAAAAAATTAAAAATACGTATCGAAATACATTTTATGTACGCGTAATTTTTTAATGAATATGTCGGTTCAGAAAATATTTTCTGCGTTTAATAAAAAAAACTTATCTACCGTTATCTTTATCATGAAGTAAATTGTATTAGTAGATAAAAATATTAAAAAATAATTTTGGTCAAACATTTTCATAGTTTTTAAAAATATCATTATTTTTATTTCTAGGTCTTGAAAAAAATTATATGAAAAAAATTATCTGTATTTAAAAAAAGGCGTTTACTTAATTCCACTTCACTTTTCAGTACCACCAGCCCTATTTTTAATAGTCTTCAGTAAATTAATAAAAAAAAATAAACGAAACACTGAATCATATTTTCAGTGCTCATCTGAACTGGCTGAATCAGATGAGCACTGAAAATATGACGGTAGAGAATGGCAGAAATGTTATTCAAAACGAAGATCAAGTATGTTTAATACTGATCCTTGACTCGAACGCTAAGCAGTATGTTTAATACTGATCTTTGACTTGAACGTTATAAGCAGTATGTTTAATACTGATCTTTGACTCGAACGCTACAAGCAGTATGTTTAATACTGATCTTTGACTCCAGCGCTACAAGCATTATGTTTAATACTGATCTTTGACTCGAGCGCTACAAGCAGTATGTTTAATACTGATCTTTGACTTGAACGTTACAAGCAGTATGTTTAATACTGATCTTTGACTCGAACGCTACAAGCAGTATGTTTAATACTGATCTTTGACTCCAGCGCTACAAGCATTATGTTTAATACTGATCTTTGACTCGAGCGCTACAAGCATTATGTTTAATACTGATCTTTGAGTCGAACGCTACAAGCAGTATGTTTAATACTGATCTTTGACTTGAACGTTACAAGCAGTATGTTTAATACTGATCTTTGACTCGAACGCTACAAGCAGTATGTTTAATACTGATCTTTGACTCCAGCGCTACAAGCATTATGTTTAATACTGATCTTTGAGTCGAACGCTACAAGCAGTATGTTTAATACTGATCTTTGACTTGAACGTTACAAGCAGTATGTTTAATACTGATCTTTGACTCGAACGCTACAAGCAGTATGTTTAATACTGATCTTTGACTCCAGCGCTACAAGCATTATGTTTAATACTGATCTTTGACTCGAGCGCTACAAGCATTATGTTTAATACTGATCTTTGACTCGAGCGCTACAAGCATTATGTTTAATACTGATCTTTGACTAGAACGCTAGTTTATCGAAGTGCAACAAGTATTGCTTATCAAGATTTCGGCACATGCGTGAAGGTTTGACCGACATAGTCATGTTAACTGTGGTAAACAGTTTTAAAGCATACGTTTCGACCCCGTGTATTTGTGATGTTATAATTTATTCAATAGCTTCGAGTGAAAATGTATTAAGTATATTACTATAAATTAATAAAAATATAGTTTTAGTCAAAGTAATAAAAAATAACATTTTTCCAGATAACTAATGATTATTAATTAAAATTAACCCTTAAAGAAGTTTCACTTCACGCCGCGACGTTATATGGGTGAGATTCACACTTTTTTAACAAGAATTTATTTTTTATCATATATTTTGTTCACTTTCCGCATGGTGACCCTACACAGTCATATCTCGTGCCTCGTTCCAGCTCCAGATTGTGGTTATCTCACTTTATCTAACGGCTGAGCGGTGGCGGTGAGCGCTAATGGACTCGTCGCCGCGCGGGTGGCTACTCCCGACTTGCATGCTGGCATTTGCTCATCGCTAGTCCCATTCACTGCGCGGTCTTATCTAGGGATAGCGAGCTGAGATCGAGTTTCTGAACGATCTGGTCCGCGATATCAAATGAGAAGATGCCTTAATGCTACATCGATTATATCGCGCAATGGAGTCTGCGCAACAAAATTAATTTCACACATCTGTTGTGCTTATTGTCTGGCAATGCGGCTAAAGTTGTTGACGCTCTTCAACTAATACAAAATAAATACATTATAGTTAGATCTATATAATCAAATGTTTTACGACTAGTTAATACGAAAAAATTATTCAGATTTTTTTTTAAATTACGCAATTTTTTCAAATCTTGGGATAAATTAATATTAAATTAAAATATGGCTTCTATTTTAGAAGGAATCCGAATAAACAGATGAGGAGAATAATATAATGGGTCAACGATTAACTTAATCCTACTTTCAAAGTAGCTATACATCTAAGCTGTCAAAACCTAACCTGTCAAAATAAAGTATAATCTGTCAAAATAATGCACAGGATTCGTTTACAACCCCATGTTATTAAAAATATCGCAAATACTATAAATAACGACTAAAATCGCTATTAGTGACATAAAATTGTTACGACATTGTTGTTATTGACTATCGTCACTCAAAAATTAATCATTTAATTGTCAAAAAAGTTGCCATATAGAAAATATATTTTATTATATTTTAATTAAACCTCTGGACAAATAACTGTAATATTCACATATAATTGTAATTATTTTAACTTTTATTTTAATTATTTCATACCTACAATATTTTTTGTACAAAAGAAAAATACATTAGTAATAAAAATACTTTTATTGTATATTTTAAACTTTAATATCACATTTAATTTTAATCTCACCTTTAATATCATGTATTTTTCTATATTCTAGGGCAAATCTTCATATCGTCTTTAATCGTAAGTCTGGGTCATTAAACTGCAATTGTATTTAACCTAAATGCAGAATTCAGGTGTATTTTTTCAGCAGTTTTTAAGCGATTCAAGACAATGCAAAGAAACAAAGACGTTCATTGTTCGCATATAGTCGTTTCAACGTTCTCTCTTAACCCAATATTTAAAATTGATTTAAAACAACCAATGTTTCTGGACTCTAATAAAATTGATGTTTGAAAATATCAAAGAGAAATCACTAAGTTGTATAACCAAATTTTGTCTTTAAAAACCGCCTCCAAGTGATGAATATTTCGTGTTTGGTACCGAAATTATAATAACAGAACTTATAGAATCAACTCGTTGCTTTCCTGTCATAAACTACTTTCTCAAAATCTATGGTTATATTTAGTAATGGATTAAATGCAAACGTTAGTCACAAGAGCTATGACACATGATATTTTGGGGATCATTATGTGAAGCTAAATATAATTTATTTATTTCTCCATTATGTGGAGTGTTAAATAAAGACTAATTAATATTGGTGATGAAAAGTTTAGCTATCATTTTTATTTTGTATCTTGCCAGATAAATACAATAAAATTCTGGAAAAAAAAAACAAAATGTGTTTAATGAACAATGTAAGAAAAAAATGAAATAAATACAGTATGTTTGTCACATTTATAATATGGAGTATTTATTATGTTATGGTGTATACTGATAGGTTCAAATCGGAACTTCGTGGACTAATATGGACGGAACAGGAACGGGCTTACATTTTGTTTTCCGGAGACGCCATTAAATCAATATATGAACCAATTTGATGATCGGACAGTAACATAGCTTTCAGTATAATCCGGCCCTGAAGGGCAAATAGAAACTTAATTTAGCAAGGAACGAAATCGAATTTCCCCTTTATTATCATATTTTACAGTTTTAGTTAGGAATTTTACAAAACGAAGAAAATGACAGAATACATTTCACAGGATAGATGTGTTACATTAACTCATTAAATGCGTTTTTTTTTTAAATTGTGTTTTCCATAATTATTTATTCTGTTTTTTCATGAGAAATTATAGTTAGCTTTTTCTTTTCAATTCGTGCGAGACGCATATTTACCGAAAATTGTAAAATTGACCGCCGATTCTTACTTACCTCTGTGCAACTTTGATTTTATAACATTAGCACCATTTCTACTTTGTTTAACATACAATAAAACATCTTTTTGCTTATTTTTAACATAATAGTTTTTGAATACGTTGACGCGTTTCAGTTTCGAGAAATTAATACTGAAACACGTACAGCTACAGTCACTGTAAAGGTAAATGCAATCATTCTGATGGTGTTACAATAAAGTCATGTGAAACTTGGATGCGTTTAGCTATCGACTGCTTCGAGAAGATCAGTAATTATTGCGATGTTGTTCCGTCCTAACATGTACCTACGTTTATATGTAATTACTACGAATATTCCGATTATTCCTAAACGTATTCGTCTTGAGAAATACTCACCAATTTTCAAGTATTTGTACTCGTACTTATATTCGCTATATTCTAAACAATGTGAGGTTACTAAAAAAAATTAAATCGACATTGTTTGGAGTTAAGATTGAGTATCTATAAATCAAAGTTAAAAAAAAATTGTGGGTGTCAGCTCCAACACGCGTCTGGAGTATACTATTTAAGTACGATTGTCTTGGAATGTATAAAATGGATAACATTGTACATAAATATAAATATCAATACCGTTAAATGTAAATGGAAAATTCTTTAATAAAAAAATGATAACAATATAATTATTTTCAAATAAAACACCAATGAACAAGATTAAATTTACACAACAAATTTGAAACCATTTAGTAATGTCAGACTAATAAGTTAAAATTTAAACAAACTTTTTAATTTTATAGAATAGAAGACACCAAATATTCACACATAATGACATTTAATGATTACATCTCGATAGAAGCGAACGATAGTAAACTATGTGTGTCACACTCCATCATTGCGATTACGCCATAAGAAAATTCCAAATAAACATATTGATATCTCACTCTAAACATGCGCAGAAACGTAGCGCGGAAAATGGTACACTTTTTTAACGCTCTGAACTTCGTACGCTCCGAACTTCTGATTTTATCCCTCATAAAACTTCATACAGGACACTATATGTGAAAATTGATTCTTAAGACGTAAACTCCGATAACTAAACACGAAAAAGTTTATTATTTATACACTACGTTGATATAAAATTATGACTCTCATAATGAGCAATATTGCTAAATATAATTAGAAAAGGTTATTCATATTCATAGTCCGAGAGATGTATTTTATATTTTATGAGCAACAATTTAATAGCCCTTGCTCTCTTTATCGTAAAGGATCATAATTAGTTGAGCGTTGCTATAAAATTGTTCGCTCGCTGAGAAAATTGTTAACACTTGTACTCGGAACAAAATACCTACACGCGTAATGAATTATGCAGTATTCGTATTCGTATTAAATGGAACATGTTCATAAACTGTTTCGGATACAAAAACTTAGTAATGGACTACTATACTAAATTAAAAATACCTACATAACATAAAAAAACATAAATATTTATATAACATAAAAAAACAGAACAAATAATTATGGAAAACACAATTTAAATAAAAACGCATTAAATGAGTTAATGTAACACATTTATCCTGTGATTTTCTTCGTTTTTTTTTCATTTCTAACTAAAACTGTAAAATAAAGGGGAAATTCGAGTTCGTTCCTTGCTAAATTAAATTTTCTATTTGCCCTTCAGGACCGGATTATACTGAAAGCAATCTTACAGATTATGTTGATAAACATATTTTAGTCCAGTAGTCTATTACTAAGCCTTTCGTATTCGAAGGAGTATTAAAAATATGTGGATACGTAAATTGTAGAACATACCTAGACTCCTGCTAGTATTTAATTTATTGCGTTGTACTATGCATAGTCTATGAATAGTACAATGCAATAAATTAAATAGTCTATGAATAGTACATTGCAATAAATTAAATAGTCTATGAATAGTACAATGCAATAAATTAAATAGTCTATGAATAGTACATTGCAATAAATTAAATACTAGCAGGAGATCATCGACATATTTTTAAAAACACACAAACCTATATACAAAATGCACAGCCAAAAATTCGTCATTGCCGGTGATCGCACGCGCAATTCCCAAAAACGTAACACAGCATGCTTTTTTTTAATTCCATGAAAGGACATTGAGAAGATATGGTAAAGTGCTAAGTCAAAGCCACCACTAGAGTCAACCGCGCTGGCGCTGTCTCACTACCATTAAGTTCATCAAAAACCGATACTTGGACTGCACTGTCAAAACGTAAATGAAATAGTGTTGCATCGAATGTATTGATAAACAGGTTTTAATAGTTGTAAACTATAATTAAAAAAAAATATATATATATATATATGTATATATATATATATATATATATATATATATATATATATATATATATATATATATGCATAGACGGTAAAATTAACGTTAAGAAGTTAACCAATCCATGCAGTAAGGAACAAAATTTCAGCACATGACGCTGTTCACGGTACGGTTTGTTAACCTATTTAATTGTTTGTGTTTATCGTGTTTTCCAAAAAAATTATATACCAGAAAATGACAGAGCAGCGCGCGCATTCCTTCTCTATCGCTCAGTCATCCAGAAAGCAATTATTTCAAATGATGGCTACTACACTTACGGCCATTTTCCCCAGACAACCAAGTGTCATCGTGTTCAGTAAAAATTAAATTTGGAATATAATTTTTGTGACAATTAATTAATAATAAAATATCTATTTACACCTGGCAACTCGAGGATTGCGGCTGACTGAAAGCTGGCAACCATTTTTTTCTTCACTTTTCACTTAATTTTCTTTCAAATGGCGTTGGATTAACTTGAAAAATATAAATATATTTAATTAAAGTTAATTGCGGCTAAATTTTCATAGGCAGTAACGTATTTTAATGCCTGATGAATGACAGTGTATTGTCATTCATCAGGCAATAAAATTAAGTTTTATTAAAAAAATCAGAGATCTGCAGAAATAAGGGGCTGAATCTTGTATTATGTATATACAAAATACAAAAGCGACTCTTGCCATTTTTATCCAAAGCAGAACCGCATATTATTCAGCGTTTTATGGACGATTGCTTATCTTGCTTTAAAAGGATTTTTCGAAGTAATAAGACACGTAAGGATATGCGATGACGGCTGCTGCACATTCAAAACAAGGTTGCCTTTCAGCTATTTTTGGATTGGCAGTCTGAGGACGAAATTATGTTCGCTTAACCTCTACTCACCTGAAGTGAGAATATATATCTGTATGTACTAATACTGACTCACTGGTCGAAAGTCTACCGTAATTCATTAAATTTTTAAGTTTGAACGTTATTGTCGTTCTTTTTCAAAAAGTATACCTCCATAATCATTGCATATAACATTTTTGAAATTTTGTTCTATTACGTCACCTGACAGCATGTACAAATACGTCATTAGCGCGTCTTGTTTACTTTAATTTCTTGTATTATCTACGAAATTTAAAATTTAATGTTAGTAACAGTTAAAAAAAACACAATTACATTTTGTATACGTATTTATTTTTTGACAAACTTCCTTGACAGTTTTAATTTTTTTCATTTTATTACCGAATCAAATAAATGCTAATAAAAATAAGACTTCAAATTCATAAAAGTATAAGATACATTGTTAATTTAAATAAAAATATATGCGTACCTACTCATTTTGTCGAAATCAATAAATAGGTAGGCGGGCGTAAGTCAATTCAGATTGTGGCTACAAAATTGTCCTTTTGCAACAGGTGTATATTAAGCAAGCTGTATTTCACTAATATATAAAACACAAATATATATTACACAAAATATGAAATAAACGCTTTTTTGCCTTGACATACACTCCACATACTATTGAAAAAGGAATATTTGAAATCACACAAAATTCACAGCTCGAAACTCATTCAGTCAACTTCACATTTTACAATTCTTTGCGTGTTTGACATTGACAGTATGAACGTAGTGAATCTTTTAATGTAATTGTAATATATAATTTAAAGTATTAGTAACACATATTATATATACATTTTAGTTTTCTGCACTCCTCCATATAAACTTTAACTATGCCAAATCTTACACTCCCCCGAGCGCGCAATATGCTTAAAAAGGGTCCAAGGTATTCTTTTCACGTAATGTCAATTCTTTGCGTGTTTGACATTGACAGTATGAACGTAAACAATGAATCTTTTAATGTATTTGTAATATATAATTTAAAGTATTAGTAACACATATTACATATCAATTTTAGTTTTCTGCACTCCTTTTCCACATAAATTGTAGCTATGCCAAATCACACACTCTTTTGTGCGCTATATGTTTAAAACAAAATTTAACTTCATACAACGTTTATCTGTTATTATAACACGGTTACAGAATTTATCTTCATAGATACAAAATATATACTCGTCTTAACTTGCTATTTGTCGCGACTTCGCTTGTGTGGACAATGGGAACGTTAAATATTTTATTACATACTAACTGTGCCCATGACTTCATTCACTTCGACCTTTGGAAAGTATTATTAAGTTAACTGTAAGACTCAAGGTTAAAATACACGTAATGCCATGTATAATCATCATAAAATAAACTTCTTTTTTTTCAAATAAATACACTTTGTATTAAAAATTTTTAAATCACCATAACTTCTTTTTTCGTGAATTTATTGTGATGAAACAAAACCTATATGTCACCTATGGTCCCACAAAATCTATCACTTAACCATTTAAACCCATTAGAAACCCATCAATGGTTCTTGTATGACGCGCGACCAAAAAATAAACATAAAAATTCCAAAAAAAATTATTTTTGTTCTATTACTTTTATTATGTTCCCCAAAATTATTTTTAGTAAATATCTTCAATGTAAAGACACACCAATCCAAAGTAGAACGACCGGCTCGCTAGCGAACGGTGGGCTTAGTGGAGTTATAACTGATAGTAATTCATATGAGGGAGATGAAGTTAGCGAGGAGCGGAAAAGATAATCGTCTGTTTCGCCCTCTCTCATTCTATTTATACATGCGTGAATAAGAGAAAAACTAACACAAAAATTAAATGCTAAATATGCTAAATATGACTGTCTTGATAATTTGGATTCATCCATTTGTTAAGTCTGCGCACTATCTTTTTACTGCGTGAAGGCCAATAATCCAGTTTCAAGTCGATTAGGATATATTTGATAGGAATAAAATTTAACCTAGATTTTAACGTTATTCTTACGCATTGTACTAGTGAAAACCATATTCGAATTGGTACAGCAGTTTGGTAAATTTCTCCAGATATTCTACCAAACAGACATGGAAACATTAAAAAGAAATGTTTTTGCTTCAACTCAAAAATTCACCAAAAATATTCAATGTCCAAAGTCATTCGAAACTCTTTAATATTTATAATAATATTTATATATTACGCGCGTGTTCGAATTGAATTATGGGCAACTTCTTCGTTTGTCTGTCTGCCTGCAATCGAATTTCTAAATTATAAATTGTTTTTTCTACGCAATCTATTTCAAGTTTAAATATAAATAAATAAATACCAAAAAGACTTGTACAACCTATTTTTTATTTGAATTCTATACATTCGTTTCAATTTAAGTTGCGAAAGAAAATAACCAAAAATTAGATATCGATATACATAACAACGCCTACCCAACATCCCTAGAGCAGGTAGTGAACCATTTGGCCGTAGCACATTTAGCTCAAGTTCTTCCACGAAAGGTCGTCCCATTTTTTTGCAAATCGATTGAGCTTCTTTCGCCCGTGGCGTGTCCGCACACTTATCGCTCCCCCGCCATGCAAAGGCAGCCGAGCAGATCAATATATAACATAAAACATAATTTGCGTGCAAATCATTGATCTGTCAAATTAATGTGGAGGTTACGACAATACTTTATTCATTTCTTAATAGGTAGATGCCAAGATACGGTTTGACGTAATAGTGGTCCACATTTTTTGTAACCAAGATAATTTATGGTCTTAAACAGATAAATTATACTTTATAAATTTAGTCTTAGAACACTCACCATCAATAACTAGAATATTACTACCTTTATTCATTACTATTCACATTAGAATTATATGGGATCAATATTAGGTAGTAGTGGTGCGCAAAATACATCAGTGAAAAGAAAAGAGTGATCATTTGATTGGAAAGATATCACTCATTTATATCTCTAGCTCAGTAGCTCAGTATCTCAGCACTTCGAGTTATTAACGATATAATTTATTACGCATACGTTGAACCGTTGAACAATGGTCATACAAGATGGTGATAAAAAGTAATGACTGAACATTACGCAATATTGTTTGAAAATAAAAATAAATTCTACGAGAGTATCCACTTTGCTTAATACTTTGCAAGTTTAGGATTTAGGACTGTCCAATCTAAATTCAAATTATACATAAAATAACTTTTATGATAATTAAATAAATTGGAATAGATCGGCTTATTTATACAATTATAAATTATAATTTTGAAATGAAACAAAAAAAGTGTTTGTTTACGCAAATATTTTGAGCGAGCTAAAGTATACTTTATCACAGCGTTCACATTCGATCGCGGGTAGCTACGTTCTTCTACATAGATCCTGTTGCATATTTGAATAGACAGTTCGATCGTTTTCCTTCTCTTTCATGTAACGTCGAAACCTATACTTTTGTTTCTATCTTCACGACACGACGAGTGAGGAAATGATTGATTTCTCACTCCCGAGTTAGTGATGTACTGACACATTTTGATTTCAAGTGAGCGAGTGATAGATATGATCGTAACATGTGAGCTATATCTTTTATATCTCTCACTCATGAGTTACACATCTCTATTAGATAATAAGAAGACCCAGATCTAGAACGCAAAATTGCTAATAGAGAATTATTAATTTTTCCACTTAAACTTTGGTTCTAATATTATTATAATAATAAACACTTACAACATGTTGACAGTTTATTATCTTATTTAGCAATGTGTATGTATACTTTAAGTTTTATATTTCATTTACATTGGTAGAAGTGAACGAAGACTTGAATATTTGCAACAAAAGCCCGCTAAAATATTTAGAAGTTATCCTCAAGCCTTAGCAAAGTTATTAATAAAACTATCATTTTCACTTCATTTCCCACGATGAGAAAATTAGCAAGATAAATTAAACGCAAAAGGATACGGAGAGTTTTCATCAAACATTTTCCTAAACGAACCTTCTAGTAACAGTCTAATTTGAGGCCGATGCTGATTAATTTAATTCTGAAATACTTTACTCCTCAGTTATATATTTCTGAGTAAAAGTTATAAAAGCCGCAATGTAATTTTTAACAAGGAAAAGATTGCTTGTTAATTATAAAAATTTTAGTATTGTCTACTATCAGTTATATCATACGTATGAACGTATGAGGTCGCTGATTAATTTAACTCTGAAATGTTTAACCCTCAGTTATATATTTCGGAGTAAAAGTTATAAAAGCCGCAATGTAATTTCTTAACAAGGAAAAGATTGCTTGTTAATTATAAAAATTTTAGTATTGTCTACCATCAGTTATATCATACGTATGAACGTATGAGGTCGCTGATTAATTTAACTCTGAAATATTTTACCCCTCAGTTATATATTTCTGAGTAAAAGTTATAAAAGCCGCAATGTAATTTCTTAACAAGGAAAAGATTGCTTGTTAATTATAACAATTTTAGTATTGTCTACTATCAGTTATATCATACGTATGAACGTATGAGGTCGCTGATTAATTTAACTCTGAAATATTTTACCCCTCAGTTATATATTTCTGAGTAAAAGTTATAAAAGCCGCAATGTAATTTTTAACAAGGAAAAGATTGCTTGTTAATAATAACAATTTTAGTATTGTCTACTATCAGTTATATCATACGTATGAACGTATGAGGTCGCTGATTAATTTAACTCTGAAATATTTTACCCCTCAGTTATATATTTCTGAGTAAAAGTTATAAAAGCCGCAATATAATTTCTTAACAAGGAAAAGATTGCTTGTTAATTATAACAATTTTAGTATTGTCTACTATCAGTTATATCATACGTATGAACGTATGAGGTCGCTGATTAATTTAACTCTGAAATATTTTACCCCTCAGTTATATATTTCTGAGTAAAAGTTATAAAAGCCGCAATGTAATTTCTTAACAAGGAAAAGATTGCTTGTTAATTATAACAATTTTAGTATTGTCTACTATCAGTTATGTCATACGTATGAACGTATGAGGTCGCTGATTAATTTAACTCTGAAATATTTTACCCCTCAGTTATATATTTCTGAGTAAAAGTTATAAAAGCCGCAATGTAATTTCTTAACAAGGAAAAGATTGCTTGTTAATTATAACAATTTTAGTATTGTCTACTATCAGTTATATCATACGTATGAACGTATGAGGTCACTGATTAATTTAACTCTGAAATATTTTAACCCTCAGTTACATATTTCGGAGTGCTTGTTAATTATAAAAATTTTAGTATTGTCTACTATCAGTTATATCATACGTGTGAACGTATGAGGTCTGTACGTATGAACGTATGAGGTCACACTACAGGTTGCAATTTTTGACCGATTTTGGGGATTCTTTTTTTATTGATTGGTTAACTATTAGAATAGAGAGCTATTAATTTACACAATGATTTATCAAAAAGTTTAAATTTTGTAAGTAATTTTCTACGGAAAATTAATTTCTCCGTGCTTGGCGACTGTTCTCTACCCCCGTTTTGTGCAGGTCTTCTTTCGCCTGCCCCATGCTCTCTGCCTATTTTTTAATATTTAACCTTTTTATGATTAGTTATTTAATAAACAATAAAAACGACTTTATATTTCCATTCTATTAATAATGATAATATGTATGCCGGAATAAAAATTAATTTTGTATAGTTATATCTAGAGATACGGCATATTTTTTTAAAGATTTTGACAAGCATTTAACCGCTAGAGTTTTATTAAGAAAACACTGAAAAAATTATTTTAAAAAAATGACTATAATAAAATCTACAAACAATTCCAAGATGGCTAATTAGTTACAAGATCATGCGTTCAATTCTTTCAAAATATTGTTTGAAATTATCGAATACTACAATGAAATCTACAAAAAATTCCAGGATGTATATGGCTAATTGTTACAAGATTGAATCATATATTTCGTTACTTGACCGAATCATACAATAAATAACTAAACCATTAATTTAACATTTATAAATTAAGTATAGACAATTATTATGTAAAACAGAAGCGATTGAAACCAAATCCATAGTCCCTTTTCTGGCTGTTAATTTGTTAATAAATATTAAAAAAGTGGGTATAAAAGTTTTCATTAGTATCAGTGTTTTACATGAACACTTCAAAATAATATTAAATGTGGAATAAGTTGGACGCGGATATCCGGAATACGCCGTCAATTCATGCATTCAAAGGCCGTTGAAAAAAAAATGTTGCGTCTGTCCGACGCGCGACTGGAATTTGCTCCTAAGTACGATTGTCTTGGGGTATATAAAACAGTTAACACTGTATACAAATATAAATATCATTCATATTCTTTAATAAAAAATGCTGACAATATAATTATTTTCAAGTAAAACACGAATGAACAAGACCAAATTTATACTACAAATTTAAAAACATTACAAAACGTTACTAATCGTCAGACTAAGAAGTTAAAATTAAAAGAGACTTTTTAATTTTGTAGGTGTCTTCTACACAAAATATTCACACGTAAGGACATTTAATGATTACGTCTTGATATAAGTGAACGATAGTAAGCTGTGTGTGTCATACTCCGTCATTGCGATTACGCCATTCTAAAGATGCGCACAAATGTTGCGCGGAGAGGCCACCTAACGGTTACACGTTTTTAACGCTCGAAACTTATTACGATCAGAACATAACGGTTACACTTTTTTAACGCTCTGAACTTCTGCTTTTACTCTTCATAAAACTTCATACCGGGTGCCATATCTGAAAATCGATTCTTAAGGAGTAAACTCCATAAATTCCTTTCGTCAACCTATCGTCCTTTGTTTTTCCTTCCTGTAGTTTTTCTTTATTCTTGTCACTTTATAGTAATGTGTACATGTATATGTGTGTATATTGTTCTCTTTTTAAAATTTATTTATTAATTTATTTTTATACCTCATTTTTTGTCAGCTTGCCAGTTTACTTGGCGGTTGCTCTTGTAGCAATAAGTCTAGCTTATGTATTTGTACATTAAAGGCAGTAAAATAAGTATGTATAATGAAGTTACACATTTAACTTGCGTGAGGGCCATTCACTTTTGTTTATATTCTAGTTTTTAATATATATGTAATATATAACCAGTTAACATCATTAGTCATTACATATGAAAATAATTAAGGGGAATGAAGTGAAAATGATAGTTTTATTATTTGACTTATTTTCTAAGCACATTGACAACAAAATGTATTTTTACAAAACGATAAATTATTACTTTCACAAAAATATAGAAATTTGATCTGTAACAAATTTTGAGCGGAGATGAGTGGTACGTGGAATTCATGAGGATATGTCACGTCCACACAAATTAATCATGCCGAGAGTAAATGAAAGGTGAAACCCGAGATGGTTGTGGTCACGACTTTGACAAATATGAAACGCTGGGCCGCGTTGACACAGCGTCTTTTGCATTCGCCGAAAATTCGCACCCTTCATTCACTCCACTTATAAGAGGCACATTCGTAGTCAATTTGATTCATATTGGCTATGAATGTGACTTCTACAAGTGGATCATTCGTCTCCATATATAGGAGGCACATTAATAGCCAATATGAATCAAGTTTTCATGACTAAACCCGCCGAGACATAATAACAAATTTTTAATTTACGTACTAATAGAAATTATGCAAATATGTCTACTTTTGCCTGGTTTTTTAACGTTTTTGTATGTTTTTTAACGTTTTCTATGCTCCAAATACACTTCTATATTTCTTTCACATTTTATATGTAGAATTGGCAAAACTGTATACTGTTTACTCTTGTATTACCTTTTTTTTCGAAGAAAAAATAAAAATATGTCTATGTGTAGTAAAAGAATCTGTGTTTCTCCTATATTGTTGAAAAATTGTTGCATCATGTTTGAATACAATACATCTTTTTATACGAAGAAAGCTGTAATAGGGGGACAAATCTATAATATTTTGATTTTGAGATTTCATTTAAATTCTACCATCTTACATTTTAATTTTTGAAAAAAAAAACAAAACAAATAAATGAAAAATAAGGTTAGTAAAGGTTAGCAAAGTACATGCTTATCTACCAGAAGCTGCCCAAGTTATTAATTTTTTGTTTTATTTTCAAGTGAACTGGAAATTGTAGAAACATTTTTTCTATTAAATTGATCTTGATTGTTTAATTTTTTTTATAATACTATATTTTTTGTGTCATTAAAATATTAAGCTGAACAGTTTAAAATGTCTAATCGAATTCAGCTACTTTATTAATTGTTACCTTTTCGACTGTCATTTGAAATCAAAACTATCTGAATAATGGGCTATGGCATACTTCAAATCTGACTCTTATTATAATTTGATTTCATTTTAACGTTAATTAATTTTAGTTAGTACTTTTCATTAACTACTTTAAATTGTTTCATTCTTCCGTAATAAAGCAGGAAGAAAATGAATCGCTATAGATTTTTTAAATTAAAAAAAACGTGTCAAAACAGCTTTTCCAACGATAGATTGTATATAGAATTCGGAAAAAAACAAATATGCAGCGAAATCTATTCGTTTGAAGTGAAACTTCTTTATTGTGACGATTTATTTATAACTAATTTAATTAAACATGTATTCATCGTAAAGTCTCTGTAAAATACTGATTGTTATCAGCATTACATGACGTAAAGTTTACACACGCGGTCTTGTAACTGTGTATATACGTACACATAAATAACAAATATAGAAAAATTATTGTTATTCAAAAATATTATTTAAAAAAATTATTTTTTTTTGCTAATTATAAACATAACGAAGAGCTATATTTCAACAGCGACCGTGATAAATACCGTCAGCGTCGTATGATAGTAAGTCACAAGACATTGGTTAATGTAATGTAATTTTTTTGTGAAAGGTTCCCACTTATTATAGCACTATATGTTATAATTAATAAAAAAATATATAATGCCTAAATACAGTGAAGTGTCAGAGTTACTGGAAATTTTTTGATAACTTGAACATTTCTTTAAAAACATACAAATAATTAATTTAACACCATAAAGGGTTTAACTTTAAAAAAATCTCGTAATCACTAGTAACATAACCTCCTTTTTGAAATGAAAACGTCTTTAAAAGATGGGTATGGGGAGATAAACGCGCAAAAACAAGCGACAAATAAAAAATAAATATAGTACCACCACCTCTCATATTAAAGACAATGAAAGTCTGTGCCATTACCGCTCCGACATTCATGGCGGCCAGACGTGTCGAACGCGCAACGTAACGTTTTGCTCACTCGTAAAGCGAAGCTACGATTTTCTACCGATACATTTAACATTTGCAAGAGTAATTCAAATAATTATTCAGTTATGTATATACTATACTATATTGTTATCTGAAAATAAGATATTTTTTTCTCAATTTACAGGATTCCATACTGGGTGCCGTACATTAACACTGTATTGATATTTCGTAAATAATTTCGGTTAATAAGCAACACTACCTAGGTGACAAAATCATTTTTATAGGGAAGGGAAAGAAATCGTTCAAATTAACAAAATATGTCATTGCAAAACAGTAAATTTTAGAAAGAAAAAGCTAACAAATAATTTAATGCTAGAGATTTGCTTATATTCACATATGTACTTACATTTTTTATTTCATATCTAGCTATGTTTCAGTTAGATGCTTTTTTTTTAATCGAAAATTCATTACGAAGAAAAAGAAACACGTTTAGACTATAATTCCGTACTATTTTCGGATTTTTTTCAAACTCACCGTTGAAGAAACATACTTTGTAGCGTAACACTTTGCGAATAGAATTGAAAAATGAGAACTCAATATCATCTTAAAGACCTATCCAATATCTAACTCAAAGGTATGGGCGAAAAAAAATTGTCTTCACTTTAAACAATTAACGCAATTATGTTAATGTGTTGCAACGCTTTAATTGAGATCTACATATCAAGCATACTGTCTTAAACTGTAGAAACTATGAGATGAGATATAACAAATTTACAAAGGTTCATTATATCCATCGATGTAATCTTATTTCACTATGGGACCCCAATAATACCCGTACATCGAATCTACGTGCTAATCTAATATACGCGCTCGCGGTCTAAATAGCACACACCCCTCATCTGTCGAACACACGAGAACTACCGCCAAACTTAATACCACTTTGCCAAAAACAATTAAAACCACAGCCGCTTCCCATTCTAAAACCGTAACGCTATCAAAATACGACGCCGTAAAAGCCAATCGGAGCATTCCAAGATGGGAGGAGCAGAAAAACAAACTAAAAAAAGCGGGTAGATACGGGAGGCGAATCGACATGCTGTGAGAATATAAAAAACGGCGCACACTTGAGGTCGGTTTGAGTGTTCTCATTTTTTTGTGTGTAGTTTTACGAGGAGATAAGTCGTTAATAAAAAAGGACGGTGCGCGCGCGACTTAATGCCCGTGACGGGGGCGACAATTAGCGGACGCTGCGTTAATGGTACAAACAGATTTACACAAATTAGTGATATAATATAATATGTTTATGTCTATTCAACAATCTGTAGCATCAAGCAGTCTTTCAAAGAGATAAGAAACCATGAAAAGTTCCACCATGTGCAGCTTTGTAATAAATTTGTCTATTTGCCGTTTAGAAATGGGAAGGTCTTTGCATTTTCACGTGACATAAGGGGATCATGTATTGGTATGAAAAATGGCACGAATATTACAAGCTTCACAGTCGACGGAGCAAGAGCGAGACAAATCATAATAGTGTCATTAGACCGATCGGTTTATAATCTCGAATGTAAGAATTGCACTACACGAGGCGTTGAGGCACGGAGAGAGCTGCGCCAATCATGTTTTAAGCGCGACTCAGTTCACTGTTGCTCGTCGTCTGTGTACTCTATTGCATCGTGTTAGATAACTAACTTTCGTAATAAATTTCAAGTATCACTTCCATAAATAAATTAAACAATCTGCTTCAGAGTAAACTGCACATACTATTTCAGTTTTCAAATGTTAGATAACCACACTTTTGTATGAAATTATATTGTAATCAGTTTTAGTTATCGTTCCCACAAATAAATTAAACGATATGTTTCAAAGTAAACATCCTGTTAATCTTGTTTCCAACGATTAGTCTATATCACGAAAAATACGTATCTATCAACTAGTCAAAGTAATATATTTGTACTATTGATAATATATATGAATTATTAGTTACTTTCCAAGTATTATCCTTAAACCCTAGACTATAAATACCAAATAATTAAGCATAAAAGACACACTTCAGTTATAAAATTAGTACTAGCAACATCTCTGTATCTTTGTATATTATTATAAAGCAGTTTAAATTAAAGTATTGTTTTTTAAAAGTTAATTTAACCTTTGGTCACATAACAATCGTGTGATTACAGTGCGACTAATTGGAATAAAAGATCAATGAGTTGGGTGAATAAAATAAATAACAAACGACAAGTGGTTTTTTTCTTTGTTATGCCCGTCCAAAATTTAAACTTGCTCAAAAACAAATGTCGCTTCATTACAAAGCAGTGTGGGGAGACGTTATCACGCACAAACCTTGGCCGTGTCAACAAAAACAATCACCTCCGTATTTTTCATATAGCAAATGTTTCTTTCATTATCTTGAATCGAATCAGTTAAAACTGCACACTTTCCACGGTACCCAAATTTTTCGTACAGGACATGTTTCTGTAGTACCATTATCTTGAATCGAATAAGTTAAAACTGCACACTATCCACGGTACCCAAATTTTTCGTACAGGACATGTTTCTGTAGTACCATTATCTTGAATCGAATAAGTTAAAACTGCACACTTTCCACGGTACCAAAATTTTTCATACAGGACATGTTTCTGTAGTACCATTATCTTGAATCGAATAAGTTAAAACTGTACACTTTCCACGGTACCCAAATTTTTCGTATAGGACATGTTTCTGTAGTACCATTATATTGAATCGAATAAGTTAAAATTACTAATTAATATTATAATCAGAATTTATGCAGTAATAGAGTGGTATTAATACATATTATAAAACATAGTCTTTCGCTGCCTCTACTGGTCTTTATATACATAGTTTCCTCAATAACTACGAAATGGATCTTGTTCCATTTTGTATGAATGTATAAATATTTTGTAAAAGTTTTAGTGAAATGTCCACTACATTGTGTCCACTACGTGCTCTGTTTAAATCGTTATAGATACATGTTTTCATGTATGTGTTTTCAGTATTGTTCTAAAAAGTTGTACAATAAATTCTGAGACAGCATATGTATTTATATTATATTAAATCCATAAACGTTTCCAAAAAAAAAACAAAATTTGTTTTTTTTTAAAAATAAATAAATTTTCAACTCAATTTTCTCGAGTACAAAGCTGTCCATTGAGCAAATTAAATATTTTATACTGATCTTCCTCGACTTATATTTCCATTGTATACCTAATTTTTTAATTTTTTTAATAAAATTTCTTTTGCATACCTTAATTTTCTAAAGAACAGTTTAAAACTTATAGTGGTGTTTTTTTCGCACACACAGCACAATTACACCAGCTGGTTTTCAATATCTGCCTACCCATGCGAAGCCGGAGCGGGCCGCTAATTAATAATAACGAGACTATCATTCGAAGATTATAGCAGCCTTCATGTCTTCATTTTTTATCATGCAGATTCCAGCACAGTGAAAAGAGCGGTAAAGATAATCATCTGTTTCGCTCTCATCGTTCTCTACTTGTACATGCGTGAATAAGACAAAAACTAAGACAAGAATTATTTGTTTTTCAAAAAAATCACTTTCTTTTTCTACAGCGGAAGTTGCTATGACTTCTCGTAGTTCGTAAATTTTTATCCATTTCTTAAAAACAAAAAACAATTCATAGCATTGACAAATAAGTAGCCAACAAGTCTTATTTTTATTACCTATGGCGCTTTTTAGCGACACCTCTGTTTAATGCAGAGTCCCTGTTTTTAACAATAATTTCATATCGGAGTACAAAAATATTTTAAACGTATGCAACAACTATCTAGAGAATATGCATTTAAACAACGTTATATCAAAATATTGCTCACTCGCTTCACAAGTCGCATAAAAAATGTTTAAGCAAACAAAATTTTAAAAAAAACTCCGACATGTTTTTAGTATAATATTTATGCCCGCCAATTCTAAAAAAAGATTAAATCAACAAACACTACGATCTTAATAACTTCAATCGATTAGTCTTGATACATAACCTGAATATGCATTATATCAGTTTATATTAATATATTTACTTAACACAATTTTATTGAAACGCACCTGAACAAATAAGAATGCGTCGCATTGCAAATTATCTATTCCATGCAAACACTGGCCATTAGCGAATGACCGACGATAACGTAGAGCTGCTTTGGAGCGGCGACCGAAGAAAATAAAAGACTCACCTGTTTGACAGACGTCAAAAGATAAACAAGCAGTACGTGTCTATACATGTTTACATGTGGTTAATAGGTCCATGTGTCTACAGTATTTGGTATGGCGATGATTACTAACCTTCCGAGGTTTCGCTTGTTCTTCGAGGCTGGAGGGAACAAATTAATTATGGAATAAATTCAATTTAGCATTGTTCCACATTTATTTCATTTTGACAGAATCGATATTCATTTTGACAGTTAATTTTGACATTGAAAAATTCAGAAAGATTTTTTTATTTTAATGAAATTAACGGGCTATTTAAGCCAGTAAATAGTTATCATAAGGGCAACATTCGAGCGATGGGGGAAGTCAAATAGAGAGAGCAAATGTTAACGATTCTGGTGTAAAATTGGTTGAAACCCACATGGATGGTGAAAATTCACCTAAAATTATTTCGTTTTCAATTATCATATTTTTATTCAAAGAGATAAACGAAATATTAATAAATTATTCCAAAATTCATTATTTTCAAAAAAATTAACACCTTCAGTGAATACTCTTCGTTCTACCCGTTGCCAAGCTCTGGAATAAACTCGATTCTTATATTCGAAATTCAATGATAATAATTTATGTTTTCAAAGGCTGTCTGACAATTCCGAATTTATTTCCTTATGACTAACTTTATCACATTCACTCCAATTCAAAGCTAGTACTACTCTAACCTATCCATGTGTTAAGTTAAAAATAACTTTGAAATATGCATCTGATCTTAAATGTATTTTGCCAATTAAACAGAATTTTATCCATATTTTTTTTCGCGCAAATACACTTAAAGGAAAATAAAGTGAGAAATCAATTAAACATTTTTCAATGAAAAAGGATATTTTGAAAAAACGTTTAATTAATATTTAACATTATATTTATTCTTATCCTTGATCATGCCAAATTTGATTATATCCCCTTTTTTTATTACTTTGAACGTATGCAAAAACTCTCTAAAAATATGTCTCACAAAATGAAGTATATGCTCAATTGATGACTTCCATTCATCAAACAACAATCAACTTCCATTATTTCAGGCCCATTAATTGAATTAGTGATATTTAAGTCATAAACGATAGTTTAAGGAAACCGTCCAAAAGAAAAAATCATAACAGAGAAAACTGAGAAGTATGCTGACGTATAAAATAGAAAAAAAAGAAAAATTATGAAAATTGTAACTTTCAGAATAAGGTTTTAACACTTAAGTACTTGTTAATTTAATTACTTTTTAAAATTTCTTACATTTACAATTTTCAGCGTCTATTGCAGTTTTCCACAGCACTAAGTTCTCAATTTCTAGTCTGGAAGAAAATGCTCACGTAACACTATCTTTGCCTAATGTATACAATAAATAAATAAATACTTTGAAAACACAGGAGACGCGGCAAATGTAGTCATCGTTTTCAGGGTTTCGTACCACAAAACGAAAAATGGAACCGTTAGAAAGTCACTTACGTGTCACAACCTTTTTTTTCAGAAAAACTTTGGCGTATAATCATGAAATTTCTATCTCAAACAGTTTCATGACTACTCAAGTAAAACATTTTTATCACGGCTCCCATTTGCTGTAAAAAACGTAATAAAATAACAAAGATAGCTCTTGGAGCAATAAGCCCGCCACGTGTAATGTATGTACAATAAAATTAGAAAATAAAGAAATAAACCAACATTTTATTTCTGTTAATTCTCCCAAATTCCACTAATAAGATGTTTTTTAGTCAATCACGCCTAAACGGCAGAAGAAATGTTTGTGAAACTTCCTATAGATTAGTCCTAATTTGTGATTCTTTATATACATGAACCAAATTAACACATAGGTATTTTCATTCAACAATAAAAATTTAGTACTAAATATTATAAATTATGGCGCAACTATATAATAAATATGTTGATTTGAGTCCGAAACCTATATGTTAATACCCATCATCTTAAATAAAAATTCACACAGGTGAACCCACGAGTAAAAGCTGGTTATTAATAACTCTTACTTTAATATAAGCAAGAGGCAGAAAAGGAGAAATTATATAATGACTGGAGTAAAAATTCCCGTAAAAAAATCCGTGGTCCCACTACTTTAAAAGGATCTTATAATCGTTATTCAGTGAAATACTTTTTTCGAAAATCTGCTTAATTAGAAAGTTATGAATGAAAAATAAAAAAAATCAGTTGTCCACTTGAGGGTTAATTACATAATCTTTGGCTGATTTATGAAATAAATAAAGACATACGTTTCACTTTCACAGAACGTGACTTTTACCTGTTACTTACATTACGTAAAACGATATAACATGTAATATCTTAAAATAAAAATATATTTAATACGATTTTCTTAACCCTAAAATAGCGAGATACAGATTTCGTTAAAAATATTTTTGCGAGTACTTTATTTGTATCGACGTGTTTTTGGTTTCATAGAATAAAAATTACGTTTTTTATTGATGATGTAAAATTATTGATTAATATTTTATGATATGAGAATGGAAAATATGACAAACATTTTGAAAAAAAAATTCAATTTTGAACTTGAATAACTCCGGAACCGCTCCGAAATTCGAAAAATGGGTTTCGCTGTTCTCTTCTTGAAATTGAGGGGAATTACCTTTCCGCACATTTATCATATTAAACTTTATACCCCTGTATAAAAAATGAGACTAAAACATATCTGTAGCATAAAGTAAAATTATTGACTGTATGAAATGAAAAAAAATTCTTCTTCTTCTGCAATGGCTTGACTCCCCAAGATGGGCTCCTGCCTTCCGCAGAATCAACTCCCAAGCTCTCCTGTTCTTGGCCAGCGGCATCCAATTCTTTACACTTAGAATTTTAAAGTCTTTTTCCAAGCAGTCGAGCCACCTAAGTTTAGGTCTTCCTCTTTTTCGGTAGCCCAATGGTCTGGCTCAGAAGATATTTTTTGTTACCCGACTGTCGTCAATTCTGCTCAAGTGCCCAGCCCATTTTATTCTCTGAATTGCGATGTATTTGACTACATTCGGTTCTTTAAATAGTTTGTAAAGTACAAAGTTAGTTCTTCTTCTCCAAATGTTGTTACATTGTAGACCACCAAAAATACTTCTTAAAATCTTTCTTTCAAAAAAAATTAGGACCCACATTTATATTGTCTTCTCTAAATGAATAAATTCTACAAAATTTTACACATCGCAGGAACCCAGCCCCACATATGAGGGGCGGATGTAAAACAATTAAATGATCGATGACGGGGAAGCGAACGGGGAGGATATATCACGAGAACCCAAATTGACGTTTAATGAATTGATGTTCACCGAAAAAGACCCCCTACCCTCATCCCGCGATAATTATATTTATGAAAATAATTGAAAATCGCCTAGATAAATTTACAGTGTTACCAACCAACACGCAAGAGACATATTTGCAAAACCCACGTCCTTAATCTAAAATTAATTTAGTACCAGAGGTCCATCCCGACTTTGTCCGAGCAAAAAGCGGGCAACTTTAATCGTTTTTATCTAAAACAAATTATTTAAGATTCATCTATTATCCATCTGGAAATTATAGGCCATACGATGGTCAAAGATTCGTGCCAACAGTATAAGCCCTTTCCGTGCCAAACCCTAAAACAAACAAACAAAACGAGTACTTCGGTAAATATAAATTCAAATAATTTTTAACCAAGACGTTTGTCTGTCAAAGCTTTTTTCTCAGAAACGGCTTGAAATATTAAGTAATAATCGTGTACTAAGAATATATCGTATACTAAGACCTATATATTAAGTAATAATTATGTATTAAGAATATATCGCATACTAAGACCTATATATTAAGTAATAATCGTGTACTAAGAATATATCGTATACTAAGACCTATATATTAAGTAATAATCGTGTACTAAGAATGTATCGTATACTAAGACCTATATATGAAGTAATAATCGTATACTAAGACTTATATATTAAGTAATTATCGTGTACTAAAATATATCGTATACTAAGACCTATATATTAAGTAATAATCGTATACCAAAACCTATATGTTAAGTAATAATCGTGTACTAAGAATATATCGTATACTAAGACCTATATGTTAAGTAATAATCGTGTACTAAGAATATATCGTATACTAAGACCTATATGTTAAGTAATAATCGTGTACTAAGAATATATCGTATACTAAGACCTATATATTAAGTAATAATCGTGTACTAAGAATGTATCGTATACTAAGACCTATATAGGAAGTAATAATCGTATACTAAGACTTATATATTAAGTAATTATCGTGTACTAAAATATATCGTATACTAAGACCTATATATTAAGTAATAATCGTATACCAAAACCTATATGTTAAGTAATAATCGTGTACTAAGAATATATCGTATACTAAGACCTATATGTTAAGTAATAATCGTGTACTAAGAATATATCGTATTACATTGCTGTAAAAACTTGTTTGGTTCACACGACAAAAATATATGCCCCTTTAGAGCGTATTTTTTTCTTCATACAATAGTCTTATTCACTGATCATCAAAACCTATAGGGTACTCCCGGTCGACCTAGAATCTTGAAAGTCGACCTATTGGAAGGTCTTATAGCACAAGTAGAGGGGAAAGTCCGATATCAATTATTTCTAATTCTCTGTGGAATTATACATTTTTAAAATTAGTTTATTTTTACATCTGTAAAAAATATAGAAGGCAATATATTTCTTTAGGTTGCGAAAATTTAATATTTGTTAATAGTTTAATTAGAGTACCCTTAAATATAGTTATAATGTACCCTTAAATATGTTATAATGTACCCTTAAATATGTTACAATGTAACTTAAATATTTATAAGTGCCTAAATGTGTACGGAACTCTCGTAGTGCGAGATCTACTCGTACTTGACAAGTGTTTTTTATTGACTTTTCGGCCCAATTACCATGAAAATTTCTGTGGAAAATACGTGTTCCAGCCAGCTGGAACGCATGCAGCGACATCATTTCCCTGCACAGTTTAGCAGTCTCGTGTGCATTAGGCCGTATTATATTAACGTTTGCTTACCAGCCGTTTGCTTACACAGCAGGCTGCGATGACTACTGCTTTTAGAAATGTTATTATACTAACAAATATGTTACTCATTTTAATTAAGTCTTTTGCTACTATGTAAAATGGAACAAGTCTGGTTTAACGAAAATGTGAATTTCTCAAATTTTTTTGGCATAAATGAAAGAAAGTTAAAGAAGTTGATTATATTTGGCGTCAATTTTGTAGAAATTCATTATTCACAATTAAATGAAAAATAAAAGCGTGGTAAAGAAATTAAATAAAGTAGAAATAATACTACATCACGTAGTTTCATTTAATTGTGAAAGAATATAGGTAAAATGTGAAGTACTATAGGTAAAGGTAAAAAATGCTATAGGCAAGAAATAAAATTTTAGGAGTCGGTTGCGATTATTTTATTAAGAAAAGTGATTTGTTCGCATACAAAAGTGCGGTTTTCCAGTGAAGTGTAAGTTATAAATTGTCGACTTAATTGCTCGTTGAATATATTTGGCGTTAATTTCGTAGAAATTCATTATTCACAATTAAATAAAAATACGTGTTGCAGTATTATTTCTACTTTCTTTAAGTTCTTTACCACGACCTAGGTGGGCTATTAGCAATCTTTGCTAATAGCCCACCTGAAGATGTTGTAATACAACGAAACCTAGGTAGTGGTAAAGAACTTAAAGAAAGTAGAAATAATACTACATCACGTAGTTTCATTTAATTGTGACTTAATTGCTATTCTTAGTAACACTAAACACTGAATTTGCATACACAAACAGGAATTGAAATGTAAAAACAAGCAAACCCTAAAAATAAAAATATGAAACTGTGCCAAAAAGATCGCGTAAAGAGAGGTTATGAAATTTATGTTTGATAACCAACTGACAGGCGTTTCTCCATAGAAAGTGTATATTCCAAATCAATATTTTATAATGAAATAATCAAGTCCAACATCTAATTTTTTAAGTACGTCGTTTTTTATGTATATTCTTTAATTTAACAAAAAAAAAACGGGGAATTCGCATTTTCGCTAAACTAGACTTACATCGAAAAAATATGTCTCATTGTTTTGATATATATTTTAAAAAACAAAAGTGATGAATTCGTGAGAACCAAGCTGTTGTTCGCGACTTCGCTCACAATAAATCCAAAATGAAACCATGAAAAGTCCACAGGACATTGGGCCCAGGTGTTGTTAAAAAAAATTATACTCCTAGTTAAACAATGAAAAAACAAGCCACTTAAATGCTTTATTTAAATCGTCAATCAGACAAACGGGAAATCTTGTATTTTTTCATGAGAAGTCAGGTTATTTTTCATATTTAATAAATGCTAATTTTACGTAACTCTTTGAAGGAGCAAGATAAAATAGACTGCAGAACGTGTCCCGTTGTATCCACTATACCCAGATATAACCCACTCATCATGAAACTATAAAAAAAAACCAGAGAGAATATAAAAAATAACGAAAAAAATATGTGAAACTTGAATAAAGGAAGAGATTGAATATATTTGGCGTTAATTTTGTAGAAATTCATTATTCACAATTAAATGAAACTACGTGATGTAGTATTATTTCTACTTTCTTTGAGTTCTTTACCACGACCTAGGATTCGTTGTATTACAACATCTTCAGGTGGGCTATTAGCAAAGATCTTTGCTAACATCCCACCTGAATGCTCTTTGCTAACAGCCCACCTGAAGATGTTGTAATACAACGAAACCTAGATCGTGGTAAAGAACTTAAAGAAAGTAGAAATAATACTACATAACCTAGTTTCATTAAATTGTGAAAGGAAGAGATATTTCTTTATTTTGACAACACAGAACGAATGTCAATGTGAGATTACAGTCTATATTTACTTAATTCAGGCAGTGTGTAGCACATTTAAATATGCTATAGACATTGATTATTTCTTGTAATCCCCTCTAAACAATTATTATATACCTATTTCCTTAATTTTTATAGCTATTTTTACTCGTTATTAACAATATTTGACACATTAGCAGTGACATACACTGTTACTTCTATGAGCGAACATCATAACCTAAGGGCATTACGACGCATTCTTTTTTGTCTTTAAATTTTCAGCGAGATGTTTTTTCAATTAAAAAAACGGCCAAGTACGAGTCTGCCTCGCGTGTCGAAGGTTCCGTAACTCATTTGAAGTGAAATTTCTTTATTTATAATAAGTAGTCAATAAATGGATTTCCTAGTACAATAAATATTTAATAATACCTAATATCTCAAAAACAAGCAAGTATCTCCAAAACTATGACATATAGAATCATTGTTTTCATATTTTCCGGAGACATCTGAAAAAATGCTGCATAATTTTATGAAAAATAGTTTTGAACCCCTGAAGGTTATGCCTTAGAAACGGTAGGTACTCCACACTTATACACGCCATTTTAAAAATGTTTTACCAACACTTCATTTGGCAACTTTTCGCCTCTTTCCACCTTAACATTTCTAAACAAGTATTTTAAGTGTTAATTTAATTTGCTTTATTACCACGCGAAATTTCAAGTCTCCAGGTTGAAGCAGTTTCTGAAAAAAGAACGGATGCAATGCGAGGACAGACGGACACGTGAGTTTTTCGAGATACGGAACCCTACAAATGTTTTTAATTTAACAATACATTTATATTTACCTAGTTGTAAAATAAATATCATCACAATCCATCAAACGTATGTTCTAGGGCATATGCCCTAATATATAATTAAGTATATACTTAATTATACTCAATATTATAATAGGACTTCATTACATTCTCATAATATATCCATAGCATTGATACAATACCTCTAAGTACTCACTACAAAGATTATAATTGTTTAGATATTAATTGTTTAGATATTACCATGACAACCATGCATAAAAACAATATAATAACGCACCTACCTCAAAGCTTTATCAGCTTACACCATGCATTGTTTGCTCTACCACAATACCTCGATAACCTCCCCTCCATACTGCCGCGAGTTAGCGTTCCACGGCCTGTCTCAAGTTACTCGAAGACCCGACACGAATACAACACCACCATAACATTTCGCGTATCATTCATATAAGTAGCTACTGGATTCATAAAAGGTACAATGGAAGATGGGTGTCAGATGTTGCTGCTGATATATTATTATTCAATGAGATGTGATGGTTGGGAGATCTTTAATTTACTATAGTTGGGTCAATAATGTCATAGAAAGAAGGACGATAAAAATCCATATAGTGTTAAGCTCGGAAGTTACAAGAATACTAATCACACTCGCAAATTTTATTAAAATCGGTAATTAGACAAAGATAAATTTTTGTATGTTTTTTTTAAGTCACATTATTTTTAACAATAGTTTTAAATTCAATTTCTATGGAAATCTTTGAATTAACAGGACGAAGCTACGATCATTCAGATTGTGTCCCATCGTATCTACCATAGACTACCATGAAACTCGTAGGCTCGACAAGATAATCGGAAAAAGTCAAGTAAAACTTGACGAGATCAAAAAATACATTGATTTTGACAATACATAACGAATTTCAGTGTCAATTATCAGTTCATTTTAATTAATTTAAGCAAAGGCTACATATTTTAAAAAAAGCGATCGATATTGTTTATCTTATGTAATAATTTGTAAAAAACTATTACTTCATTAAATTTTAATTATTATTTTATTTTTTTATTAACAATTCATGCGCGTTTATTAAGAGAGTTTTCTCAAGTGAAACTTTTTTGAGCACGATGAGAGTGAAATCTCGCAATCGCAACGTTTTTCAAGCAACGTTTTTATGACGTCAGAATGTAACGAATCTATCGCAAGAAGGACAGAAAATAGGTGTTTAGCTAACAACCGAGAGAGATAGACGAACACGATAGAATAAGATGGGAATTGTACGCATGCAGAAAAAGAAAAAAAAAGGCGCTCACTACTTCTATCAGCTGTTTTGTATTATACGTTTATGTGTATCAATAGCAAACTTTCAACTTTTATCGATTTATTTACCTATTTCTGAATGATTTACTATTAATTTTACGTGAACTTAATCCATTAGAAGACTAACAACATATGTACTTAATTTATTTATAAACCCGCAATGACCCGCACATATAGTTGTCATAAATATAATTTACAACAGGAGCAATACATTTTGTCTTCCTTCACCTGCATTTAGCCGTGTTCTGGTACTGGCATTGCGGCTATTTTTTTTAATTGACAATTGTATATGTAAATTTACAGGCAGATTTTATTAGATTTTTACGTCGATTTGTAATAATATTTTATTAATTTTACTAAATTTATAAAATTAAAATATTCTTATATGAATTTAGTACAATCTTACTAAATTAAACTTACACTTAGTACATTTTTTAATATTTAACTCAACATACTTGTCCAGCCCTTAAACACGTTTGCCATTTTGAAGTGTACACATGGCTTGTGCCATATTCATTTAAATAGTGACTAATATTGATAGGAAATTAATGTTTATTTCTCTCTCTCTCTCTCTCTCTATGTCTTTTACCTCTTACTATATACTTAAAACCGAGGTTTAGATAGCCAAAGAAGTTTCACTTCTGTTACGTGTACTGGGTTGCAGAATTTTTTTTGTTTGCTAATTGTATTTTATTTTTTTGGTCTTTCTTGATCATCACAGGCTGACTTCTTCGGTTTTTTATGTTCTAAAAAATACCAGTTTTCTTTGTAATTTATGTTCCATTTCTGGAACGCTAGACTCATTTTCGCTGGTCTCCTTTACTAGAATGTAAAATGAACGTACTCACGTGTATATATTGATTTGGTTAATCAAAAATAACTCACTTTGAAACATTTAGATTGATTAAAAATTGGTTTATTAATACAGAAATCTCAACCAGCAATAAAGGCACTAAAAGTGTCTATCCCTTGTTGTCACGTATCGGACAATGACACGACTCCGCGCTACCAGAACTCAGAGGTTCAGCTTTCGAAGAAATTGGAGCTTAGTGCGTTTAAAAGACTGTTACGATCGGAGAAGCACTTCCTACCCAAAAAGTTTTCAAGAGTCATAAATAGGGAATGCAATATCTGGAGAGTACGCAGAGTATCAAATCGTGGTCTATCGCACCCCTTCAATTGCTGACAAGTGGCGGAAGGGACACGCGGTCCTGTAGCACGTACATCCCGCATAATTCTTCTTGTCTTTTTTCGAATGTCATCGTCGTGGTGTATTGGGGTGAACACACCACGGCGATAACATACGGGGATGCGGCACACTCGCGATTCCCGGCCATTCGTCGAACGGGGCTGAATTGGTGTTAGGGTTAGTTGTAAGATATTGCTCTCGTAGCAATAAGTCCGCCATATGTATAAATTAGATACATAAGAGTAGATGAAAAAATAAATAGTAACAGATTACTTGCGAAGATGGCTCACGTGCACATCGATGGTGATAATTTTTCCTTCATTTAAAAATTCTTAATATGTCATGCCTTGTGCACATCTCATCAGCAGCATATAAAAATCGTCTGATTCATGGAGGATCCTCAGTTGAGGATCCTCTTTAATCAAATTTAAATAGAATATTGGAAAAGCGTTTACTATGACTATAGTTACGGGTAAGTGAAATTTTAAAAATTTTCTTAGGATAAAAATTATCCTCAATTTTTGATGTGAAACATCTAATGACGCGTTTGAATGGGAGTTAAAACGTTCTGATGGCACGTAGCGACGTGCCATTCGGCCAGCTTAGCGCCTTGTTGACTCTTTGTGATTTAATTCGGCCAGATTCGCGTTTTGTCGGCTCTTTACGACTTAATTCGGCCAACTTCGCGTCTTATGGCCCTTTCCGACTTAATTCGACCAGCTTCGCGTCTTGTCGGCTCTTCACGACTTAATTCGACCAGCTTCGCGTGTTGTCGGCTCCTTCCGACTTAATTCGGCCAACTTTCAGTCTTGTCGGCTCTTTACGACCTACTTCGGCCACCTTCGCGTCTTGTCGGCTCTTCACGACTTAATTCGGCCAGCTTCGCGTCTTGTCGGCTCTTTACGACTTAATTCGGCCAGCTTCACGTCTTGTCGGCTCTTTACGACTTAATTCGGCCAGCTTCGCGTCTTATCGGCTCTTTCCAATTTAATCCAGCCAGCTTCGCGTTTTGTCGGCTCTTTCCGACTTAATTCGGTTAGCTTCGCGTCTTGTCAGCTAACAGTATTAAAAAATTAAAAATATTTTTTCAATAGATTGTAAAGAAATATTTCTGTGATAAATTATTTAATAAAAATGAAATTAAATTTTATTATTAACAACTATCTGAACACTTTTTTTAGTTTTTAATTTGTTCAAATAGAATATTTTAATATAATGATATAAAAAAAAATAGATATTCCACATCTGCCGGGCTCACAATTTCTATTTTTTGCGAGTGTGCAAACGTGTTTTAAATTAAACAGTCAACAATGTTCTGTCTAATTTGGAACACAAACAGAAAGCCTTGATGGATGGTAAATATTAGCAAAACTAAATGCAGATATCGTATATTTGGCAATATTTCTGTTCGTACAACTTGAAAATCTGTAATAAAATTATAATCGGTTTTCAGCTTAGAACCTGATTTTTGAACATTGTCATGAACCATTTAGCTTTTTCTAGAAATAATTATGTGACAGAAAATACTTACATGAAACCACAGAGAAAAACCAGTTTGTAACTAAACAAATTATATTTTCAATTTTAGAAAAACTTTTACTTTCTTCATGGTTTGTCAACAAATTTTTCCTTCCAACATTTGTTTTCAACATTCGCTGAAAAACTAATTTTATTATTCATATTTGAAGAGATCGCGCGTATCATTGTGAACGAAATTATTCTGTCTTCACGAAATTTTCCGAATGGAGCGACGACTCCTAATGGGAAATGGAAAAGCGTGAGTTATGAGACACGAAAGTCTCGTTCGCTTTACGCGTGCTTCGAGACATAATGCCAAGTTATAGCTGTTATCCCACCGTTTTACGACACCGCGTTCGCGAAAATACGGCGGAAAAACCGAAAATAGCATTTTCCGACCATCGAATTGTAACTTTTGATGTAAGACATTGGGAAGATACGAGAGCGACCGTTAATATTCAGGGTTGTTCTAGTGAAAGTTATATCGCAGACGAGGCCGCAAATAAAACATTAAGTAGAGCATTGCCTTTATAAATACTGGCCGCACGCACGTGTACCGTTTGCTTTATATGCACGTGTACCGTTTGCTTTATACGTACGTTTACCGTTTGCTTTATACGCACCTGTAGCGTTTGCTTTATACGTACGTGTAACATTTGCTTTATCGTACGTGTACCGTTTGCTTTATACGCACGTGTACCGTTTGCTTTATACGCACGTGTACCGTTTGCTTTATATGCACGTTTACCATTTGCTTTACACGCACGTGTACCGTTTGCTTTATACGCACGTGTACCGTTTGCTTTATACGCACGTGTACCGTTTGCTTTATACGCACGTGTACCGTTTGCTTTATATGCACGTTTACCATTTGCTTTACACGCACGTGTACCGTTTGCTTTATACGCACGTGTACCGTTTGCTTTATACGCACGCGTACTGTTTGCTTTCTACGCACGTGTACCGTTTGCTTTATACGCACGTGTACCGTTTGCTTTATACGCACGCGTACCGTTTGATTTATTGTACGATTTATCAGTCCCAGGATTACTGAATCCTTGAAGATTGTTACCATTACGCAAAAGTGACCATTTTATGCCAACATTAAACAACACTACTTGAAGTCTGTCTGTGAGCGTAATCAATACTTAAATTTTAATGCAGAAATTATAAATACTTTGACGAAATATATTTTTAGGCCAAGTAATTACGACTGATTCATAAATAAATAAAAGCTAAAGCTACCTTTCAAATACTTTCGTGCGAAACGCAAGTCTATGTCTAAGTTTTTGTATAACGACACAATACAATATTATTGTTTTGTTTTATTGTTGAGCGTATAAACCACCAATTATCGTAGCGCCATATACCCCTCACTACGCCCCGCCCACGCCGAACGAATGCCCATAATTTATTTCAGGTTTATACGAGAGGTACACTAATAAAGTTTTCCTGAGAAAACGAGTTACGGCATCTTCTTTATCTTATAAGGTACTAACAAACTGGAAAAATATATAAAGAAATGTTAGTCACGTTTTTTGAGAAAATCGAATTTTAATTTTTTTTTAACGTAAGGCATGTTATATATTAAAATTAGAAAAAAATAATTAAAAAAGGCTAGATATATTTTAAAAAAAACCGGTAAATATTTAATTTTATTCAAGTCGGTTCACTAGTTTAGGCGCTAACCAGAGGACACACATACATTTACATTTCTTAATCTCTGATTTCAGGCTTAACTGTCAATTCAGTTTATTTGCATTTAAAATATTTCTTACCTCAATTCTAGATTCAAAGCCCTAAGAGTGCACAGCCTTGGATTACGTTCTGAATTCCTCCTCATTCTTCTTATTTCTAAATATAGCACTACCTTCTACGAGTACTCTTTCTCTGTACACGCTGCCAAACTCTAAAATAAACTTAATCCTAAGATTAGAAACGCATCATGGATGAGTATTGAAAAATTGACTGAAAAATATTTCGAACTTGACTCCCTACCACTACCCTATCACTACCCTTTGAACTTCTTACGGTTAAAGTTTAGCTGTTAAAAATATTCGTTATTGTGATACAACCAACTATACTTACTATATTTCTTGCTGAAGAGGAAATTGGGAAAGGATAACTATCGAACGTTGATGTGAGTCTTAATTTATTTATCAGATTCTATATCCGTAGCGTAAAAGTTAAAGAAAACTGTACACATTTTGTAAGCGTGCTAATTATCATAATTACAAACATTTTACAAAATCATGTGATGGCCAAGAAGTATTCTATTGTTAAAATCTATGAATAAATAAAGGACAAGTTTTTATTTCAAAGATACCTTAGTTTTAATACAAAACATTTAAATAGTGCAATGATTTGATATCTAATATATAATACAGATTTTATCTCAGTGCTGACATCACTTTTATTTAACTATATTCCTGTGACGCTTGGCCCAGCCGCTATTTTGTGACTTCGCATGTGGCGCTAGTGGCGCAGTGGATAGTGCACAGACGTGTGGCAGATGCGCATCAGATTCAAGATCAGGACACTCACACATTCTTTTTTTTTTTTCCTCTTCTCTCTTTTTGGATTGAGTGATATTGACATTCACGCAGGGCCCTCTGTTAGTCCTACATTATGTTAATCCTATCTATTTTCCATAATCATGCTAATACTTAAATTATGTGCTAATTTTAGTACTACTAGGTTAGTCTTCATAACATAGTTATATTATTAATTGCTATATTGTAATGAATAGTTAATTTTACTGTCTCATTAACAATTTGTTGCAGTCTTCCACAACACTAGATTCTTAACTTCTGCTGTTTTGGTTGACTGATAGAGGTTGCTAATGTAGCAATAAGTTCACCAAACATGTACTTCTTAAGCCCAAAGTCAATGAAGCAGTAACAATGATTGTTTTTCATCAAAAAGTCGAGTTTCCATTTTTGAACATTTACAATACCTCATTCAGTAATTAATTCCGTGGCTCAGAAGTAAATGTAAATTTTGTCCTTAATTATGATATTATGTATTTATTTAAATATCATAAAGATTTTTTAAAAATTCCAAAAATAAAAAAATTTAGTCGAGCATTTAAGAAGATAGTAAAATTAGTAAGCGGTTTGGGGAGTTGCCTACTTACTAATAAATTAGTTAATTGCTTAACTCCTTCAGCAAACTTTGCTCGTTAAATCTTAAAAAAATTTTATGAAATTCTCAACAAGAAATGAGCAGTACAAAATTTTGTCTCAACCATAATAAGAACACTTCAATTTATCTCACGAACACAAATAACAAGACAGCCTGAAGAGAAACAAGTGTTAGTTATTAAATTATCATGTCCTTAATCATATTGCAAATATTTGTTCGGGAGCATTAATCATTTGCTAAACCTCTGTCTAGATATAACCTATATAAATATAGAAATTTATAAACGTATAAACAATCATTTAAATTAATATCATATATAGCCATCTCTAATAATTGACGACTGGAGTCACTTCTTAACATGGCTATTACGTCACCTCAATGTACGACAGACTGAACAACGACATCCCTATGTTGATTTGTCCTATCGTGCAAAGCTTATCTGGGTACTTAACTATATAATGAAATGCGATAAGATACGAGTTGAAATGACAAAATTGTGCACAGCATTCTTAAAAACAACGTCTTGATGACGAGCCAGTTATAAATAACTTCAAACTTGTCAAAGTTGTAAATTTAATGAACACAAACATAGTTTTCTACAAACTAACAAAATGTTTGTATAGCATTCTTAAAAACAACTTCCTGATGACGAGCCAGTTATAAATAACTTCAAACTTTTCAAAGTTGTAAAATGAACGCAAACAAAGTTTTTTCAAATTAACAAAATTTTTGTAAAGCCTTCTTAAAAACAACGTCTTGATGACAAGAATTTTTTTTCAAATTGTAAATTTAATGAACGTTTACAAACTTTTTTATTAAGGTATGAACTTGAATGACAGAATTGTGTAGTATTTTTCTAAATTACCTCTTAATGGCAAGCAAATTAACCGTTAGAGTGCCGACGAGGGCCATCGCGCTCGTACGCGTACTAACTAAATTTGGCACGAGCGCGATGGCGCTCGCGAAATCAGTTGCTGTTTAGCGCGCGGTAGAGGTCACTCACACGCATCGCTAATGTTTTATCTTTCTACGTGTTACATAAAGTTCAAATTATAATATTATTAGTAATTAGGATCCAGGAAAAGAAATTGTTTAACCCATGTTGTCGGAATACGATAATAATTCGAGTGAAAATGATCGTTTTTCAAGTTGTGAAGAAAGTGATAGTGGGAGTGTGGTGCGCTCACAATTTGGCGTAATGCACATTTTGAGTGATAGTGATAATAGTGCCGATAACAATTATTTTGCTGATACGGAGGATGTACCGGACTGCGAGAATACAATGTGACCTTGATTTCAGTTTTTGTTATAATTTTTGTTCACAATATGTATTGCCATAATTTTCTTTGTATTTTATTATCCTTGAACAAGTTTTTATTAAGAAAACACCGAAAAAATATTTAAAATTGGATAATTTTTGGATAAGAGATAGTTTTTTTCAAGACAAGGGTAAATGACATCAAAAACAAAAGATTTCTTTGGCATTTTTAAGTATATATGACTAAAAAAACAATGGCACTAAAACGGTTAAAAATAACTTCTAACGTGTCAAAGTTGTAAACTTGATGAACGCAAACAATTTTTTGTATAAACTGATAAAATTTTATTCAGCATTCTTAAAGACAGCGTCTTGATGACAGGAATTTTTTTTTTCAAATTGTGAATTTAATGAACATCTACAAATTTTTTTATTAAGGTATGAACTGAAATGACAAAATTGTACGTAGTTTTCTTAAAAATTACCTCTTAATGGCAAGCAAATTAAAAATTATTTCTAACTTGTCAAAGTTGTAAATTTAATGCACATCCACAAAATTCCTTACTATATGAATTAAAATAAACAAAAATTGTATACTATATTCTAAAAAATAACGTTTCGATGACAAACAAATTACAAATACCTCCTAATTTGTCAAAGTTGCAGATTTATTGAACAATATTTTATACCAAGACAGAATTGAAATAATAAAATTTTATCTAGCGTTTTCGCAAACAATTTCTTGATGACAAACTCTACTGAGATACGAATTGAAATAACAAAACTGTGTGCAGCATTTTTAAGAACAACGTCTCGATGACAAGTTATAAATAACTTCTGACTTCTCAAAATTGTAAATTTAATGTACATCCACTAAGTTCCTTATTACGATATGAATTAAAATAACAAAATTTTGCATACACTTCTTAAAAAGAGCGTTGTAATGACAGATAAAATATAAGCAATTTCCAAATTTCACATAAGTAAGTTCTAAGTCGAAGAATAAAAACCCTGTTTCCGGAAAAGTGAACACAAGGCATGGCCTAATATACCACTTCCACTTAAATTTTTCTTCCAAATCAGAATCTAAACTCAAGGTATACGAGAGTCAGTCCTTGGGAGATGTGTGTTAAAAGAATTGATCACCTCATCTCCTAAAAATATACAATCAAAATACGTGAGGATGTATTGGGAAAAAGCACGGTTACTAATTCTCTACTAATTTTGTCACCCACATTTGATCCATCTAATTCATAAGGGAGAATCGATTAAAATTAGATAGAAACATTCAAGTATCATACACATATAACGGTCGGCTATCTACATTGTACGCAAATCGTTTTGCCTTCCTGCTGATATGTATTTTTAATATTCTTGGTCAGATTTCATGCATATGTTAGGACAGGATAAAACCAGCGTTTACATTGATGAATTTGAAACAGGTACTGGAGTAATAAATTGACGATCGACCAGGTTATTCTGCATTGTGAACTTATAATTCACACAGTAATCTTAGAGGCTTATTCTTGAAGTTTATCTCGCAAACGTAAAATGGCAAAGATTAAAGATTACTATTCCGACCTTACGTGGCAAACGATTAAATGAAATGAACCGCCACATTTGTAAGTTTGAAAATATCTCAAAACAACGCGAAGTAAATTAAATCTAAAAAACTAAATTACAATATAAGTAAAAACGGATCCTTCCACCAGATTTCCTTTTGAAGAGAAACTTCTTTCGTCATATAAAAAGCTGTACAGTGTTTCTCCAACATAACGCTACCATAACGCCATATACTAATCACTATAAGAATATAGACAACAATATTTTTAAACTACAAAATATATCGTGCATGATATAACGTCCAAAGCGGCACCTTGTATATATTCATAAAAATAACAACGCCATCTTTGGTTTATAATTTAAATTTCGATATTCACTTTACATAAATTTACCACTAGATGACGTTACGGTAGCGTCATATATCAGTGTAACTCTGTGGAATTATCCCTCAACGTTTCATCTGTCATACAAAAACCTTACACTTTAAAATTACATTTTGTAACTTCTTACCCTGCCTATATAATTACGCTCTGTAACTTCTTGTTCTGCCTAAAATGTTTGCCAAATTATTCATATATTCGTAACAGAACGCAGAACAGCTACTAACGAAGGCGTGTCAGATCAAACAGCATTGCCATTGAGTCTCTGTATGCTGTTATTGTTTTATAACGTACTGTTAACAGAGCGCAGTGTTTCATCTTCCGAGAAAGAGTACTGTTATTCCGTAGCATACATAGCCTATTACAATAACGCATTGTTTTCCACATTAATAATGACAATGGACTTCATATACATGGTACTTGCCAACTTTACCAAATTTCATATATTTTCTTAAACATGCTCAGGTAACTGCATCACGCATTTTCTACTTACGTCATCTTTAAATGCGTTGTATAAAGTAAATTGTCAACCTATAGACTGATAGAGGTGTCACTTATGTTTGTCTTGTAAACAACATGGCTTCACCGTAAAAGATAGAAAAATAATACAATGGCGGACGATTGTCTGCGTAGTTATCATCAAATGTAAACAATTCTAAGTAGTTACAACGATATCGTTTATTTTGTAAATAGTTACAGTAAGACGCACAAACATGGCGGTTCATTTTATTTAATCGTTTGCTATGTAAGGTCAGAATAGAAATCTATAATCTTTGCGATTTAAGTTTACGAGATAAACTTCAAGAATAAGCCTCTATAAAAAATTACGGTGTGAACTATAAGTTTGCAATACAGAATAACCTGATGGATCGTAAATTTATTACTTCAGTACCCTTCTTCTAGCTTCAAATTCATCAATGTAAACGTTGGTTTTATACTGTCCTAACACATGCATGAAATTTAGCCAAGAATGTTAGAAATATATTTCTACAGGAAGCCAGATTTTCGTACAACGTATATAGCAGACAGCAACCTGAAAAAATAGAAGATATGATATTCAATTCCCGCACACGTCCCACAAAAGTTGGTATTAAAAAGTTGGAGCAACTTTAGTCGGCTCCCACTGATCAGTTTCGAGTTAAGTAAGGAATCTCAAATATTTTAAAACACATTGTTATTTCTGCCGCTAGAGTATTGAACATAAGACTCTTGGCAGGTGTCGAGGGAAAATCGGCAAGCAACTTTCGTCCGACTTTTGTGGGTGATGTATCAGCGATCGACAAAAATTGTTAGCTGTCGGCCACCGACTCATCACTCACAAAAGTCGGCTGCTGTGTTACACGGTAATAGGTATTTAAAATAGAGATGGTATTAAAAGAAGCGAAAGGAAGTTACGAATATCACAGGGTACAGCTTAAGATGGCAGATACAACAATCTGTTTCTTGTAAACGCATATTACTAAGTAAAATGAATTGTATTTGCTTTATCAATTATTGGCTAGAAAAAACACAGCAGCATTGTTATTGCATTTTTTGAATGACATGATTTCGACGTTGAATGAGACTTTCCAGCACTTAGGACAGAGTCATTTTCAGGATACAATGGATCGTTATATAAACTGTATAGCCCAATATTCGAGTATATCTAAAAGTAGTTGTAACAGTTTCTAATCTTTAAATACATTAGTATTACAGACTTTTAAAATAAATAATATTCTAGTGTTTGCACTCGGCCTCGGGCGGTTCCGCCCGCTTGGTGTTAAGAAAATGTAGACCGCTGCTTAACAGTACCGACGCGATATGGTACTTTGAATGGAACTATTCCCCCCTCTCTTCGCTTCACACACATGCGCAAATCGCTCCAACCGCCAGAATCCCCTGCGGTCAAAAGACGTGGGTACCGCGTAAATATTCGCAAGGATAAATGATTACCTTCATAGCTACATAAAAATAAATAATTACCTTTATAAGTAGTAAACTATAAATGATAAGTACATAGTGTCAAAGGGTTTTTTAGTTAAATATTGCTTGCTAATCGTGAAATTTATTTACATGTCGTCGAGATTTTTTCTTACAGTTTTGACAGCGCATTCAGTTTTTAATTCGCAGGTATATTTTTTTTAGAAATGTAAAAAAAAATATTCCTGCGAATTTATGTTCACAGCTCTGCACCTGTAAGCAATAGAGCAATTATATATACATCATATCTTTTATTTTGGGATGTATACTTGGGTCGTTTATGGATGAGATAAACAAACAAATAGACAACGTTTCACTTTTATGATGTTTGCAGAAATGTTTTCCTACAGAAGAAACATACTGAGACATAAGAAACTAATGACATCTATTAGACATTGTTAGCACCACGTTCTGTTACAAAAAGAAAAAAGAAACGTAGGAAATTAATGCCATCTATTGCTAATTTAATAAACTTTATCAAATAGGATGCATCAGCGGTCTAGTTCTCCCACGAAACATGCTAATGTGCTTCTTTTAATTTCTTTTTTCGGCACAAATATATTACAAATTTTATGCACTGGCTAAAATAAATTTTAATCTTGCTAGGTTGTAGTGAAATTACAGTCGAATAACGGAAATTCAGGGATACGCAAGAAATATCAGGCTAATATGGTCATAAGTGAACGTGATAAATTATAAGACATACAAAAATATTTCCAGAAAAATCTTTTAAATTAAAGAGTATCTGGTAAGCTGGCATCAAATATTTTCTTCACGATGAAAATTCAATTTTCGCTTCTCAAATATGGCGCACGATTTCTCGCATACAGCAGGATGTTTACCCGGACGATAAGTCAACATTGCATAAACTTTGTGTCAATTTAAGGCCCTTACGCCTTTATTAATAAATCAACTTCATCGAGTGCCCAACATTAAATTAGCGGGCGCAACGTATTGAAAGCGCCCTGGAAACTTTGACAACTCGCAGGATCTTTTCAAAACAAACTGACAGGCCGACAACTTTTATCCCGAGCCCCGATATCCGGCAACTTTACAAGTAAATTGAATTAATTTGGCGCTACGTCATTGTTATCTCGCTCTCACTATAACTCTGTCTCATCACAAAACTTTGACCCTTTTGCGGGCTCGTAAAATGTTTACTTTACAGGCTGTGGCCAAGGTACAGTCTTGTGCGAGATGTTACTGGTAAAGCAGTTCCGTTTTTGTTTATCCACGCGACAGCGAGTCCTGAAGACGCGTATTATGGGGAAAAAGTAAGCAATAAAGGCTGGGTATGATCTGTGTTAAAGTGGACCTCCGGGGGTGGTGTGCGTGAAGGGTCCACTTATCTGAATATAAAGTGCATGATTTGCATAAAAACATAATGCGTTCGTGAGTACCGCAATTTCGCGGAACATTAAAAATAAGCGTTGCGTGATTGGCGCTATGTACATAATTGTCATTAAGAGAAATGCAAATTATCCCCAATCATACCTTCTGTAATATGCCCTTTTTCTAACTGAGTGCAAAAAAATATTAAACATAACTCTTTTTAACACACCCAATACTTGCTCGGAGTGCGGTGTCTATCCGCAGTGTCGATGTTTTGTAGTTGTTCGCAGCGCTATTGCCCCGAGCGGTGTTGAACAATTTGTGCAAGTATCGTGTGTACAAAAAAGATGACAAATATTTATGAATATAATTTTCTGAAAAAAAGTCATGTTTTAAATTTTATTTTAACGACAATCAACTATTTTTCAGTCTAGGAATAACGTCTTTCTTTGGCGGACACTAATAAATATATATATATATATATATATATATATATATATATATATATATATATATATACACATGCATGTAAATGCTTAAATATAAATTAAAATATTTTTTATTAAATATAAATTGTTTTTTAAAAATATTATATTGCTTTTAGTCAAGTAGTAGTGTTTGTGCAGTCTGCCACAATATAATTTATTTGTTTACTAGTCCTCTGATTGCCTGTATGAGATTGTTCTTATAGCAATAAGTCCACCATATGTATCAATTGTATACATTAAAGTGTGCAAATAAATAAATAAATTAAGTGTTAATTAATAAAGTACCGATAAAAATTATTAAATTCTTTAACACATCTAAACAATTCAATAATTTTATAGGTCCAGGTAATAAATATTAGACCGATGGCACACAGGAACATTAAAATCTCATCTAAATTAGCTAACATTACCTAATTAATATTAAGCTTATAAGTGATCGTATTTAGTTAAATTGATGGTTTTAATTGGGATTGATTCTAATGTATTTCGTTAGAATTATCATAAACAAAGTAATAATAGAAACCAATGTTTGTTCCTTTTCAGGATTCGTAATGAACTTTTTGAAACCCACTACATGTAATAAACTTTGTAATGAACTGGTAATGAACTTTTGAAAGCCATGAAATTAACTTTTTGAAACCCACTAGATGTAATAAACTTTGTAATGAACTGGTAATGAACTTTTGAATCCCATTCGTAATGATTTTTTTGAAACCCACTACACGTAATGAACTTTGTAATGTTTTTTCGTTTTCAAGGTTCGTAATGAACTTTTTGAAACCCACTACATGTAATAAACTTTGTAATGAACCTTTTCAAGGTTCGTAATGAACTTTTTGAAACCCACTACATCTAATGAACTGAGAAAACCTTAGAATTTTTCATATTCGTCTGGTCGTCGACCATTTGTCAAAATCTCACGAATCCTATAATTTTCGACACTGAGATTTCATTTAATGTGTATACTTATCTCTTTCTAACTTTAATAAAATTATATATAGCTATATTTAATGGACTTATTGCTGCATGAGACATTTCTCCAAGTTAACCGCCATGATTATATATTAGAGTTTAGCAACGTGGAAGACTTTAAAGATATTTATAAACCTACTCTAATACAATATTTAGAAACTAAAATATACACTTTTTAAAGAAAAAGCAAAAAAAATAATAAAAGAAATAAATAACTAAAAAACGAGACGAGAAATTAAAAACAATAATAATAACTACAAATCTTGACATGGTGTGGTTAATAATAGGGAACAAAAATGGAATTATGGAAGGGCAAGAGAGGTAGCATTTATTAAATATCCTTTGAAAACATTTACAGGGCAAGTTCCTGGTGTCACGTCCACGTATGTGATATACGGATCCAGTTGATTCCAAAGTCTTGCAACTTGGACGGAGAAAGACTTTTCGTAAAAGATTGTTATACGTTTGAAAAAAGAGACTGAGCTGATTTTTGGAACGCAGCCCTAGACCGTAAGCAGACAAGCAACTAAATCAGCTTCTAATATATTTTGGATTGTTCAAAATATTACAAAGAATTGTAAAAGTATGAAGATAACATCTATCACAGGCTTCAGATCATTTAATTTTCACTCTGAATTCAGAAATATATTGATATTTTTCGCAATTAAAAATGTAACGGATTCTCAAACTTGTATACATATACAATAATGCAGAATATTAAAATGAATCTTAACATACATACCTGTCCATACATTTTCGTTCACCCATCGAGTTTTAGGGTAAAATTGAGGTTACATTTACTAGTTTTCTTATGTGCAAAACTCGCACGTCAGGACCAGGTCTAAAACTATAGAACATACAAACTCATCACTGATGGATCTGACGACGATATAAGGGTTTTGTATTTCACTGCAGGATTCTAAATATATTTGCGCTACCTGTAAATGAGACGGAATTATCACTTAACATTTCTGTTCATTGCCAATTTACTGCGAAGCAAGTTAAATTTCTATTCGTGAAACCGCAGAAGAAAACCCTTATGGAAATTGCTAAGTACACTCATTTTTTCCACCTTCAACTTTCAATTAATTCGTTGACATAATAACAAAGACCTCACAAGATGTTTTGTTTTATCGAGCAGCAATAAAATGTCGTAGATATATAGAATAATAATATTTAATTTTGTAGAAATGTGCGCGTAATCTACACTAATAAAATTTCATAGAAACGTACTCGTTATCTAAACTAATATATAAGCGGAAAAGTTGGTTTGTTTATATTTTGTTTCGTGTTAATCTCTACTCACAGGTCTGAATACATTTTGTTTTAAAAATCCAATACTTTGAGGAAGATAATAGGCTTTATATCACGCTACGAATCATAGCGACAGAGAAGAGATAAAAAATAAAACAAAAGTTGGGGAACACTGCTTAAACTGTACAAGGTAGAAAAGTGCTGGCTAATTAGTTAACTGATATTTTCAAGTTCTCCCGCCTATATACTCCCAAGTGCGACGACCGATTTTGTTTCAAGAACGGAGCGCTGACTTTTAGGGACCGAGGCGAGGAGAATATCATAACAAGATAATTCTACGCGGGTACAATGCGGGACACAGCTTGTCTTTTATAAATATTATGTAATTTAAATTTGTGTACCAAATATTTCAAGAGTCAATAAAAGAACTCGTACATATAACACTCCATCATTGCCTAAGTGGGAGAAAAGTATAAACAAACAAATACGTAGTCAGAATATTGAAACCCACCACATGTTTATCAAACGTCTTTACGAAGTCCGTCCAAGGACAAGCGAAGCCACAAAACAGACAAAAGACACGAACACTATTCAATACCTCAAACTGCCTTATTGTTTGTTAGTACTAGCCATTTAACATCAAAGGGAATTCCAAGAAAACCATTATATCGATAAGTCATTGAAGGATTCCGATTGCGGCGATATCGTGACAATCACGCCTTGTTTATTCCGCTGTGGAACAGTCCGACGTTAGGCGTAGAATATCGAATAGCAAGGTTGTAATTGATCTGAAGTCTTCTCGAGACCGCAAAGGGCTAAACTATTTAATATTAACAAGTATATATATATATATATATATATATATATATATATATATATATATATATATATATATTTGTTTATTAATATTAACAACTATATAGCTATATATTAAAATGAAAGAGAAAACTTTATACTCCATTTTACTCATATGCCTGCATAGATGAGTATGAGATTTGGCATAGTTAAAGTTTATATGGAGAAAGAGTGCAGAAAACTAAAATTTATACATAATATGTGTTACAAGTACATTAAAATACTCATTGTTTACGTTCATATTGTCAATGTCAAAAACATAATAGTCTGTGGTCGAACATTGGCACAGAGTAGATATTGTTGTCAAAGAATTTTAAAATGTCAGATTGACTGAATAAATTTCGAGCGGTGAATTTTGTGTGATTTCAAATGTTTCTTAATGTATGTCAAGGTTCCGTAATGTATGTCAAGGTAAAAAAGCCTTTATTTTATATATTGTGTAATTTATATATGTGTTTTATATATTAGTTAGTTACAGCTGGTTTAATATATACTTGCTGCAAAAGGAATTTTTTGTAGCAGCAATGTGAGTTGCCTTACTCTTGCCTGCCTATTAGTGTTTTTAACAAAGTGAGTAGGTACTTTATGGTCGTATTTCGACTACTGGACGACCACTAGTACATTTTAAATCGTTCTAATTTACCATTGCAAGAGTACTTCTAAATATGATTCATCTAAAATTCCTGATCCCTGTCAATATAGAAAAAAGCAAAATGTGTTGAAATACGTTTGCTATATAATATATAAAGGCTTTCTAATGCATTAACTTGTTGACGAGATAGATATTTTAAAATCTTATTATTTTTCTTATTCGTAATTTTCAGATGGAAGCATCGACTTAAGGTTATATACCAGGTAGCCGAATGAAATTCTAAGATATCACCTTTATCTTGCGTAAGAAAAAATGTTGTTCATAAACAAGAAAATTAAATAAGATAATTGGAAAAAGAAATTAAAGATTTTGAAATTCAAAAAGCGATTATGTACATATACATCTTACCCCCATTTTCTGGATGATGGGAAAACTAAAATATCGGTGACGAATCATCTAAACATCACCACACATTACTACTTATCACCACACATTACTAACATTATTTAAAAACTATTGTTTTAATGAAACTAAAGTTTTAAATAAGATACCCTGGGAATGAATTTAGACCCTTAATAATTATAGTCACTTCAATATTTTATAAGTAAAAATTAATTAAAACTGTTGAAAATATAAATTAAGGTTTTGTAATTGTCATGTAATTTTAAATAAGATACTCTGGGAATGAATTTAGACCCTCAATAATTATAGTCACTTCAATATTTTATAAGTAAAAATTAATTAAAACTGTTGAAAATGTAGATTAAGGATTTGTAATTATCATGTAGTTTTAAATAAGATACCCTAGGAATGAATTTAGACCCTTAATAATTATAGTGACTTGAATATTTTATAAGTAAAAATTAATTAAAACTGTTGAAAATGTAGATTAAGGATTTGTAATTCTCATGTAGTTTTAAATAAGATACTCTGGGAATGAATTTAGACCCTTAATAATCATAGTCACTTATATATATATATATATATATATATATATATATATATATATATATATATATATATTAGGTGTAGACGGTTGAACGTCATCTGTTACTAACTTCGTATTCATTTGTCTTTAAATCGAATGCGAGACGATCGCATGAATTTAGCTTTAAATAAATTCACAAGGCGTCATTTTGAACCATGAAAATATTATGTTTTTCTTTTAACTATTTCCTTCAGTATTTGATTTTATGCATCGCCTCATATCGTAATGACTTAATGGAATAAATGTATAAACTTACCCAATAAAACCCAATAAAATATATAAACTTATCCGTTCATAATGTCATCGTGTTTAGTCTGACGTAGAAGTGTTTGCGTCAGTAAGAGAAAAAGAAGTCCGATTAAACGGCTCCTTTGTTGGTTGCCATTGTGCGGGCGAGAACGCGTTGTTTGCAGCACTCATTGTGTGCACCCGTGGGCTTTACAAAAACATGCACGATACTTAATGGGGCTGTTTGCTTGTCGTATTTTCGCTCGCTTTGGTAAAAAAAATGAACAGCATGGCTTCGAGTTTGAGAGAAAAAAAAATAACAAATTTGTAGAGGCACGTTCGTTTTGAATAGATTGAATGTAAATGTTTTTTTCTATTCAAATCATATTACCTATTGTACTTTTCATTAATTGTAACAATATGTAAACTTTTTTTTTGTTAATGATAGAAAATATTATTAACAAATTTAAAAGATTACAATATTCTCAATATAATCCCGGATTTATCGAAATAAACCCGGATTTATCGAAATAAACCTAGATTTTTCGAAAAAATTGACATTCAAACTATTCAAAACGAACGTGCTTCTACAAATTTCTGTTATTTTTTTTTCTCCACATAATTAGGTATTTTATTCTCTATGTAACTGGGAATTTGGTTTCATTTTTAAACCATTTTTTTATTTTGAAGATTTTCTCTTTATTTCGCGAATTATTGCAGTTTAACAACCATCAATATCTCTTGTTTGGTTTGGACAAATTAATTAATTACTATATTAAAGAGGAAGTGGGACAACGCCACACCGCATTAAATAATAATCATCTTACTCACTAAGTTGCCAAGTAACTTTACATAGGTTGTATAAAAATGTCTATTATTAATACACATTAAATTTAGGCTTTGCGTTAAAGTGAACATTTGAAGTGTGTTTCTATTATATTCTGAATATTTGAAGTGTGTTTCTATAAAGATATGAAATATTTTTCCGGTTGAATCGCAACTTTGACAGTTATTGTTTTCAGAAACGTTTGAGAATCGTCATATAATTCCTTAACATTTTCTACTCATTTAGATAATTATGAGCATCAAACTGATTATATTTGAAGCGTGTTAGGAAAAAAATTACCTGTAAAAAGGATAAATAAAAACAGTGAGCCGTCACGGGACGCGTGGCAGATGTGAAACATCGTGCTCGTACAAGTAATATGTATAAAAGACAAGATTATTACAGGAACTAAATATAGCGTATTGAAAAAATAAAGTATTACGAATTTCTTACAGAAAATGGTGACTTTATTTAATAAACATTTATTTGCAATTAATACAAAAATAATAAAGCACAGGTTATGTGTACCGTAGTAAACAACAGCGTCGAATTGAGTGACCCCTCCTCACTCGCGTAGTCGGTTGTGCATGGCGACACGTCGCCATACCGTACACTCTACTACATATAGACTATAAATATATATATATATATATATATATATATATATATACCTTAGTATAGCGTGGGTACCCGTCGCCACGGCAAGCGTCGCCACGCCAACGATCCGGTTTATATCTGCGCCTATAGATGTTTCACATCAAAATGACCTGCAAAAAGGATAAATAATTTTTCGTTGCAAAAGCAACTCAAATAGTGACTTTTTCCAGAAACGGTTGAAAATGTTCACATAGTCCCTTAACATTTTCTACTTAGTTTAATAATAGACATATTCTTTATTACATTCTGTATACAATGTGTTCAGGAAATCACTATACAAATTAAGCCAGAGAATATAAAGGAGCTATTTTAAAAATAAGATTTATTGATCAATACATGAATTTCTGATAGTGATTTCTTTTCAGAAACGGTTGAGATTTTTCATATAGTTCCCTAACTTAATTTAATAAACAAACCTTTGTTACAATTTGTGTACAATGTGTTAAGAAAATCATTGTGCAAACTAAGCTGGAGAATATGGAGGGCTGTTTTCAATAGAATAATGATTAATCAATACATGATCTTCATTATTTAAGAGTTAAGTTAATTATTTCATCTTCGCTTTAGGAACATTTATGATCTATATCTATACCCGGCCCACGACAAGCTTACTGGAGACGTCATCGAAAATTATTTATATGGATACCGCGTTAGCAGCTCAGAGGGGGGATTCATTTAGCGGGGAGCGGAAAAGATAATCCTTTATTTCGTCCTCCATCGTTCTATTTGTATGTCGTACAGTAAAGTACAGCGTTTTTATCAATATCAGTATATTATAACACGGAATTGCGATAAATGAGTTCCGTTTTTTGTAGGCTATCATATTTATCAATACGATAATATATCATAATTAGAGCTGATAGCTGACATTGAAACTAGATAATTATTTCATATGTTAATAAGATCCCCATATAATTGTTAAATTATGTATTGTACAGACGATGCATTCTTTTATTGTCTAGAAGTTTATGAATATCTTCTAGGTATATACATAATTATATAAGTCACACTACCGGCCTTAATCGGAAAGGAATTCCAGGCTGCATAATTGGATGCACTCTCGTTAAGAAGTACATAGATGTCTTACAAGAATAATTACTTAATTCTTTCCGAGTAGCGCGCACCGACACGATACTGTCACGTGTTTGGAATAGTGCAGTGCCGTATGCGACTTAAATAATTAATAACAAACAAACAAGACAACAATGCAACGCAAACAGTGTTATCCTCGCGATTTGCTGACCTTAGACGTGTGACTAAATGGTCGAAGGAGATTGGTAGAGACATCTGTTTTCTCGTAGAAACATCTTAAGTGTTCGACACCTTCGGTGACAAGGTTGTGTCATTGCCTGTACGAATTAGTTTCTGTCATGGTGTAATAATCAAATATAATTTGCAACCAATTTGACCATTACATGATTTTGCTTCCTTTTCATGATTTAACTTTTTCGGTTTTTCTCCAAACAACCCGTTTTTGTTGTTTCAAAAATTTCTGAATGAAAAGCGTTTAATGTAAACTTACTAATTTTGATTAATTTTATCAAAGATCTCATTTTGATTAAAAAATCAAAGTTAATTCGAACAAAAGGACTTAAGAATGATGGCTTATTTTAATAAAAAAATTAAAAAACTTTTCAATCTTTCATAAATTAAATTATTTATAAACTATATTTCTTTTAAAATATTTCTTATATTTCTTTTAAAAAACTCTGACAAGTTTTTTTTTAAATTACTTCAAAAACTACTTCGTTTTATTAATGGTCCAACGAGGTACAGATGTTGCTATAATTCCATGTGGTTCAATAAAAAAAAATGCTACGAAAATTGGACTCTACCCTGTTCTCCTTCGTGCTGTTTTATTTTTTTTTATTTTACTTTAATGTATACAGTTGATACATATGTTGTACTTATTGTTACGACAATAACCTCTTACAGCCTACCAGAACACCAGTTTAGCCCCGCTCGGCATTCGGGAATCGAACCTCATGCCTTGTGCTCAATCCAAACAACAAAGCGACGACGGGTTATTATTAGGATAGGTCATTACCAACTGACAGCTACGTGAGAGTGCTAATGTGAAAGTTATCCTAATACTTGGGGTAGTATCAGAGGCCGTCGTGAATTAGAAATAAAAGCTTTCATTCATTGTTGGTGGCAGTCGTACCACGAATGCAGCAGGATTAGTTTTATAAAAGTATCATAGCTGGCGCACATGTCCCCAACTAGAAAGCTTTTTGTAACAAGGATCGTATTTAAACTACGCTTAAAAATGATGCCGAATTACAGTAATGAAGAGAAAACTCAAACTCCTTAGAAAAAATGATTTGGGCCAATGAAGCCAAGTTCGACCAAGATGTTATTACCAACTACCACAATGTCCACTATTGGTCACAAAAAAAGATCGAAATCCTGGAAAGTTTAAGTTAAGTCCTCGGTAAATGTTTGAATTGATCTGATTGACCAAACGTTTGTCTGTAAATCAATAGCCTAATGCTAATTATCCACAACGCTGGATGTGTAGAGGAGGAACGACACCTTGGCTTTTAAGCTGTCATAATTGAAAGCTATGTGATTTTTATATGGGACCAATAAGAAGAATTTCGTTTGTCGATCAAGGTTTCGAAATGTGCAATGGTTTGATGTCGAAATTTACTGAGGTCGAAATGAAAAAAGTCTCCCTGCTTAGAAACAGAGGGGCCCAGTTTAAACAAGACTTGTAATTGGACAAAGAGTGATTGTCAATAGATGGCATTTTTTCCTAATAAACGATTAACCATAACTACGTAGAATTTTGCAACATTAGTAGCTCTTTGGATAAGCGATGAAATGAGGTAGTTTTCAAATTATGTATTATCATTTGTACGACAAACTTACCACGTTTTTTTAGAGCCAATCCTGTTTTAAAGAATCGTTTCGCAATTTTTTTAGTGGCACATGTTTTTGATAAAAAAATTAAAATGATAAAGTTTGAATCAAACGCATTTTCTAGAAATTCATGAAATAAAATTAGTTGTTTGGAAAAAAACTGATATCATTAAAACAAAGCAAAATCGGACAGGGTTTGTAATAGCCAAAATTCTTACAAATAACCTCTACTACTACCCGTTTTAAAAGCAATACGTGGAATTACCAATAAACCTGTATATATATATATATATATATATATATATATATATATATATATATATATATATATATATATATATATTTATATATATGTCCTGCTTTTATGTTGTGGTAGCGTCAAGTTGGATTTCTTTAATGTCTTTTTATGGCAATCATCAAGCAAGTGGAGGGTGGCCTTCCACATCCACACTTCGTTGTTGGCAAGCTTAGTGCAAATGGTGAACCCATATGATTTTCGGACGTCTCTGGATATGTTTATAACACCGGAAGCGTTTTTCTTTCACTTTATCTACTACATCAGGTCCAGTTTAAACCTCTCTCTTATCTCTTATGGTTTCTAATTTTATCAAGTAGAATGATACCCGCTGATCAGCATACCTTGGCATTTCTGTTACGTGTAGTTTGTCTAGGTATGGTTTGTTGGTCCCCCAAACAACCAACAGAACTGCAAGTCTAATAGCTGTTTATATATTTTTCTTTTGAATTTAAGTGACATCATTCTATCGCACAGAACTTCTGTGAATTGTCTCTACTTGAGCCAGACTGCTGTAGTTCTCTGAGACACATCGCTATAAATTTACCATCATTACTGGATATTGAACTTAAATATTTTAATTCGGTCACAGTGAGTAATTGCGTAGTTCCTATGAATATATTCGGGTTATCTGGTTTTGTGGTATGATCTAGTCATTGAAAACGCACCAGGTATATTTTATATTCCTTCTGGTAATTTTTACACCATTTTCTTCCAATGCCTCTATCCAGAAGTCTAAGTTTCGTTGAAATTCGTTTGTTCTCGGAGATCATTACCACATCATTACCACATCATAGCAATGTCTTTTGTCAGTGTTTAATCAGGTAGTCCATGGTCGTTTTAAACAGCATTGGGCTAAGTATATATATATATATATATATATATATGTATGTATGTATGTATGTATATATATATATATATATATATATGTATGTATGTATGTATGTATATATATATATATATATATATATATATATATATATATATATATATGACACGTTTGTCACACAGCTTTTTAAGTCAAGTTGACTGTATTTTTTACAATCGCGTAAAAAGTACAGTCAACTTGGCTTAAAAATAATCAATAGAGTATTTCCCGAACTATGTTGGGTAACATGATGTATGTATAATGAAGATTTTTCATCAATTGGACTAAACATACATTGTTTGACAGATGTGATTTTTTCTGATAACAATTTACTCATGTGCTCAACGACATGCATCGAGACGCATGATCTGATATTTTGTGTTATTTAAATATTCCAAAAATGTTCAATAGTAATATTTTAACAAATAAATTTTGCATTAAGAAATTGCTAATAACATCGTAAACAAACAGCAATAGATAAAACTATAATCGTATTATAATAATAGACAAGCAGAAACATTTATGAATATGTAATAGGCATATAGACCTTTAACAAATATGTAATAGGCATTTAGACCTTTAAGAAATACGTAATAGGCATATAGACATTTAAGAACTAAGGATAGACATTTAACAAATATGTAATAGGAATATAGACCTTTAATAAATATGTAATAGGCATATAGACATTTAACAAATATGTAATAGGCATATAGACATTTAACAAATATGTAATATGCATATAGACCTTTAACAAATATGTAATAGGCATATAGACATTTAACAAATATGTAATAGGCATTTAGACCTTTAACAAATACGTTATAGGCATATAGACATTTAAGAACTAAGGATAGACATTTAACAAATATGTAATAGGCATATAGACATTTAACAAATATGTAATAGGCATATAGACATTTAACAAATATGTAATAGGCATATAGACATTTAACAAATATGTAATAGGCATATAGACCTTTAACAAATATGTAATAGGCATATAGACCTTTAACAAATATGTAATAGGCATATAGACATTTAACAAATATGTAATAGGCATATAGACATTTAACAAATATGTATTAGGCATATAGACATTTAGCAAATATGTAATAGGCATATAGACATTTAACAAATATGTAATAGGCATATAGACATTTAACAAATATGTAATAGGCATATAGACATTTAACAAATATGTAATAGGCATATAGACCTTTTAACAAATATGTAATAGGCATATAAACATTTTAACAAATATTTCATCAACAGCAACCGAAAAACCAACGCAAAACAATCAGTATAAACATTTAAATATACTTGGCAAAGGAGACAAAAGGACTCTGGTCTGCGGCGGATTAGATCGTGAATATCCTTCCGTCCATGTACGGCATACCGCGCGTGGGCGAGACCGACAAAGGGCGGTGCGGCCCTTTGTGACTTACCTATGCGCCGCCTTACTGGGAAACGGACGTGCCGCTCTCCCTTCAAGGGTCCAGTTAGAGTTGTGATGGAGAAGTTCCGCTACTGCGAGGAGTGTTTGTTTTAAGAGGATTTGTTGGGGAAAGTTCGAATTAAGGTTCTTCTGGTGTGTCAGTACACATGACACATAAGTAAGGTGTCAAAAAGTTGAGGAGAAATCTATAATCGTGTATATAACAAAACATTAAAGGTAGAAATGACAGTATATGAAAGAAATTTTCGAAAAAATTTATTCAAGGCACAAGAGTTAATTAAAGGATGAATTCAATGGTTTTTGAATTGTTTTGTGTGTCTGTTTGTGCGTGCATCACGAAAAAAAAAACAATTGAAGGAATTTTCATAAAATGTTCATCATTTTAAAATCTACGATCTCGAGACTAAACAGGTAGATATAATGTAAGTTTATTGGTTTATTTATGGCCAGAGTAAATAAACATGTTTTAATATTATTATGTCTGGAAAAGAACAATTACAATGTTCATATTGTATTACGCCTGGAAAAGAAGATTATTTAAATTTAAGGAATAAAATTGAGATATGTTTAAATTAATTATTTAATAGTATATTTAATAGTAAAAGAAATTAAAATAATATTATTATGTCTGGAAAAGAACAATTATAATGTTCACATTGTATTACGCATGGAAAAGAAGATTATTTAAATTTAAGTAATAAAATTGAGATATGTTTAAGTTAATTATTTAATAGAATATTTAATAGTAAAAGAAATTAAAATAATATTATTATGTCTGGAAAAGAACAATTACAATGTTCATATTGTATTACGCCTGGAAAAGAAGATTATTTAAATTTAAGTAATAAAATTGAGATATGTTTAAGTTAATTATTTAATAGAATATTTAATAGTAAAAGAAATTAAAATAATATCGTCTTACTGACTTCTATGACATAGTTAACCATTAATCACTGTAGCTAATAAATGAGCAAATTAAAAAATTCACACCAGCTAAGCCAAGGGTAAAATGCTAATCTTACATAAGGTACTTTAATCATTGCATAAACCTATTACGAAAAAAGAAAGTTTGTCATACTTGGGTCAAAAGTTGGTAAATCCCTAAGAAGTCATCTATAACAAAAAACTTAAGTAATGGAGCTAATTATAGAAAATAAATTCAGGAACGTCTTTTTCAGTATACTTTGAAAAAATATATTTAAACGATCGAAAGAGATGTCAAAGTAATAGCTCGATATCATCTGGTTTGACACAGGTATCACAAAAAATATCGACAGCTGCCAAAAAGAATCTACAAAATGTATATAATAAACATATATACGTAAAAATTAGAGGAAAAATATTTGTTTCCGTGTGAAAATTGGAACACATAGAAAAACATGAAAAACCTATTTTTTTTTAGAATAATCGTTATCTGCTTGGTTCAAATTTGTTTACACCGACGTTCCTTGCAAATAGCGAGATTCCACAGTCTCAATGTAAAGAATGGGCATATTAATTCTACTTAAACTGAAAAAAATGTTGCCTGGCATATATCATCTTGTACCGAGCTACAGTGAGCAAAAACTAAATGATTAACATCATGTAATGAGATGTAATAAATAACATTTACTAAATCTAACCACACATTTTTCAACTCATCGCAAAGCTTTGGAATATTTTTTTCTCTGGCAGGAAAACATTTTTGTGTTATTGCAACACCAAGCAATGTCGCTGTCATAATTTTTAATCGAGTCGTGAAACGTTTATTCTTATCAACATATAATAGTGTTTAACACATGTTATCGTTTAGTTTATGACCGAGAAAAATCTGGGATGGCTGCCTATTCCCAATAAAATCCTCAATAATTATCAGCCACCCAGGACTCAGTATTATTCACTTAAGTCTTAATAAAACAAACGATGAGTCAAGTGAATTTATTGCTAGAAGAATACATACATATATCTTAGATTTTGAAAGCTAAAAACTAAAAGAAATAATATCATTGCAAACAGTAATAGACTAACCTATATTATAACAATAGGAAAAAACTAGGAAGATAAGATATACTGTCACGGTGAAAGCGTCATTTTTCGTCAGAAGGCTGATACCTTTTTCTTTACTTCTTTACATCATATTGAAATGAAATATACCTTAATTTTATCTAAGTCTTTTGCACGACCAGCACTGAGACGTAGCTATAAGGAAAAACGAGAAGGAAAGCCCAAGCGGTATGTCTATCTCGCTTTCTCATATACCGGCGTCTCTCTCTGCTGATAGCGCAAGATGGATGTTGCTTAAAGCGTTTAAGGTGTATTCTTCTCGAAAGTTTCTTAGGATATTATCTATCTACCTATCCATGTGTTTATTTGTAATCGCTTTACCTAAAATCTTCTGCGCAAATTTATTAGAAATAAATTAGATAATACAAGAGGTATTGCAATAGTCTTTTTGTCAAGATGCAATATTTCTTTACTTGAGAAATTAAATTTTGGCAGACAATAAAATCTTAACAAATAGACGCCTACATAATAAGATTGCACGCATAATTTCAAAACAAACCTAAAAACGAAACAATTTTTTTTATTGGTGGAAGCAGAAAAAAACTTCAGGAACGCACAAGAAACGACAGATACGTAAAAAGGGCTTCATACAGTGGATAAACTCCTAGAACCATTACTCACAAATCTTAGTCGGAAAAGTAAAGTATAAAAACACAAATAGAACATTAATCAGTACCTCTCTCGGTACACGAAGCGTACGCTTCATCGACACGGCACGCAAGGTCCTATCGATAAGATAAAAGAAACGATTCGGACCGGGCGTGATCGATTGCCTTTATCTATAAACAATATTTAGTGTTTAGCTTGCCACACCGCACATTTACTACGTAAGAAATTGCTCGCTATATAAGGGCTGGAAGGGCGGGGATTAATATTACGCCGACCCTGCTACCGATACTTTATGTCGGTGTATTTATGATCTGCCGGCATTCCGCCATTTCCCCGCCCGGGTCTTTTATAGTATAAATAATACTTTAGATAGCCGGCGACCTCACATTACGAATCGTGCTGAAAGAATCCGTATATATGTAGAAAAATTAGATCTAAGAAATGAAATTGACTAAATGTTAGTTTTCTTTTCTTTACTTAATATAAAAAGGTTACGAATATTTTTCGTCTCTGGCGAGAAATATCTTTTTGCGTGTTTGCAACACTGAGTAATGTTACTGTCATAACTGTCGTTTGCGCCTTGAAAGCTTTATTCGTTTAGTTGTATTCCATTTTCAACGTTGAGATACAATTTTCGCGTAAGGCGTTTTGCGCGAAATATATAAATGGAGATTGTTTAGCATGGTTGATAAAAATAAACTGCTAAAATGGTGAAGACTACTCAGCGTAGAATTCTCAGCGATAAGGCTATTTTTAATTGTTTTATACTTAGATCGTAACTTCAAAAATAAACTTAAAGATAATAAGGTTCAAATTAATTTAGCGCTTTTGATAATTTAGTTTTTTTCTTTCTTTATATGAAAAAAATGTACATATAAAACATAATTTTGAATAGATTTACACGCCGCTCACTATTTACTAAAAAAATAATATTAATAAAATTTTACTCACACGAACTGTATTTTTGCAATAAAATATTTGTTATAATTTTTGCGACTTAATTGCACTTGTACCAAACACTAAAAACGTAAATACAAAGACGGATCCATACCTAACCAAAAACGGAAACACAGCAAACCAAACAATTAAATAAATAGAGACGTTTGAATTTTGAAGTTTAACAACCGTTTGTATGTAGTAAAAGCAGTTTTCGAATCGTTTTTTTTTTTCATTAAAATAATAATGAGCGGAATTTTTTTTTGTTAAACCAACGTATTTATTTTTATGTATTTGAGTATATTTTTTAATTTAAAAAAACAAAAAAGGTGAAATTTTCATTGGCGCTAAACTGCCTTTATACCTTATGATACTTACTAAATGTAGAACTATATTATAACTAGATATGCGTTAATATAATTTTATAACTTCTTTTGAGGCAAAATTATCCTTTATTATTAAATATATTATAATTTATTATTAAATATAAATTTAAAATTAAATATAAATTTAAATATTTATTATTAAATATTTATTTTTTAAATATTTATTATTAAATATAAATTTAAAGGATAATTTTGCCTCAAAAGACACAAAAAGTAATAATTTTGTTTACATTTACTTCTACTCTAAAATCGAAAACCCAACTTACGTGCGGTTCTGAATTTCATCTTAATTGGCTTAATAATTCTATAATTGAATGTATTTGGCGTTAATTTTGTAGAAATTCATTATCACTTAACTTTTATACAAAATTAAATGAAAAACTACATGATGTAGTATTATATCAACTTTATTTGAATTATTAGCCACGATCTAGGTTCTGTTGTATGACAACATCTTCTGGTGAGCAATTTGAAGAGATATGTCGGATTTTTGTTTCAAAACTATAATTATTACCTACAACACACGACCAACAACAGCAAATTATTAACTGACAACAATGACCAACTACATATATCGGTTTTGTCAAAACAATAAACAAAAACTGTAGCACATGATCAACTAATATAGGTAATCAACTATAATAAATTACAATTATATTACGGATAGGTATACAAACAATTCAACAAAAAAATTATGTTATTAATTTCAGTTGAGGAATTTTGTTCATTGATCATGTGTTACAGATGATCCGTAATACGACCTACAACTGATCATTGTTTGTTGATTTGTAGTTAGCTTAATATTCATTATAATTGATCACCTATGGTAGTTGATCATATGCTAAAGTTTTTGATTTTTATTTTGACAAAACCGATATACATAGTCGATCATTGTTGTTTTGGCATCTTGATGTGCAAGTAAGCAAGAGAGTTAATATGAAAACTTATGTCCGCGTCGCATTCGAAGGTTAAGACCTTGGTAGAATCCTTACTGTATAAAATACATTAATAGAGTATAAATCGCTGGTAAAATGAAAAGTGCACACATCGAGTTTTTTCAATTGATTATTAAATAAATATTTGTAAAAATAAATTAAACATTTAAAAAAGAAAGTTAAAAACAGCAGAAAGCATGTCCAAAAGGCGAGAAGATCCACAAAAAACCTAAAACACGAAAATGACTTATAAAAGTACAAACGTTACGTTACGTATACGTTTTAGTACAAAATTTGTTTATGAAAATCAAACTGACACATATCAATGACAATCAATAGACTTCTATTTTGATAGTAAACTAATAGAAAAAATTTTGCTGCCCGTAGCGTGTCCTCGTACGTACATATGTTACATACATATGTACGTACGAGGACGTGCATACATACTTACGTACATAGGTGAATACGTACATACGTGCATACGTACATACATGCATACGTACATATGTACATACGTGCAAACGTACATACGGACACACGTAAATATGTATAGACCAATGGCCGCAGACACGCGTCATATTTCAAAGGCAAATTTAGCTCATAATAAACATTTAAAAAATGATATAATTTTTGGAGGAAGGTCTCCTCTTTCCAAAAAAACTGCATTAAAGTTACATTTAAAAATACCCGAGTTATAATTACTTCTTTCGTCAAAATACGACGCTTGCGCACTCTTCGATAATAAACAACGCACCAGTGAGAGTGTGCAATCATAAATATATGTACCTACCTCCAGAGACAGCGGAAAGGTTGGTCACTATTGATACCGCGAAGGAAACCATTTTCTACCTAAGCAATAACCTATACAATATCTAATCAATAATATACCAACAATAATATTAATATGAATTAACTCTGTCCATATTATTAGCATAATTATATAATTCAATGCTGACTAAATAAAATCGAACCTCTGCAGAGCTTGTATCCACAATTAATTAGCACCTTAATTGGCAAGATGATCCGGCAGGAAATAAAAATATAATTTATTTTATTTTCTTTCCAACTTGGAAACGTTAATTGACTTCCGGTGCGTCCGTCTAAGCGATGAACTATCATAATGTTAAAATTAGAAATTGAATTTTCAGCGATCCCGAGGAGGTTCCTTTTAAACCAAAGGTGATAAATTAATTCTGAACCACTTTTAATCAAGTATCAGTTAACATTATCACTGGATAATTAAGCCGAAAGCTTCTTAACAGCAATAATTAATTAGAGCATGATCAACTAACAACAACAATCTATGATATAAACAGGATTTTTGTTTCAAAGCTATGATTATTATCTACAACAAAGGACTAACAACAACAAATTATTGATTTACAACAATGATCAACAACATACGTATATCAGTTTTGTCAAAACAATAAACAAAAATTATGGCGCATGATCAACTACATAGGTAATCAACTAAAATAATAAGCTAACTACAAATCAATTGGCAGTAATCAACTGTAGGTCACATTATAGATGATTACAATGATCAACTAACTAAATTGGTCAAATTTAACCATAATTTTTCTGTTCACGTGTTTGTCTACCTATCGGTAATTTCATTATAATTTTATTAAGCCAATTAAGACCAAATTTAAAACTGTATGTACATCAATTCTCGATTTAAAAAAAGTGTAAACAATATCATTACTTTTTGTGCATTTCGGAGCAAAATGATCTTTTTACAAAATACAAATTAACGCATACATAGTTATGTACATAGTTCTCAATTTATTCATATTTTATGCAGAAAGTTTATATCGGTAGAAAATGTTAGAAGTCTCGAAGGGGTACCTAAGCCTGTTACTGCACCCCTACAACCCTCCCACGCCGAATGCAATATGCACAAACTTACATCGCGTCGGGGACATCGCCCACCTGGGATCAGCAAAGATTGTGGGGAGAGGAGGATTGCATTAAGATTTCGTAAAAAAAATAACTGAAACTCCAAGCAGAAAAAGGGGGAGCCGAGTATAAAATTTTGGAGTGAGGAAATTGGAAAACTTCATAGGGTTTAGCTGTTAGCGGTGTCTAGTAGCAGGGAACTCGAGGGTTGAAGGAATCGTTTGGAACTAAAATGTACTTGTATAAGTCAATACAAGAGGTATCACCAAAAATTAGCGCTGCATGTAGAAACTGTGAGAATGTGACAGATGGACGGACTAGGCAAAATTACGAAGGTTCCTTGTGTCATTTTGAATCCTAAAAATGCGCTCATCGCACAGCCATTATCGTCAAATGTAGCGTTACTTGCGATCATATTTTAGCGGATTTCATCTAACAAAAAGAAACTATTGAGGCCACTCTGAAGTCGGAAATTTTCCAAAATTTCACTATTTCTCCACTGATCAAACATACCAGGACTCGAAAAAGGGGTTTGACTTTCCACTGAAAATTTGCAAAAATAATGTATATTTCTTGCATTCTTCCTCGAGTCAGCGAAATAATAATTTAAATTGATTATCTTTCCAATACAATATTGAGTATAGCCGGTCTCAGTTACGTTACGTTACGTTTTCGGAATCGGTGAACAAATAATGTAAAACAACGCGCCGGCACACAAACGGTGCGCCGACTTTCTTAAATAGTGCAGGCAACTCAAGGCATCCAAAAATTCAGGAGCTTCCCATCACCATGTATACCTATCAAAAGTCAAGCATAGAATCACAGGTACAATTGCACGGAAAACAATTAATTCGCTAAGCGTCGCGTACCATCTTTTATGATTTTATATGGAAAGATAGTATATTTTAAATATAACATCATTGATTACGATTAGATTCTTACATTTAAATAAAAGACATTCCTGGTAATACGTCACATCCCAATCAAGGTCGCCAGAGTTGTTGCACGATAACAGGAAGTGACTCCGCAGACGATGGCCGCTTATTTATTGTCAAAACATCTTAACGCTTCAATTCTCCTTCAATCGTGAAAAATTAGACCTTCAAGGCTATTCGGCGCCAGAGTAGACAGCACAATTGGCCATACATGTTTCTTTACGAGTGTACTTACTGTTCTACTGACAACTAAATTGGTATTCGATGATAGGTTGTCGTAAATTCCATTTGTTTATTTGTTTTCTTATTTTCTTGTTTACTTAATTTAGTATTCAAACGCCAATAATTTGAGAATTAGACGCATATGCGGGTTTATACCTGGGCAATAAAAAAAACTGTAATAAAAACAATTCTTTTTAACATCTATGGTGAATATATAATGAGAGATCCATTAAAAGGATGGGGTGGAGGCATTTCTGTGAGTGGCGTTAAAAAAATCTGCAAACTGACAAAATCACATTCTGCGTCATCGGAGTAGGAGCTAGCTGAATTATTTCGCAGAGAAGAGGACGGGAGTAGACTAGTTGGATTCAATATAAATAAACCGAATACAGAACCGGTAAACTATACAGGATTGGAGATCTCTCAAATCTAGAGGTGGTCAGCGACTTTCACCACCTCGTATCGTTTATGACTGATCAGAGAGGAAACGGACGAGAAATCAAGAGACGCACTCAGATGGTCAAGACTGTAAATGACACGTCTTTGGCAGGACAGGTGGGTCTCCAATATCACCACAGTGAGACTAGTTCAGACCTTGGTTTTCTCGATATTTTTTACATGGCTCGGAATTGTGGACGATCCGGTCAGTGAAAAAAAGGTCAAATTTTTACAACAAAATTAAAAATATCAAGTAACGTCAAACTGAAAAAAACGAGTGTGCTTTAGACCACACGACTGAAGCAAAACTTCAAATTCACAAAGTATGAACTTTAAAATGAATTTACAATTTTATTCACTTTAAACGTAGAATATTTAATGTATTGAACAAAATAATAATTTATAAAATTGTTCAAGAACGAAATGAAATTACAAAATAATAAAAAAATCACCGTTCGCGTAACGCTAGCAAACTCACATATATATATATATATATATATATATATATATATATATATATATTTATATATATATATATATATATATATATATATATATATATATATATATATATATATATATATATATATATTTCATGCACTGGCTATGAGAGGAAGAGAGAAAGAAAATATGCGCGCGCACTGCTCTCTCTTGCTCCTATAGTGTGATACAGACAATAGGCTTGCACTGTGTCTTAGATATACGAAACATAACGGGCTATGAGAGAAAGAGAGAAAGAAAATTTGTGCGCGCACCTCTCTCTCTTGTCCCTAGAGTAATATACGAAACATAACTCTCTTTCTGTCTTCACTAACTTATATCTCCCTCTCAACTTCCGTTCGCCTCGCCCAATCACACTTTTCGTAACGCTCTCGTCACGCATTCACCAGCTTACTCCCCAGGTCAAGCGTGCATAAAGAAGTTTTACTTCAAAAAAACTTTTTAGTTTTGTAGGCTAGAAGACACCAAACATTCACATAACGACATTTAATGATTACATCTCGATATAAGCGAACGATAGTAAACTTACGTGTGTCACATTCCGTCATTGCGATTACGCCGTAAGAATATGCCAAATAAAGATATTGATATCTCACTCTAAAGATGCGCAGAAATTTAACGCGGAGTGACCACCTAACGGTTACACTTTTTTAACACTGTGACACATGTTCGTACACTCTAAACTCCTGATTTTACTCCTCTTTAAGGAGTAAACTCAAAAATATTTTTGAAACCCTTTATAACCAAGCACTTTCAAACTAAATAAGGCATTTTAAGTTTTTCTTTCCAGTAATTAATTTGTGCTTCTTAAACAACTTACAAACAAACTTGCAGACATACATACTTACATACATAGCTTGTGAAATTCATAACCTTATATAACCTAGGATACTCTCTGGATTAAGACAAATCTAGTAACACATTATTGTTTGATATCACTTTAGACGTTTAGTCTTTATTTGGGAACAAACTTACTCATGCACATACATAGCCTGTGATATTTATAACTCTTCCTCTGCCATAGTCGGGTAAAACTAAAATTAGGAAAACACAAAATTCGAAATTCAAATACAAATTAAATTATCAGAAATTGATTTTCTAAATTTCCATTTTTTCCTATAAAATAAGAAAAAACATCGTATATTGAGCTGTTTTTGATTCCACTGGTGTTTCCATTCTAATAATATTTAAAACCTTCCCGGTTAAGAATCGGACTTAAGTTTTTAAAATATAATTGCATAATGCCAATTTTTATATTGGCGGAAAATTTCAATTGATTATAATTAATATTATACTGATGTATAGAAATCTTTATTACCTGTGGATGTGATGGCATGCATTGCTTCATCTGTAATGATAAAAAAAAAATATTATTCATTAGTTTACAAAAAAAAAATTTATACAATGGTTCTGGTAACGTCTGTTAGAGAGAATGTCTGTTAGAGAGGCAAATATAAAATACTATTTTTGATAATAATCCAAAACAAAAAAAACTAATTTCATAATATGCGTATATGTATCGTTAATAAGAATTAAGTATAATTATAAAAATCTAAGAAAGCACGAAAAACCTTTTGAAATTCCGTAGAATTATTATTCTCAAAACTATGTACGGTTAGCTATATACAGTAGAAATAGCATTCCGTAGAAAGCTATTCACGGTAGAACTAGTATTCCGTAGAATGGCATTCTCAAAGTTATATTCTCATAGCTCAAAGAATTCTGTAGGATTCCGCAGAAAGCTATGTACAGCAGAAATAATATTCCGTAGAATAGCATTCTCAAAGTTATTTTCTAATAGCTCAGAGTTCCACCAGTTTTTAAAATGTAAAGAATCGTAAATTGGAAATAAAAATAACAAAAAAAATTGGACAGAATACATAATAACTTTTTAGAAACGATAATAAAAAATAATCCATGTCTCTTACTTTTTTTTACATGTAGCCATTGCCTAAATTAATTAAAAATAAACTGTTAATAAACATTGACAATGGTTCTATTGTTGTCAAAATGAATGGCTTTTTCATTCTTATCGAGGTTTACGTAACTTTTTTCGATGACACTGTCGCGCCTGTGAGCATCATGGATTAACATGGTACATCTGTGGATGGAGGATATAACAAGACATAATCTGCACTTTATTTCATGTCGCTAATTCAAAGAGTTTTTACATTTGCAATCTATTATGAAAAATAACCTAACTTATCATAAGAAAATACAAAATTTATCTTTTGTCTGACAGACGATTTCGATAAAACTTTTAAGGAGAATACTTTTTTCATTTTTTCTATATAACAGTGTCACTTTGACTCTTGTAACACTTGGGCCCAACACTATATGAACCTCTGCCCGTCTCGTTTTGAATCATTGTCATAATTTTCACGTAAACTTCTGGTAAAGCTTTTCTTTTCATAATTTTGATTTTAATACTTTTGGGAACAGGAAAATATATAGAAGCTTACTCTTTTGCGAACATTTTCAGCAATATCACTAGCTCTACCTTTCAAAAAATTTTGAAATAACAGCAAATGAACAAAAGAAAAAAAAATTCTCTTACTTAATTGTTTCCCTATAACATTTCTAAATAAATATTTTTGGATGTTAACTAACTTGAAATATGTGCGGGTTAACATACTTTATCGCTATATTAAGACTATATTTCACTATAAAATATTGTTAAGTTAATATGAAGAGCTTTTATTGCATTGACTCTTGCAAAGTAAATGTATGAGAATCGAAGAGTACAGTATTATATCATAGCTGCTTATTCTGCTATGATACTGAAAGTCGATATTAAATAATCTAAAATTATTTAAGAAGCCATATTAAGTCAATTAAGGAAAAGAAAATCACAAAGTCTATAAAAGTCAATTTAACGAGTTATAATAAATAAACACACATTCTAAAAGTCACTTAATTTAATTACTCGAAATTTATTCGAATCGCAGTTAAATTTAACCGCTTTAAAACCGCCTCGATTAACGCTGTTTTAATTTTTTTCACTCGATCCAACTGAGTAGGGTTGAAAGGGGGTGAACGAGAAAGATAAAGTTTGCCCGTGTATTAATGTTCGCTTCGGAAAAATAACCATCTGTGTGAACGTCACCCTCGAGATATTATTATACAACAGAATTTCCATATTTTCCCCAGTTTGATTTGGCTTGTGATTTTATGTGGAGCGTGTTCAACTCTCGCGTCCTCTAAAGCTTTGCGTCGGTTTGCTTTTCCCGATGTTTATGTACTAACGGTTTTATCGAGTTGGGAATTGAATCTATGTAGCTAGGGCTTGTAGCTATAGCTAAATAAAAAAAGACGCATTTTATGCTTTTTACAGTTTCCAATACCGAATACTGTCATGAGAGAATCAACGAGCAGCGAATATGTAGCTTTGCATGACGAATCGTTCTACGTTAAAATTAATTAATCATTCCGAATATAATGTACAAATACATAAAACCGACTTATTGCTACAGGAGCAATCTCTTCTAAGTAAAAAATATGTGTTGTAGAAGAATGCAACATATTGTGAATACAATTGGACCATACACAAATAGTTAAAATAATAAACTGGCAAGGTAACAAAAAAACAACGAATAATAAATATTACAAACAAGAAACAAATAAAAAAATTGGTCAAGTGCAAGCACAATTGGTAATCCTTGCGATCAGCCCCCATTTTAATATTAATAGAATTACACTTCAACTATGAGCTTAAAAAGGGGTTCATTTGCAGCGCTATCTGCCGCCGAATGCACCAATGCTGTATCACATTGAAATATTTTTTGACAAAAACTTTTTCTTTAAAACCAATGATTCAACATTCATAAGGTAATAAACAACAGAATCGTTTATAAAAATTATTCGGACTAGAATTATTTAATCTTGATTTTCTTTCAATCTGTGTCTAATTCCCAATTTTCTTGATTTTTCAGATTTTTCTGAGCAATCCTTTTGTTGATAGGGGTAAGCAACAGTTATTTTTAAGCATTAAAATATGTAAGCTTTAATAAGCTTTCACTTGACGCCCTACACGATACCCTTTAATTTTTTTTTATGTTACCCCCAAAATAAACCTCCAGAATCAAAATTAAACTATTAATATTTCACGTCGAAATTGGACCACCATATTTTAATTGTGTGTTAAATTTTTACTTGGAATAATTTTCTAAAAAGTCGCCTATGACAGACGGACCGACAGACACAGAAATTATTCCATTAGTGTACCCGTTTTGACAATTTTGCCACGGAACACTAAAAAGTAAAAAAATATAAACATGTATGTACATATATGAATATTATATATTAATAACAATAAAGGGACAAGATTTAGGAGGAAAAACCGGCGAAGGACGATGGAAAGTTACAAAAAGAATTTTATTGACGGCGCGTCTTTTAGGAAAAACCATTCTTTAGAAGTAAACTCCAAAAATTCCGTTGTTTTTTAGCATTCTTTGTTGTAAGACTAAGGAATATTTTTTATGGAGTTATTGTGTTGTCCTCAGAACAGCACACAACTGTTAAGTTTCACGATGATACAACAATTAGAAATGTATGAAATTTAGTTTTCGTAGATCCCATTACATAGTTAGATACAGGTCGACTTAATAAAAGCGTGTTAAAAAATATCTATAATTATTTGGAAATTAAATGCAAAACACTTGTCATGCGCAAATATTTTTGGTGATAATTTTAAATAGGTCCAAAAATTAATACAGTTAAAACGTTCAATGCCACACGTAATTTTTAAAATGCTACGCCACACCGACACTAATATGAAAGCCTTTATAGTTAACCAAATTTTATTTTTATTCAATTACCTTAATTAGTTTTACTATTTTTCATGTTTTATACATTAATAACCTCGGTTGACAACGTATATACTATACACACTATAAATATATATATATATATATATATATATATATATATATATATATATATATATATATATATATAATATTTAAAATACAACACTTGTGTAGTTGTTTTCGAATTAACGCGGAAACTCCATGAGGACGAAACTCAATCAAAATAACTGAAGCTAGCACTTTATATTACCCTCATAAGGCGTCAGTCTCTGAACACTTTATCGGTGCGACAATGCCGATTAGCTTCGTTCCTCAAGCAATGAAGAGTGTGCCGTCGCCTGCACTCAAATGCATAATGCATTATGCATAGATCGCAGCTATGCCGTGGGGTAATACAACTTGCAGATGTGACCTGGGCTCATACAGAAATAGGGCTGCAATTGGTTTTACTTATTCAAGTTTATAGTCGGTTTGTAATTGAATTAGTTTGGCATGCGTCGTGGAGAGATGGCGAGAGGGTAGTGAGTGTAGGAAAAACGGTAGAATGCTAGGGGAAAATAAGGGTGCAAATTATGTTTGTGTTAATACCGAAAAATATGATGGAAAATAAGAGCAGGTACCAGAAGAAGAGGTTGCAGAAGGGCCGTTAACTTTTCGAAACTCATTTGAAATTGGAAACAAAACTACATTTTCCCAGAACTACATTTTTCCAAAGTGAAACCTAGTTACTGTTTCTATTACATTTCGTCAATATAGTTTGATGTGATATATATATATATATATATATATATATATATATATATATATATATATATATATATCTTTTTTTTAATTAGTAATAATAAATATAATGACAGATCCTATACCTATGAATTTTTTTTAATTATCAATAATAGGTTCGGAACCATCGAAGCGCAAGTAAAATTCCCACTTAACGGTTTTTTTATCAGATTAACTCGCATAAAACGGAGTGTCGAAGCTCTTAATGCATAGCCTTCCTTCCATGAACGAAGACATTATCTTCGGTTATCCATTATCTACCTAAATCTTCGCGCCAAAGTGCCTTGATTATATATGAATAAATTTATATGTATAAGTAGCTTAGCTTCTACTCCCTTACGCGTACAGGCAGCCACAGAATGGGGTGGGAAACGGGGGTGCTACACAAGGGAAGCTGTGCTAATAATTGATGCCGGTTGTCGGGGGCTACGTCACATTTACGTCGAGCGAATTTGCAGATACCGTGTCGGCATTCTGTCAACCGCGACCATGGATCGGAGATGGATCAATAATTATCGTAGAATGTTTTGACCTACTTATTGGGATGGAGTGGATAAACCGGCCCAGCGTTCTCGTCCTTCCAATCGAAGAAACAGTCGGTTTAACGTTCTGCTCTTTAATAACAATCCATCAAATCGTAATAAAAGTTATAGTATTTATTACGGAAAATAATAAGGGCGAATACGCATTATGCTTCGTCAATTACTTTTAGGTGAATATTTTGACCTACTTATTGGGATGGAATGGATAAACCGGTACAGGTTTCCCATCCTTCCAATCGAAGAAACAGTCGGTTTAACTTTCTGCTCTTTAATAACAATCTATCAAATTATCATAAAAATTATCGTATTTATTATGGAAAATAACAAGGGTGAATACGCATTATGCTTCGTCAATTACTTTTAGGTGAAATTGGTAAAAATACACATATTACAAGAGATCACACCTTTTGAATTTTGAGGTGATTTTACCATAAATTCAATTGTCATGATCCCGAGAAACCAAAGATTCAAGGTGACCTTGAAAGTTTATATATAAAGAAATTTTTATGGACGCTGGTGATAACCCTTATCGTTCAGTCGAGATGGAACTTGATAAAAAATAGCTTGGGTCTATATTTAGATTAAGTTCGCAGATGGTTTTTTGACGGTTGATTGGTTTAATAGTTTCAAAAATATTTTTTTAAAAACCGACTTCAAAAAAACGTGGGTATTAAAAGTAAAAATAAATTGACTCAAAATAGGTACCTACTTTTCACAATAAATAATTAAGTTATTTATTTTTGAAGTCAGTGCCAGCACTCGACCAACTTAAACAAATTTATAATTTAAATTCAAAACTTTAACTTCTAATGTACTCTAGGCACGAAACAGTTTCATGAAGGGCATATTTATAAGACAAAATTTTGCATTTGTTTAAGTTGATCGGCGGTGCTGGCACCGAATTGAAAAATAAGTAACTTAGTTATTTATTGTGAATAAATAGGTACCTTTTTGAATTAATTATTTCTTACTTTTTCCCATCTAAGTCATTAAAAAATATATTTTATTTTGGAAACCTAACCTAACATTCAATTATTTTCTTTCTTAGAATATTATACTAAAAGTGGCGGGCAAAAGCTAGTATATAGATAATTTCCTCTTTTTCTAAATTGATGATCATCATGATGGTTGACAGCAGTAACCGCGAGTGGTTAATGTTAACTGTTGAGGAACTCCGTTCTATATATCCGAAGCCCAACATCAGATCTAGCAAAGTAACAACTACTATTAGCAAATATCTCAAATCACGGTTGATTTACTACCATCCGTTAAGAATTTCCACCGTTTAACTCCAGAACTTATCATCAGACCCTTACTTGGTCGATGATGTCGTTATTTTGCAAAGTAACAAATACCAATAGCAAATATCTTGAATCACGGTTGATTCACTACTATCCATTAAGGAGTTCCATTGTTCATCTCCAGAACTCAACATCCCCTGGTCGATGGTATGTAACAGACCCTGGTCGATGGTATGGTTATTTTGCGCATTAAAAACTGTTAGTAGCAAATATCTTGAACCACGGTTAATTTACTACCATATTTTAAGGATTTCCCTTGTTAATTTCCACAACTTATGATTGATGGATGGTGTAATTATTTTGCATCTCTTCAATCACAGTTGATTCTACCATTCGTTAAGGGATCCCATTGTTCAATTCCGAACCTCATCATCAGATCATCACCATAATTCTAAGGAACTACCTCGCTAGTACAGTCTTTCAAACAAAAAAGGAATCAGGCAAACCGGCTCAGAAGAATCGGTGTATATACATGTCGAACATAGGAACATAACCTCCTCCTCTTTTGAAATCGGTTAAAAATGGAGGCGGTTGAGAGTAAAAAAAGATTCACCAAAATTTAATCTTGCAACAAAAGTACACAGACAACACAGAATTGAAAAGATTATGTGAACAGCTAGATCTTATGTCGAATTTGGTGCAATTAATTTCCATGACTTTTTTAGAAAAAGAACAATAGATAAATTAAAATGTATTTATGTCAATCTTATGTGCATGAGAATTAAATATAAGTTCTGCTATGCACATAAGTTTGAAATCCAGAAAAGCCATAAGTAGGAAGGCAATTATTGCCGCTGTGTGAATAGATTTAAGGATGGTTATACAAGTTTGCAAAGTGGTAAATTGAAACTTCTTGTGAATGGTGGTATTTTAAGGTAATTCATAATGAAGATGTAGATCCTCCTAGAGAAGACGTAGCTAATATTCTTCTACGACATCATCCTCAACCTGACGTGCTTAAAGAACGACTTTATAAGATTTAATTACATTAAATTAATTTCGACTCATTTGGTTTTAAGGTTTTGTAACTTAGAAAAAAATAATCCTCGGTGCGCGAGTCAACTTATAGCATGTGCACGATTTTGGCGTTTCCAAAGTCATTTCCGGTTACAAATTGATTTTGTTGTCAAAATTTCATGAAGTGTGACTGAACTATATCAACAACCCTTCAAATTACTAATTACGGTAGATTAACTGTAATTACAAATAGGATATAATTACCGTAGATAAACCTGAAATAGAAAAAAAACCATAGACTGAATTATGTATAGTGCAATTATTTTCAGGATATAATAACCGTAGATAAACCTGAAACATAAACAAAACCATAGACTGAATTATATGTACTGCAATGTTTTTCTTTAGAAGGCAAAATAAGTGAACATATTAGATGATGTCAAATATGGTGTCTCATCAATAAGTACAGTCTGTGAGTACCTCTGTTATCTGTGCCCGTCCCACCGTTGTGTATGGCAGATAAAGATATGTGGCAGTAGAAATCTATCTAAAAACGATACTAAGAATAATATTTTATATTAAAACTCAATGACTCACTCTCTGTCCACCTTTGCTTTTTTGTTCCACTGCAATGAGCACGAGGAAGCGCGTAGAGTTTTGTTAGAAAGCATGCGTCTAAACAGTAAAGCAGAATCACGCGGAGACTTAAAACGTGGTATCTTTAGTCACCGAGACTTGGTTGTGAATGAAGCGAAGTGTTCGCAAAATGCGTTTTTGAAAAAATGAAGATTCTGAATGACTCAATGAAAAGGGATGGACTCTAACCCTTGGCTCTCTCTTCTTTAACTTGGGTGGAAACGTTGAGACTGTAGATACGGGACACTATTAGGAGACCTTCGATGGTCCCCTCTTTTGATTGAGGTGGGTAGTTACGGGTCCAAGGAGGCGCCCTAAGTCAACCTGGGTGGAACAGCGAGAATTGTGTCTCTCTTTGCTATCTTCTTCGCAATGAAAATATGGATTTAGATGAAATTCAGCAAGAAGATTACTGATGATCCAAGGATGTACACACATTATTCAGATTATTTCTTAATACTACTTAACAGGAATATAGATTTGTTTTAAAAGAAACTGCCAATTTTTATCTAAATATATAGTAACGCAGTTATATAATCCTTCACTAGATAAGGTATTTATTTTTATTTCAATAAATGTTTTAATTTAATAATGCACTTTATTTACACTAGCTGTGCACCGCGTAGAAAAAGTAGATAAATGAAAAATACTACTAAATCAATAGTTGAAAATGATTGCACTCGAATGCATTTTAGCGAATGTTTTTGAATACAATTACCTGTCATTTGCATAGGGAGCTGGCCGCGCGAACGAGCCGCACGGCATAATACAACCCCCTCCCCCACAGCGGTCACTATACGCCTCCACTTCGTTCGCCAAACGATAATGTTCTTCGGGGCCGGATGTGCATCAGTGGAAATACTCGGGACGTCAGTCAATAAATAAGCGGTTCTCCCTCACTCTTGTACCGTCTAAGAATTTTCGCCCACTTTTGTTACAAGTTTATCGCTGCTCTATGGATCGTAGCGTGACGATATATTATTACAAATAATAATGTTTCGGGAAAGCATAAACTTTCTAAAACAAATACATTTTTTGAAACAGGATGCGCGGGTCCAGAAATTAGCGCAAACGAACAAACTTGACCGTTTTATATATTAGTAACTCACGAAACGAAATCGTTTATAACAAAATACGAGTGTGCTTTAGACCACACGACTGAAGTAAAACTTCAAATTCACAAAATATGAACTTTAAAATGAATTTACAATTGTATTCACTTTAAACGTAGAATATTTAATGTATTGAACAAAATAATAATTTATAAAATTGTTCAAGGACGAAATGAAATTACAAAATAACAAAAGAATCACCGTTCGCATAACGCTAGCAAACTCGCATATATATATATATATATATATATATATATATTTCATGCACTGGCTATGAGAGGAAGAGAGATAGAAAATGTGCGCGCGAACTGCTCTCTCTTGCTCCTACAATGTGATACAGACAATAGGCTTGCACTGTGTCTTAGATATACGAAACATAACGGGCTATGAGAGAAAGAGAGAAAGAAAATGTGTGCTCACACCTCTCTCTCTTGTCCCTACAGTAATATACGAAACGTAACTCTCTCTCTCTTTCTGTCTTCACTAACTTATATCTCCCTCCCAACTTCCGTTCGCCTCATCCGATCACACTTTTCGTAACGCTCTCGTCACGCATTCACCAGCTTACTCCCCAAGTCAAGCGTGCGTAAAGAAGTTTTACTTCAATAAACTATTTAACAAATCATAGTAAAAATGACTAGGCTTCTATTCTGACAGTTAAAAGAAAAATAATCACCAGAATCCGTCAATAAAGTTAACCAATCCACAGAAAAAAGAATAACCAAAATCCGTCAATAACCGCAACGTGTAGCGTGTCCTCATACGTATATACATACATATGTACGGACCAAAGGACGGGGACGCATGTTTGAAAAATCAAAGGCAAATTTGGATCGTAATAAATATTTAAACAAATTAAAAGACAAAATTATGTTTTAAAAAGAGATCTGCTCTTTCCAAAAAGCTAAATAAAGAGTTGATCATTTTTAAAATTACCCGAGTTATATGTAATTACTTCTATAGTCAAAACTCGAGGCCGCCAACCAACGCGCTTGTTGATACACACACCGCGTCGAGTTCAAAACGTCCGAAAATGAATTAACGGTAGAAAATATCAACATGAAACTTATTTATTGGTGTTAAGCTTAAAATGGACTTTTTAAGGATTTTTAAAATTGTTTTTCGTGTGCTTTATACATAAGGGTAGTGAAACATCGCAACACTTTTTAAAAAGCTGTTTCCAACGACATCACTGAACCCAGTGATCATATTACACAACCGGTGCATTTATAATAATTTCATTATATTTATATTTTAGTAACTAGAGAGTTTTTTTCGCCTCCTTATGATACAGAATTCTGAAAAAAAACTGAAAATTCTTCGTACTACTTAATAGGAACGATTACTTAAATTCTAACTACAAAATATCCACGAAACATCGACTATGTATCCGATGAGCCTACTAACTTAATAATATCATTAAATCCATGCAGGAGTATCCTGGTGAGAGTACATCTGTATATACACATCAATAAGCAATAAGAGGTAGATAGATAGATAGAGAAATGAATTTAGCTGACCGCAATATACACAGAGCAACAGATGGCAAGGGCTCTCCCTTACGCGAGCGAACGTGCAACAAAGATTGAAGCTCAATGACCTAGTCCTTGCCGGATACGAAAAGGCGATGTTCAGCGCCGTTTGGCAGGAGGCAGCGCATAACACCGCTCGGTAGCATACGATACTCGGGTCCCCTTGGCAGCGGGCGGAGCCAGGACGTGAGATGACTCGCGGCGACACGAGATACGCCGACCGCGGACAGAATACTAATTGCGAGATGTAATCCTGGGAGGATGTACGAGTAGAGAGCGGATAGCTTTGTAGCACGAGTAGCCGTGCGAGTGTAAGCCCACGGGGCCGTTACTAGAAAGCCTTCGGCGCTGCTTTCTTCATGTTTTAATAATGAAAAGGAAACGCTAGCTGAAAAGCCTATATCGACATTGAGTATAACCGTGTTTTTACCGTTTCGAAAAGTATACAAGGATCCCAAAATATTGAACCTTGAAATGGGAAATGTGGTGGAATATTCTTACATCTACCTTTGCAGAATAGTCATATCAAAGGAGTATAATTAACTGTTCAGATTAATAATACTTCTGCCAAATAAGACTACAACCTGTAGAATACAGATCATCCAGCACTTTCTGTAAGGTCTGGTTGGGTCTTAACGTTACATTGTTGCATACAAAGAAAGCGATCGAAATCCAGTTGAAGACGCGCGATAAGCTTATAAAAATAACTGAAATTAATTATACCTTTAAAATGAAACTGACTTAACTCAAAAACTGACAAACTGTGATAACGGAATTAAATGGTCAAAAAAAGAATTCTCCCTAAACTATAGAATATAACATAGTAGTAAATGAGTAAGTGCATATCTTGGTCCTTTATATTAATACTTCCTACACCAATTGTTTACAGAACACACTAAATACTGAAACTTCAAAAGTTCCTTTTCTCAAAACTGATAATTTTTTAGTTACACCCCACGTTGTATTGAAGTTGATTTAAAAATTCAGCCACAAAGCAAGCAATGAGCAGTTCTGTTCTAATGATTATATCATAGTCAGGATAAATTACATTGTGAAGACATTTCCTTACTACAAGACATTCTGGTTAATTGATTTGTCTAACAGTTTCCGATAAGGAAATTATCTATAATTCGTTCAGATAAAACTGAAGGTGTAAACTTCTTTGGCTTTCCTCTTGTTCAGTTCAGTGAGCCTCTGATCAAAGTATGTCAGAAATTAGAAAATTTAAAAAAGGTTGAAAAATAAGAATTCTGGAACTTAGTGGAAATATTCTTTCCTACATTCTTCCATCTTTTTCTATCTTCACTCTGTTTGTAATCAAGATGATGTAGGCGGAAAAAACCTCCATATTGCACATGACGCTAAAACAATGTGGACAGTCATGAAACGCTTTGCAGATGTGACTTCTAATTTTTTTTTACATTTATAGTTTGAAACATTTTTAGGACGTTGTACGTTCGATAACGGAGTTTGTAAACGAGTAAACTTGTAAGCTTTAGTAAATAAGAAACAATGCTGATACACTAAAACAAAGGTAAAGTAGCGTGTTCGTAATATTTATAGAGAGAAGCATTCATTCGGAAGAAGTCGACAAGACGTGAAGCTGGTTGAATGACACGATGTAACGTACTATCACAACGTTTTAATTCCCATCCGAACGCGCCATTAGATGTTTCACATCAAAAAATGTGAGCCGCCATGAGACGCCTGGTAGATACGAAACATAAATTTTTTTATATTTTTAAATTGAAATAATTTTAGGACGTTGTACGTTCGATAACGGAGTTTGTAAAAACCAATATACACGAGTAAAGTTGTAAGCTTTAGTAAATAAGAAACAATGCTGATATACTAACATACGTAAAGTATCTAGCGTATATGTAGTAGAGAGACAAGAATTAAATCGGAAAGAGCCGACAACACGCGAAGCTGGCCGAATTAAGTCGGAAAGAGTCGACAAGACGCGAAGCTGGTCGAATGGCACGTCGCGATGTGCTATAAGAACATTTTAATTCCCATCCAAAGACATCACCAGATGTTTCACACCAAAAATGTACGTCATCACTTTTGTGCAAAAACTCTGATTTCTTTGCTACTGCTGAACGTCTTTGGCCGTATACACAAGTCTTCATACATTCATCCCCATAGGATGTATTTTTGTATCAAGACGTCCAAAAATATGAACCTCTACTATCTCAGTAGAGTATCTGTAATTAAATATATACGATATGCACAATTAAGGGCGACCTTAGTTAGTTCAACCTTACCCGCGTCGAAGTAGAGCGAAGTAATTAAGTCAGTTTAATAGACTTTCTGAACGAAAATAGGGGTTGGAAAATACATTCCTGCCTCCAGGGATGTCTCCGTGACGTCGAGTTTATTACTGTGATTAGGTTTTGGGGAAAAAATATAGTTTCTTAACCAAGTAATTAAATACGATGCGATTCGAGCATATTTGATAGTGTCATTATTTATTTTGGAACTCTTCTTTAAATATCAAGAATTATAACTTACAATTTTTAAAAGACCGCGGTTCAAAATTTAAGTAATAGAACCCTTATAAGATAACTATGTTGTTTGTCAGTTTATCTGTCTGTTAAGACCCGTTTCCTGAAGAACGGCCAGAGGTGTTAAATTGAAATTAATATCGATTTTTAAGGTCTATGGCCCCATAGTGCTATAAAAATGTCGTCTATGGCCTTATAGTGCTATAAAAATGTCTTTTTAATGTTTCAAGAAATATAATTTATAATATTTAGAGTTCCGCACTTCAAAATTGAAGTTATGGAGCCCTTATAAGATAACTATGTTGTTTGTCAGTTTATCTGTCTGTTAAGACCCGTTTCCTGAAGAATGGCCAGAGATGTTAATTTGAAATTAAGATCGAATCTTAAGGTCTATGGCCCCATAGTGCTATAAAAATGTCTTTTTAATGTTTCAAGAAATATAATTTATAATATTTAGCGTTCCGCACTTCAAAATTGAAGTTATGGAGCCCTTATAAGATAACTATGTTGTTTGTCAGTTTATCTGTCTATTAAGACCCTTTTCCTGAAGAACGGCCAGAGATGTTAATTTGAAATTAATATTGATTTTTAAGGTCTATAGCCCCATAGTGCTATAAAAATGTCTTTTTAATGTTTCAAGAAATATAATTTATAATATTTAGAGTACCGCACTTCAAAATTGAAGTTATGGAGCCCTTATAAGATAACTATGTTGTTTGTCAGTTTATCTGTCTGTTACGACCCTTTTAGGGTGTTAAAATGAAATTAATATCGAATATTAAGCTCTATGGCCCCATAGTGCTACAAAAATGTCTTCTCAATGCAATAAAAAGCTTTGAGCTTTCAAGTATTACGTATTGTGATATTGATCACTTTTGAATCTACTAAGGATACTTCCGTTGAACTAGAATCTTAAACTTTGGCACGGAAAATCTCATATCACATATCATGTAAAGAAATTTTTTTGTGGAATTTCTCAATTCTATATGGAATTATTATAATTTCGTAGTAAAAAGGTGTTGGTCTTATTTTATTGACGGCATAACTATCTGTAATTCCGAGAAACTAAATTTATAGAATATAGAGGTACTTTTTAAAATTTACATATTTTGTGCATATAGTTTTAGTAAAAATATTCAGTAGAAATGGGGTGATGGCGATGTTTAAAATATTTTTTTTTCACAAGTTCACCCAAGTCACTAACAATTTGATTGCACCACAAATGATATGATCTGTGTAAGTTTTCTCAACTATAGGTGTTCTCTACATTCCCTACTTATTATATATTGCATGCGTTTTCATTTAGATCTTACAAATATTTTCACAGCTATTAAAAATTCATGGTCACAAATTCCCAGGACAATATGTATGGGGTTATAAACCTGTATCGGATTATATATCTATTGCATGCGTTTTCATTTAGAGCTTACAAATATTTTCACAGCTATTAAAAATTCATGGTCACAAATTCCCAGGACAATATGTATGGGGTTATAAACCTGTATCGGATTATATATCTATTGCATGCGTTTTCATTTAGATCCTACAAATATTTTCATAGCTATTAAAAATTCACGGTCACAAATTCCCAGGACAATATGTATGGGGTTATAAACCTGTATCGGATTATATATCTATTGCATGCGTTTTCATTTAGATCCTACAAATATTTTCATAGCTATTAAAAATTCATGGTCACAAATTCCCAGGACAATATGTATGGGGTTATAAACCTGTATCGGATTATAAATGTTTATGGAGTAAAGAGAAATTATTTTAATTTTTCTAATTCGTTTTAAAAACGCGGAAAATTTAAAAAAAAATTGTTTGTAAATTATAATTATTATCTGCTTTTTAATATTGTGTGTTTGAAAAAGTGCAATTTATTTTAAATAACTTGATAATTATAATACTAATATGTTCTTTAATTCAGACATATTAAATTATATACAATAACAGTAAAAAGCACAAATAAAATTGAAAAATCAATTTGCCCGCCCACAAATTCATTGAGACACAAAATTCGCAATGGGCGTAGGATAGGTTAGTTGCGTGAGCATTCTCCTTGTGGCAAACAGACAAAAAAAGAAACAAACAAACATACAATAGTAGAAAACGATATTGCATTGCCATTCAGTTCTGAGCTATGTTTAAAGTTTCAAGTCTCTAGCTCAAAGGGAGGTTAGTTTAAAACCGGTTACAAAATTTGTACCGAAAACGGACAACAAAAGGAGCTAATAAAAAGATGGTAAAAAGAGTTCCGAAGTTGTTTATATTTTTTTGAAATTGTTGAAGTGCGTTAAATGAAATAATTTGAAGTATAAGCTCTAATCAAATGGTTATTATCTTTTAAATGAAATAATTTGAAGTATAAGCTCTAATCAAATGGTTATTATCTTTTTTAAATGAAATAATTTGAAGTATAAGCTCTAATCAAATGGTTATTATCTTTTTTAAATGAAATAATTTGAAGTATAAGCTCTAATCAAAAGGTTATTATCTTTTAAATGAAATAATTTGAAGTATAAGCTCTAATCAAATGGTTATTATCTTTTTCATATTTTTCAAGAATTTTTTCATATTTTTCAATCCGGTGATGATAAAGAGAACATATTATCTCGGTGATACGTTGTACATCATTTTGTAGCTAAATATTTCCCAAATGGGGTTTGAAAGAGTAAAACTGTAAATACAACCTCAACAAAATTTGTAAAGACTAGTCCAAAAAGAGCAAAAAAAAAATATTTTGCAACCTTCTATATGTCAATCGAGTTGAGTCGGTAAGAAATGTTTCAAATTGCTTCATGTGACCGAAAGAAAGCTTCATTGTGGTTGTGTCTGATATGTTACGAAAGGCATTCTTGCCGACTGACGTGAAAAGTTTAAATGTTCACTATAATTTACACTAATTATAAGCCTTAAATTTAACGCCAATATCTGTGTTAATATTCCGAGATTTCTTTTATTTTATGAAAAAAAATATAGCGCTCTGATTTTCACATAACTGTCCTCATCGGATTGTTTCTAAAACGGCCACGGCAACTTACTACTGTTACACTGAAAAGCGAGGCATATTTAAAATAATATACGTTAATATACTCAACTCTTAGTATAACGTCCTGCGAAAAACTGTGTCCCTGTAAAATACTGAACTGTATATAATAGTTATCTACTATATTAGTATATACTATCTACTATGTTAGTATATACTATCTACTATGTTAGTTAATGTGAAAAAAGGTAAATATGTATCTAATTAGAAGTCATCTACATCCATCATCTACATCTAGATAAATTGTGTTGTTGACACAACACAATTTATTATAAGAAAAAATATTAACACAATAAAATTGCTTTTGCAGGATTTTCTTTCAACAAAGCTTGAATAGCCTCTCCCTTCTTCTCCTAAAGTGTATATATATATATATATATATATATATATATATATATATATATATATATGTATATATATATACATATATATACATATATATATATATATATATATATATATATATATATATATATATATATATATATGCATATTAGATCAAATTTCTACTTGACGCATTAACTTAAAAAAAATCACACAAATCGAGGTCTAATTATAAAAAGATGGGCGGCGGACGGCCTGAAGGACATGGCGAAATTATAAGGGCAGTGAATATCCTAATAAAACAATTTCGAAGCTTCTAACTCTATATCGATTCTATCTCTACAGCCATCCAATCTCCCTACAATGCGACGCCATCTTTTTTTCTCAAATGGCAACACAGCGATCGAATATGACATTGTCGCCATAATCTTCCCGCCTCGAGGAGTTTGACATAAACAAAATGGCGCCCGCTGAGACAGCAATTTGTCACGGCGCGGAGAGTGCGGCGACGACGCTTAATCCGCGCAGTGGCCCAACGCGCCGCTCCTTCAGCTCGTGAAAGGCGGCATTTATTGTTTGCTGTTAAGCTGAATGCATTGTGGCGTTGTATATTTGCATTTGTATAGGACGCCGCGATTACATCTATGAAAATGACATAAAAAGTACTCGCTGCTAAGATGTACTTAGTATCGCGTGATATCTATCTACTATTATGAAAAAGTGACAAGTATCTTCTTCGCCTTTCCTGTATCGTTTGTCGTCTTCTTCTTGTGCCTATTCTCGTGACAAAAGTTTGTACTTCTCTAAATCATCTCTACAAATGTTCTTACCTTTTTTGTCTGTCTGTTCGAGCATAACGCAAAAAGTAAGGAACCAATTTATATGGAACTTTCATTAGGATGATGTTTGGAGTTCAAATTAAAATTTAGGCTAACTTTTGTCCTTATCGCATGTAACCTACATTTTTTGTCTGTTTGTTCGTACCTTTATTGAAGCATCACGTAAAAATAACTAAACCGTTTTTAATGACACTTTTAACATACGTTTTAAATTGGATCAATTTCAATAAGGTATTGCTTAAGGATTTGATCAGATTAATATGAACCTTGCTTTTAATTTAAAATTAAGACTCTCAATAAGCATCGAGTGAGTGAGTTTAAGAACTGATGAAAGAAAGTGTCGAGACTGTCACAGAAATTCAGTTTAAAGTTCAAACTAAGATCATCATCATTATTACCAACAGGAGCACACGTCTACTTCTGAATATAGGCCTTTCTTATAGAATCCCATGAAGATCGAATCCGCGTTGTTTACATGAAACGGTTTCCCGGATCATCTGTCCACCTAGCGGGGTGCCGTTCCGGCCTCCCTAAGCTATTATTCTTTTATCCCGGTGATCAAAACTCTTGAGATTCGGATGTTATATGAAAAGAGCTATTATCAAATATTAAATTAGGAAAACTAATTTTTTTAAAGATGCTGCCGCGGTGTCTCTATGTGGTTAATCATAAAATCTCTTACCGCGCTCGAGACTGCGTAACTTCGGTTATTGGGCCAAACATCGGATATCTGACAGTCGTGAAACTTTCACGATATAATGAAGGACCATTTGCCAAAAGAAACAAATTGTTTATCCTTAAACCTGCACTACACTACTTGCGAAGTTGATCGAAGTTAGGCGAAACGAATGGTGTAGAGAGGTATTTCGATTCGCTTTGTGCACCCTCGCCTCGCCTCGGGTGACTTCCGATCGCTGTCGGTTTTTTACACCCAAGTCAAAGGACTTCGCGAAGTTACACGAAGCGTCTCACTACACTACTCAGAACCTAAAATTTGCACTACACTACTCGCGAAGTTGATCTAAGTTAGGCGAAGAGAATATTGTAAAGAGATAATTCGATTCGCTTTGTGCAACCTCGCCTCGCCTTGGGCGACTTCCGATCGCTGTCGGTTTTTTGCACCCAAGGCAAAGGACTTTGCATAGTTACACGAAGCGTCTCACTACACTACTCAACGTATTTCAGTTTGCAGACAGAGGTCGTACTGTTTACAGGTGGGTGTGTGCAGGCGACTCACGTCTAGTCGCAACCCTCGCGAGGTTGCACGAGTGTGTAGTCACGTACTTCGGACTGCGATCAACTTCAACGAGCACTTCGTCGAGGTAATTTCGCGAGTAGTGTAGAGGACGTATTAGTCTAACCTTCTATTATTATTCTTTTCCACTAAAACGCGTATCGGTATATTTTTTACTCAATATCATAAAAACTGCTTAATCAATATTATTGATCTTAATTTTTTATGGAAACCGTTAGATGACACTTTGAAGTATAGGCCATATATACTAGTAATTATACCACTCATCTTTCTTAGGAATATACAAACTGAATATTTTTCCAAAAAATATGGACAATTTTCTTTAAGATAACGGAATTAGACATTCAATCATTCCTTTACAGTCAAAAATCGCTTTATTCAAATTTATATGCCTTAACACATTTTGCAACTTAACTTTTCCACTACGCAAAAGGAGGCCAAGCCATTGCCGGATAGTATTTATCCACATGTGCTGATGACGACCAATATATCTGGTGCCTACAATTATCAAAACTAATCAATTGTTATGTAAGCTTTGCTGTATGAAACTAACTTCCACATAGCAAGCTTTCAGTGAGACGTCGCTTCAGCAATTTTCCACTTGTTCGCTGCTCGTGACGTATTATTCCAACAATCGTTATCTACCTCTATCCCGCCTTTCTCATATTCTTCTGACGTGCTGTCAGCAGGTCAATAACCTAAGAGAATACAATGCCCCCAAAATTTTATTCTCACAGTCAATGTCACAGCAGCTTCTTATCGCATTTATGTTTATCATCGTCGCAATTACAATGGATCATTGCAAGAACATGTGCGTATTTTTATCAATTTCTTAAGTGCACTTGTTTGTCTGTTTGTTATTTCAAAATTCAAAAACTTGTAATGATAATAAGCAGATGATGCTTAGAGTTGGATTTATCTAGTAAATCAGCTCGAGTTCATTCAATAGTAATGTGAATTAAATTTTTGTAATGAGCATTTAATTTTAACGTATAATTACAACAGTCAGACAGATTTCCTTGGAGCCCTCCTAGCAGCAAAAGTAAGTAAAATCTCAATATGAAAATTTGGAGAAAAATGTCTATTTTTTGCTTATAATAAAAGCTATTAAGATTTTCTAAATGGTGTTTTCGATATTGTATTACTTAGGGTGTAGGAAAGAAGCTGAAGTATCTTTTATTTATTACCAGCGGTTAGCCGCAGTTTCGTTCGCGTGGATTTTCAATTAAGACGGCATGATTTGGTCCCTAACCATCGTAATGGGGATCTCTTTCTAAATGAACCAAGTTAAGAAGTGTCAACTCAAAAAAAAACAGTTTTGAATTATTATGATATGGTGTTCAAATAGTGCTATTTTATAGGACCGTGAAAGGTCTATTGACAAAAAATTATTTAAAGAAGTTACCTTTGAACAACACTTGAATTTTGTGAAAAAGCATTATTTTGCAAATGTTTTTTCAGTAATTCGGTATCTTCCGATGAGGCTATCGCAATACCTATTTATAAGTAATGATAAAAATTATACCGCGTTAAACATGGAACATAAAGGTAGTGCGATTTAATATGCACGTTGCGCCATCTATTGATACCTTGAGATATTTAAGTTTTATTACTGAGTAAAAATACTGAGTACCTTACTAGAATTATTCTATTCCTCGATTTAAAATACGATATATAGCTACTATATAATGAATCATGAACTGTGCATATACAATCCGTCCAGCCGTTTATGTACAATTGAGCAACAAACATTCAAACTTTCGCATTTATTATATTAGTAGAATATATAATATAACGTTAAAAAGATGAAAAATAAACAGAAAAAAGGACTACCATACTGACCACCACGAGGTCGGCTACGCTAATTATTATTGTACATTGACCACTGCTGCTAATAAATACGAAATCAAGTAAGTTTATACGAGCTAAGCCGTCGATAAGAAGCTAGTCATTAAATTTTTTTTGGCGTAAAAAGGTCTTAACTTATTTTAAATATAAGCATTTGTAAACAAATATATAATCGTAATTACAGATTATGTACTATATATTTCATTTCCGTTACGTCTATGTGTACATATGTGTATATTATAACATCTTTACATTATATAACTATGCATTGGTATACCATCCCAATGTGCGTGGCATCAGTAATCCTAATAATATATTACGTTGAAGGACTTGTATACTACTCATCTCGACAGAGATTTTAATCTCGTTTAGCAACATTTATAATAAAACGTTAGAAGGGTAGTGTTGACACAGTGATTTTTCGAATATATAAGTGTCTGAAGTCGATAAAATATAGAAAAAAGTAAACACAAACTAACTTACGAGTTTTGTCACTGTCTGACCTGACCACAATAAAGCATTGCGTTTTGGCAATAAATTTATTCTGTAACGTTTACCGAATAAAGCTATGTTCCTAATTATTTAAAATCGAACAGCATATTCGTACAGTATATTTAAATGTCTTAATTTAAAGAGCATGATCTGGGTACAAGTTATACTTATTTGGGTATCGTAGGTAGAAAAAGAAAATTTTCTTGAGCCCCTATTTCTACAAATTTGCATAGGCAAATTAATCTCAAATCTTAAGAATCAAATGTCCAAGGAAAAAGCTTCCCTATCCTCATACACCCTAGTTCTTCTGCGCTTTTTTTTTCTTCCATCCTCACTCATGTCAATAATTGTATTCAATTTTTATTTTGTTCTTTTTTAGTGATATTTTACAATTGTAATGACGTTTACTTTACGTTAATTAATTAATTCGACGTTAATTATTTTTTCTGAAATCTTCTTATACAAATTTTGTAAATTCTATGGACTTAGACTTATTAAATTTATTTAAATATTTACAGCAACGTATTTATTCTGCCCTTAAGCACGTTTGCAACTTTGAAAGCACTCAATATATTTCAACAGCGAATAATATTTATACCCAGTTAATTAATATATGTCTTCTCTCTCTCTCTATTTGTCGTTTTAACCCTTTCTATATACTTATAAATCGAGGTTTATATCGTCAAAGAAGTTTCACTTCTGTCACATGTACTGAGTTGCACACGAATTGTTTTTTATTTAGATTTTGTTTCTTTATACACCTTATATTTTATACTGTAACGTCACTCACACTCTACCAAACAACCAATTTATTAAAAGCTTATTGTCATATTTAACTGGAAGAGATTGCTCCTGTAGCAATAAGTCCTCCGTGTCTACTATCAAATAAATAATAAATAAACACTAAGGCAATTACTCAATTGTATGCTTCCCTGTATTAGAACAGAAGGAAACATAAAATCGTAAATACAAGTACTAAATCCCTAGAGCTGACGAATAATGGAATAAATCCTGGTAGTAATAAAGTAGTAAGACAAGAAAACTATGAAATTCGACACTGTTCATGTCTCATAAAAGAGGAACTCCGCATAATGGCGGAACACCCATGTACAATATCAGTGGTAGACAGGTCTGGGTACAAATCGGTGGTGGTGATAACTGCTTATTTATATTGTATTCTGGTACTAATTATCATAAATCTACAGAGAGAGATAAATAAAGAGTTTAATTTTAAATTTGTAATCAATTTAGTTTATTAATGAAAATTAACTAGCTAACACAACTCTGTAATCTGCCTCTTAAATTTCCAAGAGCGTACAAGTCAGCGAATCTCAATCTTTCATTTTTTTTGTTGGAGAGCATTTAGACACAGATCTACGTAAATTGAATGTATGATAGGTAAATCGTAATTTTTTGTAAAATATTAAAAATTTCGCGACAATAAATTTAGTTGTTATACAAGTTGTCGTTAAATTGATATAGCAAGTCAGCTTCTACGGGTTCTTGAGTACAAAATGTGACAATTATAATCAATAAATTTGTTTCACATTTTATCTCGTTCTCGGGATACACCATTTCAACGTTACTGCAAGGGTTAAGCGTCCTACAGTTCACGCTCACCGAGTGCCGCACGGCACCATCAAACACTTACATAACGCAACGTACCAAATATCTTATTCAACCTTGAATAGAGAGTGTAATACGAATATTAATTTGCTACAAAAATCGGTTACATTGGTACTTCTGTTTTTCTTAAGTTTTTTTATGGAGTTTCGGTTTATGATAAGTATACGTTTAAATGTAAATAGGATTGAGACAACGTTGAAAATAAAAAAAAATATTTTTTATTAAAATATACATTATTTCTCCCAAGGCCCAAATAAAAAAATGCCGCATATTATTTTCGTCTTATATTTTCAAGAAGGATACAAAGAAAAAATCTTGCTACACTAACCAACAACCTGTATAAATATGGCGCTTTGCAATATTATGATGAAAAAAAAAAAGTAAAATCAAAAAGTATGTCTCAAGTAAGTCTCGCAATTAAAAAATTAGTTCGATATTGGAAATGCCGTAAAATATTTAAAACATACCATTAATTGTATTCCAAAGAGCTGTAAACCACTCATAGACACCAAAAAACAACGCAAAAATAATAAAAGTATTTTAAAACGGATATTACCTCGAAAAATTATATTGCTTGCCCCAGTTCCGCTTAAAAAATTAATTTGAAAAGCGTGTGGTGATCTGGGAAAGCGTGTGTGATCTGGGAAATCCGCAGGTCAAAAACGAAACTTCTTTCATACTAGTTTCCTCACTTATCACTTCATTACTATCTACCATTTTACTCTTTTTCTTCCCCCACCCTTGACGCGTTTAAGGGTGGCAGTAATGATAACAGTGATGGTAACGTGAAAAAAACTGAATCACTCACCCCCTCACTTAGTTTAATTTTCTAGAGTCATAATTTCACAACTATTTTAGAGTTCCTATCTCAAAAGGACAGATTTAAACACTTGTACTAATTTGAATTTCTTTATTAACATTAAGAACATGGAGTTTCTAATGCAATAAATAACTGAACCGAAAACAAATACGATATAATATATTAGAGGAAGACCTTTTTCCTTGTATGTTCTCAATGTTAATAAAGAAATTCAAATTAATACAAGCAATTTAAAAAACAAATATTTCATATTTTCACAAAAATTTACAGAGTTCCTGTCTCAAAAGGACAGATTTGAACACTTGTATTAATTTGAATTTCTTTATTAAACATTGAGAATATACAAGGAAAAAAGTCTGCCTGTCATTTATTACATCGTGTTTTTTTTCGGTTCAGTCATTACTTATCTTATTGTCATTATACATTAATAATTTAAAACGCGCTAATAAATGAAAGTGACCCACATGTTGAATATAACTGATTTATTTATTGATTAAAATTAATACTTCAAATTGGCTTTCAAGATGACATTGTGACATCTTATTTGCATTAAGAGGACGTTTTTCGCTCGACTACCTTGAAAGATGTATGAATTAATTTATTAAGTTAATTATATTACCTATAATCAAATACGCAGTATTGAGTCTATTAGCAATTTGTTACTCAAATGAGACTGGACTAATGGTGTAGCAAGGTCACAAAATATTGAACGCAGTTTTAATGAAAATACGCAAGAAAGAATAAGTGGTGAAATAAACCACTTTTTAATGTAAAAATACCACAATAAATGGAAAAAATCGGCGAGTATGGCTCGAAGTGAAATTACTTTATGTATGGAGTTTCTATGGTTTCTTATGGAGTTTATATATGGAGTACAATTATATGGAGTTTCTATCGCAATAAATGTTTAGTAATGTCTAATGTAATTAAGTAGGGGGGGGGGGGGCATATATATTATCTTGAATTTCCCAAAAACAGTGATGTACAGTATCATCATTACAGTTTCCCCACGACCATTGCGTAAGCTTCTAAAAATCCTGTTTTTTTCAAAATTTTAAGTTCAGTACGTTCGGAATAAGGGAGTGGTGGACAAGTTTTTTTTGCTTAAAAATATTTAATTATTTTCAGAATTAATTATTTAATATTTTTAAGACTATTATGTCTAGCTCTTTAAACGATATCCAACAAGATAATGGAATTAGATTTTTCTTTCAGGTATTTAATTTGCCCCTCTTAAAATTTTCATCTAAATATTTTTAAATGGTAGCTGTTCAGCTTAAAAGCTTAATTACTATATCAAATTTAAAGTTTCTACGTCAAGTGGTTTCTGAGAAAAACGTCTGTGACAGACGAATGAGCGATCTTAAAAGAGTTCCGTTTTTTCTTTTGAGGTACGGATAAATATTATGTGTCAGTTCCGTGGACCATACATCAGAAGTATGTATGATTAAATTTCTAAGGAGCTTTATTTGGCTTCATTAAACATAATTAAAATATTAATATTATAAGGTACACCTGCAGCAATAATGGCCACGTTTTTAAGTAACCTTTATCGATATTTACTTTTGAAATTTCCTTTTTCCAATTATACGTATTTAAAAAAAAATTTAAAAATTCCGCGCTTCATCGTTTACATTTATGACGTTCACACACGAAACAATATCCAATGCATGGCACGCACGATAATGTTCATTCTTTGAAAATACTTAAATAAATTGGCCGATAGATGGCGCTCATATAGCGTGATATGCCGGTGAAACACCATGGTTTCATATATACCCCATGGTTTCATATATACATATAAAAAAAAGGGTGCGTGTACTTATGTACGCGCGTGAGAAGTTATACTTCTTTGGCATCATTAAAAAATAGTTTTTAATTGTATGCGAATAATAAATTACAATAAAATAATAAAAGGACTGGAAAAGGATAGTCAACACAGTCAATAAAGTTCAGTTTCAATTTGAAAAATTAAATAAATAAATATTTATTTTCTTACATTAAGGGTAACATAAATTCTCTTATTATCCGAATGTTATTTTTAAATTATGTCCACTGTCATAGCATCTTCCGGTAATGACTGAATCGATTATCAGTGGTTATCAATGGAATCGGAATGAACTTCAGTTATCAGTGGCGTATGATAACTAAAATATGATACAAAAAGTCTTGTATTAACAGCGTTGAGATATCGTACAAATACAGCATCTATGGTAGTGCCATGTCGTGTTGTAGAAACCAGAGGATTATTATACATGGCTAGATTCAAGTCATTTTGGAGGAAATCAATAAGTGGACGAGCATCTTCACGGGAAAAATTGACGTTGAAGTCCCCACTTAAAATTATCGGTAACTTGTCTTCTCCTCTACCAAGATATTCTCCTCCAGCTGTTGTATATGGCCATAATAATCTTTTCAAGAAATGAATGATGTCGTCCATTTTTTGATTTGGAGTAATGTAAATTACCATCAAAACAATTTTGTTGCCATCTTCCATTTTGCATTCAGCTGCACAAAACTCACCAACTGACGTCACTGTTGAACTTGCCAATTCCGCCTGTCTTACAGTCATATCAATGTTTGGAGTAATGATATTGATAGTGTACATATTCTGATAAATGGCAACTCCTCCAGCTCGAACGTTTGATCGTTTATATTGTATTATACAATTGAAATTTGGTAAAAATTAAAATTAAACATCAAATTAAAATATTAATTTTCAATATTTATTATTAAATTGAATAAATGAAAATAATAAATATTTATAAAAATAAATGAACAAATTTAATGAAAACTTTTTGATAAAAATGAAAAGTGAATATTAAAGTAAGAAAATGATAACAATATTTAAAAAATGAATAAACTTAAATTCAATGAATTCAAATTGAATTTATTATTAAATTTACTTTTAAAATATTGAATAACCAATAATAAATATTTAACATTAATAATTTAATAATATTTAGTATTAATTATGTTAAATAATATTTTAATTTATATCAATAAATAATACATACGGATATATCTATCCGTTATATATCTCAATTATATTGGAGCACTTGAAAAAGTCTATAAACACAATTTTTTCACTAATATTTACGAATAGTAAATATATTAATTAAATATTGAATTTAAATCACTACTGAATATAATTTATCAGCACATATATAAATCGCACTTATATAAAACTAAAACACGTGTGTGAATGTAGACACTAGAAACATGTGGAAAATAAATACTATGAATATGAAAACAGTGAACAGAGGCGACGATGGTGCCAACTTGCGCGACTAATAGAGGTTCTATTTCTATTTTGTTGGTAGCTTTTGTTTCGAGACTGCAACCGCTGCAACTTCATACTGTAACTTTTGTGTGACGAATCTTAAAATTTCACTCTCATCATTGATTCATAACGCGCCTAAGAGTTATACACTTCAAAAAATGTGAGCCGTCATGGGACGCTTGGTAGATGTGTAATATCTAAATTTGTTATATCAAAATATTTTTATTTGAACGAATTGAAAATGAAAAAAACAAATATTCATATAGTTGCTAATAATAAAATATTGATTTAATTTTATTTTTATGAAATAATTTATCACAGAAATATTTCCCTAACAATCTATTTGAAAATATATTTTTAATTTTATAATATTGTTAGCCAACACGCGAAGGTGGCCGAATTAAGTCGGAAAGAGCCGACAAAGTGCGAAGCTGAACAAATGGGGCACCTGCCATCAGAATGCTTTAATTCTCATTCAAACGCGCCATTAGATCTTTCACATCTATTAACTTTAAAGAATAGTCGATTTTCAGTTTCTTTTTTTTTCAAATCTTTTTACACAATTGAAATAAAAACTTAAAATTTCAAACTGACCAATGCAAACTACAATGTGCTCTCTGTATCCCAGACAGAGCTCCATCGTCAGCGCGTTGATCTCTCCATTTTGAGTGGACAGGCTGTCACGCGCTCACACGAGAAAATGATTAAAACGAATACATTACGTTGATTAACGAGTGAAATTAATGATTCGTTATTTTACGATCTGCGCCGTTTATTATTCGTTAAATCATTAAAATTGGTTATCGTTACAGAAAGTGAAAGCGCGTAAAAGGATTAAAGGTTAAAATGTTTAAAACATAAGGTTAATTTATAAATCAAAGTTGTATTTATTTTGTTACTAACTGTTACTCGCGGCTTGCCTCGTAACAGACCAGATTTATGAAGGTACGCCGAGACAAAATCTTTAAGTATCTACTTTAATATTTTACTTTGTTTCAAAAGAAGAAAACTTGTACTAACGTACAGACAGATTGCCTAATTATAATTTATATTAATATGAACTATTGATTATGATTGTCCCACAATGATTTGTCAACAAGTTTTGATCCTCATAAACAATTTTCTACAAATCTCCCTTTTTACAACTTTTCTCGGATTTTCTTTTGTTTGGATCTTTTTATCCCTTCTCTCTGCTACTTGCTGGTTTCAACTTTTCTTAAATTTTCCACTTTTTCCTACAGTTATTGATGTGAAACCTCAAACGGTGCGTTTGGTAGTTAAAACGTTTTGATGGCACGTCGAGTCTTGCCACCGGCTTCGTGTCTTATCGGCTCTTTCCGAGTTAATGCTTCCTTTTCTACTACACTACACAGAATCTACTTTACGTATGTGCTAGTGTATCAGCATTGTTTCTTATTTAAGAACGTTTACAACTTGACTGGTTTATGTTGGTGTATTGCATTGACATCTCTTAAACCGTGAAAAGCGTTTATTAATTTAAGATATGAGTTACAGCGATAGTAAAAGTGATGGTGAAAGAAAGATTTAGATGTTTCACATCTCCCAAGCATCCCATGACGGCTTGATTTAGAAACAATCAAATAACGCGAATTATGTACTTTAATTCTTACAAACGATTCTCATTTATTTATATAAAGAGACTTTATTTTCCATCTGATTCTAACGTTCCATTAATTTTGATCAAGTTCTTTTTTATCCTGATTAATTTTGCATATCTGAAAGGTTTGCCAATCATTTTTTTTACATAAAAATTTTCCAACTTAATCTGGTGCTTTTATTCAATACTGTTTTATGGTATTATTAAGTACGTCTGTATCCGTAATTAAAATATGACCGGATGTAAGCTTCAGCGCACATATTCCAAAGCAAAAATGAAATTAAACCAGTCTCAGCTTCAAATGACATATAAGCGACGCCAATAATTCACACTGGCAGTGCAGAATAAAACGTAACTTGTGTTTCCACAAAAAACAAAAAAGAAAAAAGACATAAAACAAATGACAAGGCGCGTCTTGTGACACTTCTAGGGCTGTCAATAAGGAATTGAGTTAAATCTCTCATTTGCAATTCTGAACAAGAGGTTATATTAAAGAGAATATTTTTTAATATAACGTGAAGACGAAACAATAAAGACAAAACAAAATTTTAGCAAAATCTCGGGATTTAAAAGAAAAAATGTAAAATTTCAAAGTAAATCGACAAAAATTTTGAAATAATTCATTTTAAATTACTTTAAACATAATAAGCAACTCAAGAGTTTGTGAGAAGTGAGAATTCTTTACTAACAATAAAGAATCCTTATTCTTTCTTATTTTATTATATAATTATTATTTGTAAACGTTATATAAAACAATGATTTTTATTAATGTTGTGTCACACCAAACGATTTCCAAATAAATATTATTAACAATGATTATGCAAAACTAATTATAAAAATAAAAAAACGAGCCATCTTTCTCTCCATAATCTTTAATGGTGCCATGATCTTTAATTCCACTTGCAAAATTAACTGCGATGAATATTATAAACAGCATTATAGAAGTAATGATATTAATTTAGCGACAGATGGCGTTAGGATAGCGTCATGTGTCAGTGAAACGCCATAGAATTAAATGAAGCATTTCATATATTAATACAAAACAAATTTTACATATTGACACATAAATAAAGTGGTTTGTATTTTTACGGCCAGCCTGGGCAACTATATATCATAATTTAATATCCGGGTTTCATACGAAAACTAATTAAGATCCTTAAGAAAATTTAATAAGATATATAAATGTATACATATATATATATATATATATATATATATATATATATACATATATATATATATATATATATATATACATATACAGACTGTTTCCCTAAGGAATAGAGATAGTTAGCGATGTTGTTGGACCAATGAATAGAGGCGATTATTAGACATACGAAACAATAAATTTTATTATCCTAGGCCTAATAGTTTTAGAGATACGATTTTTTAAAATTTTTGTTACTGCACATGAAACAAATTGTTTATTAGGTATTATTACTATTTCTGTTTTGTATTGTCTAAGAACTTTAAAAGAACATTCGTCTTCATAATTAAAATGTTATTCATTAGTTATTATTGGCAACATCAAAATTAAACGCTGAAACATGTGCATTTTATTGACAAAAGGCAGGCGGTCTATAAGACAACTAACGATAATGAACAACAATTAAGACAAAAATTACACCATGTGTCTGTAGTGATAAACAACAACGAAAGGGCCTTACGAAGTTTAAGAAGAAATTATGTAAGAATATGCTGGTGCATAACCAGATAAGAACTAGGAGAAGGCATTACTGAGCATTTATTGTAATAAAAAAACATAATAGATGCGGTATGATCATAAATACTGCACTGGTTTTATTTTACCATGACCGAAAAATTGATCAATGGTATGGGTTTAGGAATGTAAAACATGTTATGAAATGACTTAGTTCCAGTAAACTATACCTTTTTGGAATCTGTGAATTATAGATGTTTCTGAAATAAAGTTCCACAAGGTTGCCATACATTTTTTACACTAGCATGGTTCAAAAATAACTTTTCATGTTTTGTAATAAAAAAATGCACATGTTTCAGGGTTTAATTTTGATATCACCAATAATAATGAATGAATAACATTTTAATTAGGAAGACGAATGTTCTCTTAAAGAACTTGGACAATAAAAAAGCTGAAATAGTAATAATACCTAAGAAAAATTGTTTTTTTCATTCGCAGTATCAAATATTTAAAAAAAAAAATTAAAAATCATCTCTAAAACTATTAGAGCTAGGATAATAAAATTTATCTATCACCGACTTTTCCTTGGTCCACTCCTTACGAAACACGTCTGTGTGTGCACGCTTGCGTGCGTGTGTGTTTATGTGTGTGTGTGTATATATATATATATATATATATACACACATATATAAGCAAAAAGTATGTTTCAAACGAAATAAGTATATCCAATGATCTATTGCATGTTTAACTTCTTTGATTACAAATATAATTTCAAGAATCTTAAAATCAAGAAGCTGGTTTGGCCCATCTACGGATATAACCGAGATTATTATGAACTAATCCTGCCAAGGAACCATGATCAGATAAACTTTATTTGCTGTTTTTACTTTAGAAATCTAATTACAGATAATATTCACAAAGAGCATAATTAGGGTCATAATTGTCATAGTTCGCTATAAGCTTTTGGGTTACAACTGCTCTTGGTAGTGTTCTTGAAAGTACTGCTTCGGATTCTGTGGTATATGTCTATTGCTAAAGAAATTAAATTATATTATTTTATATTTTTCTCTTTTAAAATAGTAACATACACCTAAATATATATATATATATATATATATATATATATATATATATATATATATATATATATATATATATATATATATATATAAATATACCTATCCATAAACAGATTCATCAGCCTATACATGTATTTCGTTTCATCCTTTTTCTCTTCTATCTGTGATTTGAGGAAAATATGTCTTAAGACATCTTTACTCTAAGTGTGTCATATTTTAAACTGTTCCAAGATCAGTAATACAACCTCACGAAGTTGCAAACTTATAATATTATTTTTAAAAAAGCCTGTTGTAGTGTCGCATATCCAAAATATGTATATTTTTAGTAAGTTCATTCTGTAATTTCTGGCCGCAGGATGCATGTTTTTCTATGTATTAAGTTCTAGGTGCAGAAACCCGCAATCTGCGATTGAGACTAGGTACTTTCTGATCGGTATCATACCGTTGTTGTTTGTCGCCGATATATAAAGAAATTTTCGTCCTAATAGACAGAATTGTAAAATCTTTATAAGGCAACACAGTTACAGTTTGTCTTACGCACAGTTATTCAGTCATTACCGTCGTCCTGTTTTTCAGCTCTAGAAAATTATATATTCTATTCAAAGCGAAGGCAAACAATAATTGATGGCCTGTCCTGTACTACATAATGCGTTATAAGGATGTGTCTATCACAATCTTACATGCTCAAGCCAATTGCTTGCGTAAAACTAGATTGCTTGTACAAGGTGAAGTGCCCAAACTCTTTAGTGACAATTGTTAAAGTAATGAAATAATGTGGACAATCCAGACATAACTATATTTTTGCCGTATTCAGTAATATTTCAGAACAAGACGATATTCATCATTGTAGTATAACCACCAGAATTATGAAACGGGTGGAATCAGATTTTCCTAACATACTCCTATTCCAACAGTATCAATATATGTACACTCTGGATACCAGTCGCGAGTAGTGGAAAGTCTATTGGAGAGCAGTCACCGCATTTAGGCTCCACCAGATTAAACACCAGGATTCTGTTGGACTTTGCAATATCGCTGGCAATGACAACCCTAAGTGGATCAGGAGATAGCGGGCGGTCGCCGCCCGTAACGGCTGGCGGAGCTTTCATTTCACGAACGAGTTATTAATTCAAGCCGACGATTATAAATATAACGAGAGTGAGAACACGGATACCTCGACGGGCGAGACTGCGAAAAGTACAAGACGTCGGAACTTTTATGGTGCCTTCAAGCGGTCTGATCTTTACCGACTTACGACCAGACCGCTCGACGGCGCAGACGGAGTATTTATAGATGAAAATGGGGTTTAGCAGTTAACACTTTGGTAAATGGTATGAGAAGAGAAAGTTTATTGAAGCTAAATTTATTTACACCTGGGAAACATGACATGAAACTCAAGACGCTACGGAATGAATTACATCGCGAAACGATCACGACCTTTAGTGACAAAGTTGACTAATTATTGTTTGATCATCAAAGTTGAGCAACTCGACGAGCGGTCAATATGGATGTTATTGTACTGAACAGCAAGGGCATGTCCCCAGTAATGGCTCAGCAGTCGTGCAAGCAAAAAGCCATTGCAGTGTCATTGCTGGCGTCACGCAGTGAAAACAGGTAGTCATATATTTTAATATATTTTTCCTTGCGCTCCTAATGTGCCGTCGTAATCCAGTTGAAAAACGCCTTGGAAGAACATGAATCATCGTTTAATGTTCTTCTAAATAAATCTATCAAAGAAACTGCAATTAGAAAATTGTGAGCCATCATGGGACGTCTGGCAGATGTGAAACAATCAAATTTGTTTTATATTTTCGTACTGAAATATTTTTATTTGAACGAAAAACAAATATTCCGATAGTTGTTAACAATAAAATATTAATTATATTCTTTTAATTTTGTGAAACTATTTATCACAGAAACATTTCCTAACGATCTATTGAAAATATATTTTACAATACAGGTAGCTGACAAGTCGCGAAGCTAACCGAATTGAGTCGGAAAAAGCCGACAAGGTGCGAAGCTAACCGATTGGCACGTTGCGACGTTTCGCAATCCATTTCCCTACCTTGTGGGTCATTTTCCTACCGCGTCAACCTCCTTAACTCCAATGCAATTTTTCCTTGGGTTTCTAACAAAAGTATGTACTATTACTTCCTGAACTTATTGAGGATTTTGCTTTTGTATGTTTTCTGTTTCTAGTTTCTTGTCGCATACCGTCCCTATAAGACAGTGTGCGACAAGCACTAAGCACGCATTAAACAAAGTGTTTATCGGCCATAACATTTAGTTTCTCTATCTCAGGTAAAAGACTCATCAGAAAGTGGTAGTTATCTGAAGTACCAATATATCTATCTTATCTGTGATTTCCTTTTCGTTCGAATGTTTCGCCTCTAAAGTGTTGCGTCAGAGCTGATGCAAATAATACACGAGTATAAAAAACAAAAAATGGGTTTTAATGTAAAAAACTTAATTTTAATAATGAAATATAACAAAACAGTAACCATAGAAATTATAAATTACAGGAGGATGACGGAGATGTGAAAGAAAAATATCGCAATAAAATTTCTATTTTAAAGAAAGTAAATACAAATTTTCTTATACAAATTTTAAAAGTAAAAATTTCAAAAGTAAATGTAAAAATAACATTCAAAAAATGTCACGAAACTTGGCAGTTGTACGTAGTTCTGATGACAATACAGTCAGACTGATTTAATGAAATAGAACCGAAAGTCAGATCGAAGAATGGGCTCGTTCCAACCTTACCAGAAAAAGGACTTGCAATACTGACGCACGGGCAGAGATGGAGAGGATGCGCGTTCAATCGTCCACAGACACAGAATCAAGAAGAAACACGTCAATTTTATCAACTACGCTGTTCTGCTAATTTGAATCCTGTAGAAGTTTTCTTAATAAAGTGTTAGTATTTGTGAAGAAGTTTTGAATATTATATAAAGTAAGTTCAAAAAAGTATTATCTTCTTTTAAATAAGACTGAAAAAAGTAAAAATAAATTAGTAGTTTAAAAAACTAAAAAAGTATTAATAGTTTAAAAACTAAAGTGTTAATATTTGTGAAAGTAGTTTTAAAATTAGTAGTTTAAAAACTAAAGTGTTAATATTTGTGAAAGTAGTTTTGAATATTACATAAAGTAAGTTCAAAAAAGTATTCTCTTTTTTTAAATAAGACTGAAAAAAGTAAAAATAAATTAGTAGTTTAAATAACTAAAAAAGAGCGCTCTTTTAAAGTTGATTTCCGTCATAAATGGCTCCTATTGATACATTTCTGCTGTGTATTCTTACTGATAATAAATGAATAATTTAAAAAACTTAAAAGAACACGTCTTTGAAATACCGCACTAAAAAGCAAAAAACAACTATCGAACCTGTTTTCTCTTTCTGCTCTATAAGGTTTTTAGTGTAAGCCATGTTTGTCATTAAGTATAATATTTGAGTGCAAAAGCGTGGAGCGTTTTGTCTCAAAAATAAATGATCCTGGTTCTCAAATGAATATTATATCAATGAACATGCTGAACATTTCAATCAAATTTCAAGAAAAAATACTTAACGTAAAAATAATATGACTACACTAAAGTCCTTATTGAGTAAGCAGAAAAAACAAGTTAGATAATTATGTTTTGCTTCTTAGTGCGATATTTTAAAAACGTGTTCTTTTAAGTATTTTAAAGTATTAATTTATTATCAGAAAGTATACCACCAGACACTTATGGCGAAAATCAATGAAGTTTATTTTATTTTCGTTCGTATCGTTTATAAAAATCGTATTTTTATTTTATTTTCGTTTAAAATACTGGTTGCGCTAATTATCTTAACTATGAATTATATAATTATATAACTTCCCACCCACCGCTGACCCTAAACCCCTTAATTATTCATCAAAAGGTAACTCAGTATATCACTTTACTTTTTTTAGTCTTTTATACTATTAATTTATTCATTTTGATGTATGGAATAATAAACCTAGAAAAAAAAATTAAACACATCATTTTTCTACCTAGAAATAGTCAATCCGCAAAGGTACAGTCATCTTTATCCAACTAAACGTAGTGCAACCTCGTCCACATAAAACCTGAGACATCCATCATCTTACCTCGCCGGGCGAGTCGGGCCTTGCAAAAAAAAACCATGCCCATAGACAAACGGCATATCAGAGTCAACGTTGGCAGCGCGACTTCCGCGGGCCGTTTGATGACCTGCTTTCGCGCGCAATCTGCAGATGACATCTCCCCTTCGTTATCTCCATCGCATTCGTCTTGAGCGCCGCTCATATTTTTATTGCTAGCGTTTCGTATGTAGAACTGGTCCGTCTCACTTTTGTAGTTTATCGCCTTGACAATCGCGTCGGCCAGCTTTTTGCAAAGTTTTTTTTGGTATCGGATCAAAAAGGAACGTGGCTATAAATTTCTTCGTACTTATTATCGATGTCGAATCGGTGTTAATGTATTTATTTCATTTTTGAGGCAATCAACGTTGACGTCTTGAATTTAGCATTAATGTGACGTTCGAGATGCAAAATTAAATAACATAGTTTGAAGAGCAATTAGATTTTATTTTTGACAAGCGAATACAGTCGCTGCAAACTATTAAAATTTAATTCTAATTGTGAAAAATAATTTTAGCATTTACAAATATTGAATATACTTGGCGTTAATTTTGTAGAACTTTATTAATCACAATTAAATGAAACTACGTGATGTAGTATTATTTCTACTTTCTTTAAGTTCTTTATCACGACCTAGGTTTCGTTGTATTACAACATCTTCAGGTGGGCTATTAGGAAAGATTCAAAAATTTACAAATAGTTTAATAGAAACATTTCGTACCCTTAAAAGTTTAATTGTTTATGTGTACCTAACTGGGTCCAGGACCCTCATAGTGTGAGTTCTATACATACTTAACTGATTTACTTATTTACGAGCGACATAAATGAATAAAGTATTGTTACATACACACAAACACATCTTCGATCCATAAATATACTGTCATATTTATCCAACTAAATGTATTGACGATGGAAACTCACGATGGAGTCAGAATGTACGATGATGATGATGGAATTAGATACTGATAGAGTCGTGGTGATGGCGTCAGTATCGGAAGATGGAGATGGAAAATGAGTAGTGGATCTTCTTAACGATGATTGGTAGACCAAGTTCTAGCTCGTTTCCCATTTCTTGATAAATTCTTATAAACATACTGTCATATTTATCCAACTAAACGTATTGACGATGGAAACTCACGATGGAGTCAGAATGTACGATGATGATGATGGAATTAGATATTGATAGAGTCGTGATGATGGTGTCAGTATCTGAAGATGGAGATGGAAAATGAGTAGTGGATCTTCTTAACGATGAATGGTAGACTTACTAAGTTCTAGCTCGTTTCCCTTTTCTTGATAAATTTTTTATCTATGGTGGAGAAAAATAGTTGTTTGTCTAGTTCCACGATGGCTCACAATTTTTGTTTTCACATAATAATCAAAATTTAGATACAGTAAAATGCATTTTTAATAGTTTGTTTTATTTTTCTTATTTTCCAAAAAATAAAAATGCCTCTGTAAGCGTTTTTAAACAATCAATAAACTTAACTCATAAATTGCACGGATGATAAAAAAAATTTTTATTCAAAGCTCTCATCGTCGGTCAATAAATTACTAAAGAATATTATCAATAAAATGGAACAAGTAATTTCCCGAAAAAAAAATAAAACATCTCACCTGACTCGATATATCTATTGGGAAATGCGTCAGTCCCATGTCATGTCATGTAAACACAAAAGGATGTGAATCGTAAAATGCATTTTAAAAAGTTATTTTAAACTGTTTATATTTTAAAAATTTTAAAATAACATTTGAATTTGAATTATTCGCACGGGCAAACTAACACAGAAAAGAAATATAAACACTTTATTTTCTCAAAAACGGTGTCAAAAATTTTCGTCAATCCACATTGTTAATAGTTTATAAGCTAAACAATATTCTATAACTCGCAGAAAAAAATCTAATTGGAATATTTCATGGGAAAAAAATCAAGTTAATTGGGGATACTGTAAATCGTGTTATTATTTATTAAATTTTATAATTAGCTTTTTGACAGTTTACAAATATTTATAGAGGCTTTCATTATTATAAAAAATTGTTAAAATGCTAAGTATTATCATCTTGGTAAACGGGATATCAATTTTGTCTGTTATGCGAAAAATATTCATATGTGAAATTGCCTGGTGCTGCCCATAGTTAGAAATATATCTACATTACCAGTATACTAGCAAAGTTACCATATTTTCTAAGCTTAACGAATAGTCTATAAGAAGAAACTGTCGTGCAATAAGTTAGTCTCACTGACAGATTTACGGATAAGTTACTTGATATTCCGTTTCCTGGCCAGCTGCTGTGAACTGCCAACAATTTTAGTGTGGATATCAGCTGTCTTATCAGGATCGGTTACAAGTGTTTTAATTTCCGTTAGAATTTAGTTGAGTGAAATTCTAACATCAACATTCGTCGAAACATATATATGTATAAATAAACTGATAAATTGTGAATAATATTCGTTTAACGAGTATTAAGTAACACATAAGGCGTGGATTTAATTACGAAAATCAAGGATCTTTTCCGATTTTTTTTCTATTATTTTATAAAGTACATGGGCGGAAAAAATATAATATTTTCAAAATATAATTACTTTATATTTGCAGATGAAAAGCCGTTCATGACTTTTGATCTAACTACACTGTATTAAAACCATATATCTGCCAATTTCTACTAATATTTTCAAAGAACGAACGTTATCGCATGGAGAAATTTGAACAATGTCATCTTCATCTGGTGTGTGTCTTAAACGACAGCGATGATTTGTGGTATTTCTTTTAAATATCATGAATAAACAAAATACGTACAATTAACAAATAGTATTATTTAAATTACTACTAGTAATTAATAAAGTTATCTTATCCGTAATTAAAGGCTATTGTAATAAAATATAATTATTTAAATGAATAAACCGTCGATATGGTTATAACGGCGATACTGACCGATAGTTTCACATAAAAATGTGATCTTTATTACAGCAAGTTTAAATAATTTTATAACACGAAATGTTTTAACTACGTTTAATAAAACAAAATGAAAAGAACATAGAAGTTTCACTTCTGTCTTGCGGTCCAAATCAAGTGACGTAATCAGCCCAGGAAGGGGGCTATATGTGAAATTATAAAACAATTATCGCCCAAGTAGTACTTATCACGCGGTCGAAGCAAATGGGTCTGGCTTGTAAAATATAAAGAAGATTAATTTCTAACAGACCACGTACTCTTCTAATATTCCACATCATCCCATTTTTATGGATCATTTGGATGAAGTTTTGCGCGAAAGACCTGTATATAAGATATTCCTCTATGGTCCTGTCACTGTATCATTGATCTACGTGCAGTAAAAGACCGACAAAGACATAACTTTGAGTATATGACACAAACTTTGGGTGCATGATACTTTTAAAAAGCTTAAAGAAACTGAAAGAAGCTGCAACAAGCAGCAATTTCCAAGCACATCCGCTTCTTTTGCTCTTATTTTCAATCTCAGTTCTTTTTAAATCTCTTCGCCTCGACGTGAATACCCTCATCTAATGGCTATTCGCGAGTGAGCAATAATTGTTAATTACATCTTGAATTTATGTAATACGTCTCGTCGTAAAGATGTTCATAGCTCTACAGCCGTATTACTTTGCTACAAACTGTTTAATTGTATATATTACAACCAAATGAACTACTTCGAGCTAGCTGGCGTTGCTACTTAGAAACGAGAGACATAAATAGAGGCGCGTGTTCTCGGGCGGAATGCAATCTAGAGAGAGAATTTAATGGTTTCCATAAAGCCAAGCTAAAACCTGGTTCGTAGTTAAATAATGGACCGTTTTATGTTATTATTTTATAGAATAATTGTGAAACTGTTTTGCAAACGAGACTTGAAGTTAACGTTAATTAATTTTATTTAGTTCACTTTGTTCTTTGTGATATGGATGCTAGTAAGTGCCGCTCTACGTCTGAATAGGAGCTGAAGTGCATGGAAGCAAGTTAAGCATAACGAGAAACGGATGCTTTGGTGCGTCCGGTCGCAGATTCATAAATAACACATGAGTTAGCTGATCCAAAAAAATAAACTTATTCGATTTTGAATGGATAAAATGCCACGGATGTTTGGAAAAATAAAATTCTTGACCTTGAATTTATGCTCTGCACAAACTTATTCTAACTTCTTTATAATACTTTGTACAATTCAACTTATCTGACATATCTTAGAAGCCAATTTACTCACTTGTCTGCACACGGTATAGGGCTACGCTCTGAAAATAAACTCGGTATCCTTTTTAAGCTATAAAACTTTGGAATCGACTGGATCCGCATACCAGGAACTAGCCCTCTATATATGTATTCAAAGGACGTCTGAATTCTTTCCATAATCCTTTAGGAAGGGTAGGGTCCTTCCTTAATTCCATTTTATTTCTGTTTCCTTGTTGAAAACCATGTCAAAATTTGTAATTAATGTTTTATTGTATTTTTTTTATATTTAGTTTGTTTTCTGCTTATTGTTGTTACACTTGTTCTTTATTTTTGTTTGTTATTAATATTTTAACTAGTTTTGATTGTTATAAGCGTATTTTACAATCTTCCAAATTTAAAAGCTTCATATTTAACCAATGCCTAGGATAGATTGCTCATGTAGCATACACAAGTTCACCAAATGTATATCCGTTAAAATTTGTATTAAATAAATAAATAAATCATACCTCTCCTGACTTCACCCACGCTATTTTCCTTCCTTTCATATCCGGTTTTCCATCATACCTCATAGTTTTTTCTTTCTCCTCAAGACATGTCAAAATTAACTCTTTTTTAATAATTAATTACTAGTGGTAACCTAGTAGTCGAAATTCGACCGTAATTAACAGCTCGAAATTCATTCAGTCGATTTGACATTTTAACATTCTTTTGCGACAATCTCTACTCTGTGCGATTGTTTGACCACAGAATATTGTGTGTTTGACATTGACAGTACGAACGTAAACAATAAGCCTTTTATTGTTAAACATAAACAATGAATCTTCTAATGTATTTGTAACCCATATTATGTATACATTTTAGCTTTCTGCACTCCTTCTTCATGTACACTTTAACTATTTCATATATCACACTCCTCCGTGCGCACAATACGTTTAAAAAGGGGTACAAATATTTCTCTTCATGTATTAATACATAGATTACTGTTTATAATTTTTTTTATTATATTAAAAATCCATTGATGGGAGATAACATATCAATCAACAAGGCCGGAAAAAATTCAAAATCTAAAAATATGTTATAAAGGGCAAAAGTGTACGTCATAATATGTGATTGTCGTATTACCAATATGGGAAATCAGCTTAATATTAAAATATAGTTTATTGTTCAGGCACCATTGATGAATATTATCAATATCACACCCAAGTGATCATAAATTTTGAATAGATGCATTGTTAAGGATACGAAGAATGAAGACGTGTTTAACAGAATAAAGACAGAAAAAAATTATATTCTAGGCGTACAATAAAGACAGATAGAATATAGATAGACAAAAAATGATATTCTAGGCGTACAATAAAGACAGATAGAATATAGACAGACAAAAAATTATATTCTAGGGGTATAACAGAATATAGACAGAAAAAAATGATATTCTAGGCGTACAATAAAGACAGATAGAATATAGACAGACAAAAAATTATATTCTAGGCGTATAACAGAACATAGACAGACAAAAATGATAATCTCGGCGTACAATAAAACACTGCTATTCCAGGCGTCTAACAGAATATAGGCATATATATCTAGGCATAAACAGACAAGAAATTATATTCAAAATCGTATTCTAAGCGTAGACAGACAGGCGTATTCTAGGCGTAGACAGACAAAAAATGGCATTCAAAAAATGATATTCTAGACGTTTAACAGAATATAGACAGACAAAACATTATATTCCAGGCGTACAAAAAAACACTGAATAGGCATTCGTTTCATATATATTTGTGATCCATATTGTCTTTTTGCTCATTTAGATAGAGGCATCATCATCATCATCATCATCATCATATATATTAATACGCTAAGGTTAAGATGTTACACTCCCTTTTTAGAAAACACCTCACAACTAATCCACATAAATTATATATCATTTTATAGATAATTGCTTGCTCTACCGGCATCCACAACTAAAAAATTTACTATTGCTATTGTTTTTGCAAATTAATTAATTATTAAAATTATATACACAAAACAGCAATGCTGCCATCTAACGGCTCAACGTCAATACGATTGACGGTCGGTAAAATTTATGTTTAATTTCAAATCCACTCACGTATAAATAAAGTGGCGCTTTAGCTCAATGCTTTTGATACTTGCGCCTCTATATGTCAATTTTAGTAAAATATTTGTTTGATCTGTTATCTGAGCTTCATAATGGAATAAATAATAATGCGAAGACTTCGCACGGGTTACGCTAGTATATTTTAATTTAAATTAAATTCTTATGCTGAGAGTGATGTTGATTCAGGTTTTTTTATTTCAGCACAACATTCGAAGTTACAAGTCAGTTCTGTATTTTTTCTTTCTTTTAGATATTCCTTGTCACTCGTGTGTGTATACAGCTGCCAGCGTTTCTTTCGCATTCGGAAAGATTTATTTAGTTTTATTTTTTAATGAATGATTCCACGAATCAAAACAACGTACTTTCAATGTCAGTTTCAATTTAGGTAATGAAAAGAATAGTCACGATGCGAGGTCGGACGAGTAAGTAGGCCGTGGAATGTCCGCTGTTTAGTGTTTCGCCAAAAAATCGCTGATTAGGAGCGGCGTGTGCGTTTGCGCATTATCATTGTGTATCATTTGTTCGTTTTTATAGTGACATACCTGACAGTGTTGCCTGTGTATTAAAATGTCAAAAAGTTGGTATCTTTTGAATTTTTTAAAACAAAAGTCTAAAAAATTCACAGGTACAATTTATCAGATACGCGTCTAGGTAGACAGCAAAGTGATTCATAAAACAAATATTAATTATAATTAATTTTTTTTTAATAATTATTAATGTAATGTGCAGATTAATAAATAATACTATTATTTGTTTATTTATTACATATTAGTTGTTACTCCCGGCTTCACTCGCGTGGAATTTATAAATTAAAGATATCTGATATCAGATTTTTTTGTGATATGTCCTGTAATTTTTAAATTTCTGTCGCGAGGTATAAAGGTATTACTTGATAGACAAAGGGATATTTTAAGGAACGTTAATTGTAACTATGCCTTTCCAATTATTAGCCAAGGAAAATTTTGCCACATTTATCTTGAAGAAAAAAAATATTATTGGTTATTCCTTTGGAAACTGCTCGATTTTCCGCCTTATATTTACTCTTTCCGATAGTCTGCAGTAGACATGTGTAAATCATGAGTAAGAAATATAAAAGATAGCTCACATGTTACTATCATATCTATCACTCGTTCACATGAAATCAAAATTATCAGTATATCACTAGCTCGGGAGTGATCGGCGTCTTCTTCGTTTCAACTAATCAATCATTTCACTCACTCGTCGCGTCGTGGAGATGAAAGTATATGTTTTGACGTTAGATGAAAGAGGAAGAGAACGATGGAACTGTTTAGTCAAATATGCAACTGGATCTATGTAGATGAACGTAGCTACTTACAATCGAATAAACACTGTGATTAAGCGAACTAAGGTAGTTCGCTCAAAATATTTGCGTAAACAAACACTTCTTTTGTTTCATTTCAAAATTCTAATTTATAACTATATAAATACGCCAATCTAATCCAATTTATTTTATTATCATTAAAATTATTTTATGTATAATTTGAATCTAGGTTGACAGTCCTAAATCCTAAACCTGCAAAGTATTAAGCAAAGTGGATACTCGTGTAGAATTAATTTTTATTTTCGAACAATAGTGCGTAATGTTCAGTCATTACTATTTATCACCATCTTGTCTGAACATTGTTCAACGGTTCAACGTATGCGTAATAAATAATTTCGTTAATAACTCGGAGTACTGAGATACTGAGCTACTGAGCTAGAGATATAAATGAGTGATATATATCTTTCCAATCAAATGATATATATCACTCTTTTCTTTTCACTGATACTTTTTGCGCACCACTAGTCTGCAGTAGAATCTTGAGCCTATATGTTTATCAAACTTGGTAAACAGCACGACACATAGGATATATAAATACTGCACACACTTTTTTTAATAACGTCGAGCAGATGCTGTATGACACTTCTTGTCCATTGTCTCATCTTTTAGGAAGAATCAATAATGTGTAAATTTATGAAAATATTACAGGTGATCTTGCATTGAAATCATTATCGATTGAAGCTGTGCCATCATAAAACGTCTGAATTACTCATAATATGGGCTCCGGCTTCAATATCGGTCATCGAATGCACTTGCGAACTCATTTCAAAAACGACGAAAAAACGCAAGGTGCATCTATAAATTAATGTATTGCATGTAAGTAGTTTTATAATATTGCATCGCGGTTTTCGCTAGGACGTTACTTGGATCTATCGCTAAACTGTTGTATGACAAAAGAACATCTGTCACATATGTGTGATATTCACTCCTACTTCAATGGTGTCTGAACAATAAACTGCATTTTAACATTGAATTGCGTTCTCATATTGTTCTTGGATCCGTTACTTGGATCTGTCGCTAATCTGCTGTATGACAAAAGAATATATGTCACATATGTGTGATATTCACTCCTACATCAATGGTGTCTGAACAACAAACTGCATTTTAACATTGAATTGCGTTCTCATATTGTTCTTGGATTCGTTACTTGGATCTGTTGCTAATCTGCTGTATGACAAAAGACATTGGTCACATATGTGTGATATTCACTCCTACATCAATGGTGTCTGAACAATAAACTGCATTTTAACATTGAATTGCGTTCTCGTATTGTTCTTGGATCCGTTACTTGGATCTATCGCTAAACTGTTGTATGACAAAAGAACATCTGTCACATATGTGTGATATTCACTCCTACATCAATGGTGTCTGAACAACAAACTGCATTTTAACATTGAATTGCGTTCTCATATTGTTCTTGGATCCGTTACTTGGACATATCGCTAAACTGTTGTATGACAAAAGAACATCTATCACATATGTGTGATATTCACTCCTACATCAATGGTGTCTGAACAACAAACTGTATTTTAACATTGAATTGCGTTCTCATATTGTTCTTGGATCCGTTACTTGGACATATCGCTAAACTGTTGTATGACAAAAGAACATCTATCACATATGTGTGATATTCACTCCTACATCAATGGTGTCTGAACAACAAACTGTATTTTAACATTGAATTGCGTTTTCATATTGTTCTTGGATCCGTTACTTGGATCTGTCGCAAAACTGCTGTATGACAAAAGAACATTGGTCACATATGTGTGATATGCACCCCAACATCAATAGTGTCTGAACAACAAACTGCATTTTAACTTTGATTTGCGTTCTCATATTGGTAAACGTATGATGGTGATATATTCTGAAGTGCACTTTCGCCATTTACGATTCTTTCTGGATTTTTATGTTATTTTCCGGTTCGTTTAACATTTCTGAATGTCGGGACGGCGATTGTGTGGTTTTTTGCGTAGCTGACAAATAGTTTTAACTCAGTAGATGTTACAAATTTTCTTTGTTTGTGATGTACACCTTGCCCAACATTTCATCCATGATGTTTTTTTTATTCTTTTTGCTTGACACACGAGGGCAAGTTAGCGCAGAGCGTCAATGCAAGGCGGATAACAACATTTTGAAAAATTACGTATTAATGGATTCTTTATTACTCTTTCGAAGACGTAATCGGGATGGTTGGAAAGATCTGATTGGAGTTGAAGAGATTGATTTATTTTCTTTGTCTTTAATGTATGTTACATTCACGTGTACAGTCACGTGTACACAGCGTAAACTTATCGTTAAAAGTGCATCTCTTCTAATCAACTATAACCAAGGAATACACCAAATTATTATCGAGGAGTGGGAGCCTATGGGAGCCCATCCCAAAGATCGTATTATTATTATTTTGACAACACTTTTTTTTAATTGCAATTAAAAACGAAATAAAAACGATATAAACGCTAATGATTAATAATTAAAAACGGGCTAAATTTGACATGTCGAAAGAGAAAAGGTAAAAGAGAGGTATGAAGGAATATAAAGGAAGAAAAATAGGGCGCGTGACGTCAGCAGATGTATGATTTATGTACCCATATAAAAAGTATATATCTATAAATAAATTACACCTAATATTATGCTTATGCAGAGCATAAATTCAAGACCAATATTTATATAAAATAATTAGGGGGAACTAACTGACTTTGAACATTGCATATTTTTGGAAAATTTTGTGTCAACAGCGTATCTGGGTTCGAGTAGATGCCTTTCTCTGCTTAATATAAAACACTTGAATAAAAAATTAACGTTTCCATATACATCCCACGAAATTAATTTAAATGAAAATAACTAGGAAAACTCCTAACTCGACTTCTATTCTGATATAGATGAGACACCGCGGTCTTCTTAAATATAATGCTAAAAGTTTTATTAAATTTGGGCGTTGCTTTTTTATTAGAGCTTTTATTAGAGCGTTGCTTTTTTATTAAAGCAATTAAGAAGCTATTGAATTGAAACTTTGACGCTCAAATTCCTGCAGTAATTTCAGAAAAAAATTGAGCAAACGCCTTAGTAAATTTATGAATCCATAAATTGATTGGAAAACTGTGATGAAACTTTACGGAAAACTGTGAATGTGTGTTATTTTCTGTATTTTGATAATGTTTTGAAGCTTTCATGTAGCACCATGGTTAACAGATAAACCATAGCCTTACTTGCTTATGGATTTTCATTACTTTCTGAAAACTGCTTCTGACTCATTTTTCTAAAAATAAAGTTTGTCTATGATTTTATCAGCGCGAATATTTTCTCTCATTCAATCTTCTGTGGACACATCATCCATTTGTAAGATCTCGGCTTCATGTAAACGAATGCAATAATTGTCAAATTTTAAGTAAAGAGACAGACAGACACAATGTTTTACGAAATTGGATTTTTTTGCTGTTTAGTTTTGTCAATATTTATTATAGAGCCCTATTAATTGGTTTATTATATGTGGAATGCGTCATTATAATATTTGAGATAATAGTTGCATTCAAGATTTTTTCATGAAAATAACACCAAAAGTAACAATAACAATAACATCCATGTCTTTATACTCACCAATATATTATCCTTAAATCGAACTAATCAATGTAAGACTTCTTCATTTATTAAATTGGTTGGAAAGAATTATTTGGAAAGAAAAACATTGGATCAATGCGAGTATGCCATAAATTCTAACATGACAGACAGTCGTTAAACATTTATTTACACATACGTAAGGATGGCGGCCACCTCTCAAGCTACAAAAATGCGGGTTTCACCTTTCCGGAAGTCAAACGATACTTGTCAGAAGCGTATTAGCCAGAGGCAGTGTTGCCAGATTATTTCTTTTTAATTATTTGCTTATTTTCTTTATGACGTATTATCTGTTTATTTGTTTTCCCTCAAAATAATTCTTGTTTCTTATGGAGTTGCTAAAATTTACTACGTCTGAATAAAATCTATAGTTTTAATTGGACAAGCCTTGCTTTAAAAATATGAGTTAAAGCACTTCAAAAGTTAAACGGTGCGTGTAGTTTAATGATAAGTGAAGGCAAGAAAGGATGCATCGTATGATTTTGCGCTGATTTTTCCATAGAAGAGAAGGATAAACATAATTTGGCTATACTATCAGTAAGTAAATTGGATCGATTTTGAATTTAATATTGAATTTCGTAAATTCAAGAAAGTAAGTGATCAGTCCAAATAATTTTAATACGTTAGGGCTTATTTGATGTGAGCGAAGCCTCAAAAAGCTAGTTCTATATAAGATTTCCAAGTTCAGGATTTAGTAAGAAAAATTGGTGAAATGCGAGTCTGACTCGCACACTGACGATTCTGTATCTCGTTTGAAGTGAAATTATTTTATTTATCGTAAGTCATCACTAATATGGATTTAGTTACAGTGTTATATTCATCGAAATAAACGATGACAAACAAACTTACTAAAGATAGCAAAAAATTATTAGTGCTATAAATATAAATACAGTTATAGTTTTATGTTTATCGAAATACACGATGACAAACAAACTTACGCGGCCAGAAAAAATTGCCATTACACGAATACACATTATAGCTAAATAAACTCTATTTACTATTCGCTACCGAATTCCGACTCCAGAAACACACCCATGTAAATACTTTCTGAGGTCATCTGAAAAAATCTTAATTCTAATCCTTAACTCCTACCTTTCCTTAATTCTATTTTCCTTCTTTTTCTTGATGACATCAGGTCAATTATGTAAATGTATTTTTATGCTTATTGTTTTTTAATTTTGTGTTTAGTTGTCCGTCTGTCGGTCGGTCAAGACCCTTTTTCTCAAGAATGGATGGAGGTATCAAGTTGAAATTCAAATACTTGAAGCTGTAAAAAAACTAAGCTTCTAAGTCAACGCAATAAAAAATACGGCCATTTATGTCGCACATTTTGACACTCGCAAATAAATCAAAGCATATAGGGTACTTCCCGTTGATCTATAATCATGACATTTGAGAAGAAGCAAAGTCTCACAGCATAAGGAAAAAATTCGAAAATCGTTAATTTATAGTTATATAATATAAATATGAATGATGAAAATATAGTAAGACCATATATTTTCGTTGTTAATAGGAATATTATATACCATGAAAAGTTTATAAATGTGTACGGAACCCTCGTAGTGCGAGTTCCACTCGTACTTGACAGGTTTTTTTTCCTAAACTATTTTTAAGTTTGTCAATTTCGTAACAGTTTAGCTCTATAAAATCTTCTATGGTCTTACACAAAATTTTCAAATTTAATCATGGCGATTGCGAAGAGACTTCTCGCGTGGAAATAAGTCCACCAAATGTACATTTAAATGTATACGTTAAAGTCCAAATAAAATAATAATCATCTCGTCATTGAGTCTGGTCGCACTGGACAGATATCGACTGGCGCCGAGCACACCGCGTAATCATGTCGCACAAAGCACATTAACTAATCAATCACCGTGTACTTACTGCAGGTACTTGTAAACATACACCACGGGTAATTAGTGAGCTGACGGATCCCGACAGCTATTCGTATCTATCAGCCGGAGTTATTGTCTTTAGACATTCGTATAGAAGAAAGCAAATGAGTGTTAACCATTAGCGACCGTATTTTTCCCACGCGACACACAGTGCCATAACGCGGTATATAAATATATTGTACATTTTGTGGAAGTCATGCACATATACACAGTGTTCGGGAACAAGTGTCGGACAAAGAAAGACGTTATTCCTTGACTGAAAAATAGTCTTGTCGTTAAAATAAAATTTCAAAGATTCCCTTTTTTTCAGAAAATTTAAAATAATATTCATAATTATTTGTCATCTTTTACGTATACACGATACTTGCGCATAACCAGCGAACAGCTGCTAAGACATCGCCACTGCGGGTAAAAAACGCACTCCGGACAAGTATTGGGTCTATTAAAAAGAGTTATGTGTAATATTTTTTTTACACTCAATTAGAATAAAGGCGTGTTTTACGTTTTATTTCAACGACAATTTATATCTATATGACCAACGAATATCGTCTTTCTTTGCCCGACATCTATTCCCGGACACTGTCTATGCTCTACAGTCTCAATCCAGGATCATAATTTTTCAAGATATAATTAATTAAATTATTCCAATTATATAATTAATTAAATTATTACAAGAAAACATTGATATAATTAATTAAATTATTGATATAATTAATTAAATTATTACAAGAAAACATTTAATTAAATTATTTTTTTTTTATTTATCATTTTTTTTATTTATCATAGGTCATGACTAATATGGATTTTCTAGTGCAATAATAATACCTAATACAATTTAGAAACGGCGGGGAGGATGATGATATCATCGTGAATACCTCTAAAAGTATGACATTTAGAATTATCGTTACAGTTTTCCTAGAACGCTTCTAGAACCCCATTTTTTCATAATTTTAGCTTAGTACATTAGGGGGTGGGACCTAAAATTGATTGTATATTTTCCGTATATTTCTGAAGGTATACTACCAAAAATTAGGAAAAAATGTTTTTGAGATCTTTTCAAACAACACTATAAAGATCCCAAAATATAGTTTCAAATTGAAGTCCTTAAAAACAAGTTAGTCCATAAAAATTATAATTTTTCACTTACTACACTTTGGGTCCTTTTTTAGAGCCACGTCAAAATTTAGTTCGAAACACTACGTTTCGGATATCTCGTTTTTTGTGTTCATTTTTTGGCACCACGTTAAGATAAATTAAATGTTTTTATTCCGAATAGGCCAGTTTGTCAACTAATTGAAAAAAATTAAGTTTCTATGACAATTATTCATGTCACAAAGAAATATTACGTCTTTTCTATTAGCCTGGTAAAAAATACAAAAAAAAATAACTCAGAAACTATAAAAGCTATGTTATAGCGGTGTTTCCGATAGGCCTTGAAATTCTCTGCTTCTATGCTTCGGGAAAATATTAAACATTTTTTTTGGGAAAAATATTAATATTCCGTATATATAACGTAATATGGATTTTTAAAATTTTTTCACGTACTTTAATTACCCCTATAATGTCCACATAAAACATTTCTGAGTATGTGCTAAAAATTTCCACGTATAGCAATTTCTGAGAAAAACATACAAACAATAATAACAAGATACATTTTTTTTTCACGACAAACAGTCAAAGCTGGGTCGTGAAGATTATAAAATCCTATAAACATACGTTTTTACATTTTTTCTTGAGAGAACCATATTATTTGTAGTAAAATGTTTCAATTTACCCAGCTATAATTAACTACAACAAATTAACTATCAGACTTGATTTATAGTAGTGATACATAAAAGATCGACAGAGTAGTGATTTTCATAAAATTTTAAAAGTGTATATATCTCGAAAACTAAGAGTTTTTTGTTAACGTCAAATTTTGTCAGTAACCCAGTTATAGCTTGCCCTACCTCCCTTTTTCGGGTGGTCTGTGACTTACGGGACAACCTGTATATTTGCAGGGTGACAAATCATATCAATGCTTATAACTAGTTTAATAGAAATACTTTGCAAACTTATATGGTAATATGTACTCAAATGTCTAAAGAATAGTAGTGATATTTGTACTTGACAGATTACTTTACGTTTCACGAGAGATCGTAGTGATATTTATACTTGACATATTACTTTACGTTTCACGAGAGATCGTAGTGATATTTATACTTGACAGATTACTTTACGTTTCACGAAAGATCGTAGTGATATTTGTACTTGATAAATTACTGTACGTTTCATGAGAGATAGTAGTGATATTTGTACCTGACAGATTACGTTTCACGAGAGATTGTAGTGATATTTGTACTTGATAGATTACGTTTCACGAGAGATCGTAGTGATATTTATACTTGACATATTACTTTACGTTTCACGAGAGATCGTAGTGATATTTATACTTGACATATTACTTTACGTTTCACGAGAGATCGTAGTGATATTTATACTTGACAGATTACTTTACGTTTCACGAAAGATCGTAGTGATATTTGTACTTGATAAATTACTGTACGTTTCATGAGAGATAGTAGTGATATTTGTACCTGACAGATTACGTTTCACGAGAGATCGTAGTGATATTTGTACTTGATAGATTACGTTTCACGAGAGATCGTAGTGATATTTGTACTTGACAGATTACTTTACGTTTCACGAAAGGTCGTAGTGATATTTGTACTTGACAGATTACTTTACGTTTCACGAGAGCAAAATCTTGCTGTCTGAAAAATTACTGTATCATTACGAATTTGCGATCTGCTTCTCCCTAGGTTACCTAACATCTCGATCTCTCGTTCTATGAACATGTTGCAGAGGTAAATTCAGACGAAAAGTCTCGTTTCGCTCCTTCTAAATCGATCACATTACCCATCCACCTGTACTAGCGCCGGTCCATCTTTCTCCTACAACCGTTCTGGTCACAGATGACCCCGTTGCCGCGAGGGCTGCCTAGCGCGGTCACCGCCGCCGCACTGTGTACGTGCCGGGACGTACGCCATAAATAAGGCGCCTAGACAAGCACTAGTCGTGATATATTACAGGCAATCTCCAACTGTGCGGCGGCTACTTACCGTTGGAGAGGCGGTCAAACAGTTTACCGCTCAGTGACGCGAAAAATGAATCGCAAACGAGGTTGTCGTTTATAAATTGGATATATTTATATCTATACACATTATAAAAAAGTAATAAATAAAACGATGCCTGTACATCGAAAGAAAAAAATTGAAAATTACAGTTAGGGGAATAAAAATAATCTACTAATGAGAAATCAAGCTTTTTGGAATTGTTGATTGTATGTCTACGTTTGTTTGACTGGGGATACTAACTTCAGAAGTCACCGACCATAAACGCTTTGAAAAGTTGTGTGAATAAATTTAACCCCCAACATTAACCTTTCGTTCACATCTGTTTCCTTAATGCTTCAACTTCTTCTTTTTTCCTACCGATAGGAATTTAAGCCTTTTACTTCTTAATCGTTATCTTCTAAAAATGTTAAATAATTATTTAAGGAGACGAAGGTCGCCCAATTTTTCAGTTTCTGAGTTATTAAATTGTTGAATTTATGAATCGTCGAAATTTTGAGTTATTCAATTATTGAGTTGTCGAATTTATGATTCATTGTACTTTTGAGTTGTTAAATTTATGAGTAGTCGAAATTTTGAGTTATTCAATTATTGAGTTGTCGAATTTATGTATTGATGAAATTTTGTGTTGCTGAATTATTGCGATTCAAATTTTGAATTCTTGAATTTATCAGTTGTTGAAATTTTGAGTTGCTTAATTGTTTAATTTATAATTCGTTGAAATTTTGAGTTGTTGAATTATTGAATTGTTGAATTTATGATTCGTTGAACTTTTGAGTTGTTAAATTTATGAGACGTTGAAATTTTGAGTTGTTGAATTACGTTAAATCCTTGCAAACATAGTGATATTGTTAAAACACTTGAGTAACACTTAAGAAAAGTTTTTTCAATGGTAAATTAAATTATGCAGTAATTTTAATTCGTGTCTCAAAGGGTTAAAGCGTTATAAGCACAATGAAATAAGATGTATATAGAAATCGTAGTAAACATTAAAGTTAACAAAACACGGTCCCACAATGTACATGATTAATTATAATAGATTGAAAGATATATTTTAGCGTTTTTACATTACAACATTGGAGCTTAAAGTTCTGTACTCAACTACAGAATAAATACTATGATATATAGTATTTATTCTATAGTTGAGTACAGAACTTTAAGCTAAATAAATACTATAATATAGAAATACTGGACTATTTCTATTTATCATTAAAACGTTTAAAAACAAAGTTGAGACATGGGTCGCTTTTTTGTCAAACAAAGCCTGGATGATAAGCTAATATAAGTAAGAATATAACATATACACAAACTGTACAACCGATGTTTTGTGGGAAATTTTAGACGAAACTTTGAACTTGGAGTTTTAGAGTTTATGTTTTGGTATATTTCAACGAAATTCGCATGAAATTGGGATAACCTTTTAATAAATATTTGTTTTTAAATTATTCAATTAAATTTTACGAAGGTTTACAAAAACGTGCTTATTATTCAAACAGATTATTCTGTGCGTTAAACTGAGTGTATCTGAAGAAGAAAATTTTCAAAAAGGAAAGATGAAATTTTAAATTGATTTTCGTTGGCTGTGATTTTTCACAAACGGTTCAGGATTTATCATATGGCTCCCTAACTAACAACTTTTATTCAGTTCGATGCCAGAATTATTTTTATAAAGGTTGGGGCTGATTTTTTTTCGAATCTTTTGCGGAATATCCCCTATATAATTATACACACCCCTATATAATTTTTCAACTATTAATTTGAAAAATCCGCATCTGCAACAAATTTTATTAGAACTTTCTATTGGAAATGTTTCGATTAAACAATTGCAAGACGTATAGATAAATAGGGAATCCGATACGGAACCTGCGGGAGCGTGTTCAAACAAGCACTTGGCCGGATTTATTATATTTATGCATTTCGTCAATTAAGTAACAAGTGTTTAACCAATCGAGGTAACGTTTTGTATAGCACAATGTTTGTATAGCTGTTTAATGTAAAAATTACACAGAATCATAATAGTGATTTTATATTAATTATATAAAATCAAAATTATAATTAAAGGTCTGTTCCATTACGAATTCTTAAGATCGGTACGGTGGTCTAGAAACCGCACGGGTTGAAGTCTACATTCATGCCCCGCGAACACCTATATATGGCTTGTACAATCTTGCTGTTTCTGAGTTTTTTCATATCGCGTAATCATAAGAGTAAATCATTTCTGTATAGTTTTTTGGTAAAAAACTATGACAACTTAAAATATCACAACGTTAAACAGTTCAATAATACGTTCATCATACAAAGATGTTCAGTTTATGTAATAACACTAATCCAGGTATTTATATTTTTGTATAAATTACACAGAATTATAATTTTGCTAAAATAAAAATTATTTAGAAATTTTTATTGTAAAACAAAAATATCTAAACATATTTTAATTTCCTTCTTTTTCTCGCTAAAAAGCGAGATTGAAATGTATCAAGATTTCATGTATCATCAAGACATCATGTATCAAGATTTTCTAAATTGAATTCATCGTTCATTAGAATTAATTTATTTCACTTGCTATCCAAAACCTTTCTGAGTGTCTTGAGCGGAAACGCGCTGTCTAGTAATTGTAGAAGTGTGTCCTAGGGTCACGTAAATCTAAAGTATCGATACTATAACGAATCTAAAATATCGATACTGTATCGAATCTAAAATACCGACACTTTACGAATCTAAATATCGATAAATGTCGATAGAGTATCTATCAATATTCGTTAATGTATCGATAGATACTATACGAGAGAGAATCGATATCGTATTTCAATGACTTGTAATAAAATTCGATACCGTTTTATAATATCTATCGTATCGATAGATATTATACCTACCTAGAGTATACATCGACATTTGATATCGTGTAGTATCTTTTGATATTGGATATCGATATCGTATCGGTATTCTATTTATAGAGCGTCGAATCTAAAGTATCAATAGAGCATAAAATCTAAAGTATCGATAGTATGGGATCTTAAGTATCGATATCATGGTAGCGAATCTAAAGTATCAGCACTGTACCCATGAGTAGAAAAATACCTATTGATACCCTAAGTTATCAATACTTTTCCTGAAAATTCTATTATGTATCTTTCACGATTACTCTGCATTTTCCAAATCTATATATGTGATAACCGCCTTTAAGATGTTCCATCAATTTCCATACATAAAAATTTGTATGAACACACTACAACACAAATTTAGCTAGAAATTACAAAATAAAATGAACGGATGTGCCTTCTAAGGGCCTCGTGTTGTGCGGCCGCGAATGTGTAATGTCTATAATAAAAAGAATAAAAATATACTTATTCATAAACTTTATTTATATTCGCTATCCATCATTAATTGAAAGACTGTCCTTTTCTGAACAAAACACCACCACTCACCGCATCGACGTAAACTTTTTGAACACGCTATAGCCTATAGAGTGAGACGATGTTACGTTAAAAATTTAGGACACTCTGTATATGGAGAGATTATTTTTTTTATTTAGGTGCATTATTTGTGATATATAAGCTTGCAAAATATTTTGCAATACGATTATATTCCTTTCAATTTTCAAAATAAGAGTTCAAAAAATTTGAAAAAGTCAAGATGATAAATTTCAGCAAGTACTTTAAACGAAATTTGATACAATTCTGTTACGTTCATAGTGTAATTAGTGCATTAATTGTCATATTTAACACGATCGTCAAGTACATAAACGATTTGCGCAAACATTCTCAAGATTAAAGATGTTTAACACACCATACAATCCCACATCACCCTGACAAAACCATACAAATCAATATCAGCATTTACAAACGATATAGGTCAAATAATCGTTATAACACTAATGTTATTCGTAAGTGTACAGAATCGTTATAACATAACACTAATGTTATTCGTAAGTGTACAGAATTGTTATAGTATATTATTCGTATGTATATAGGATTGTTATAATATGTTATTCGTAAGTGTACAGAATCGTTATAACATAACACTAATGTTATTCGTAAGTGTACAGAATCGTTATAATATAATACACACTAATGTTATTCGTAAGTATTTATCCAAACACCACTGGTACGGGATAATATAAAAATACTTTAAGCATTAATGCAGGCTTTACTGAATATTATACTACCAGTAGTTTTAATAATAGGAAAATATACGACCTGATAACGACTGATAACTTATGACGAAAATTCTTTATAATATAACACTAATGTTATTCGTAAGTATTCATCCAGACACCACTGGTACGGGATAACATAAAAATACTTTAAGCTTTAATGCAGGCTTTACTGAATGTTATACTACCAGTAGTTTTAATAATAGGCAAATATACGACCTAATAACGAATGATAACTTATGCCGAAAATTCTTTATAATATAACACTAATGTTATTCGTAAGTATTAATCCAGACACCACTGGTACGGGATAACATAAAAATGCTTTAAGTTTTAATGCAGGCTTTACTGAATGTTATACTACCAGTAGTTTTAATAATAGGCAATTACACGACCTGATAACGACTGATAACTTATGACGAAAATTCTTTATAATATAACACCAATGTTATTCGTAAGCATTCATCCAGACACCACTGGTACGGGATAACATAAAAATACTTTAAGCTTTAATGCAGGCTTTACTGAATGTTATACTACCAGTAGTTTTAATAATAGGCAATTATACGATAATGACTATCCTGATAACAACTGATAACTTATGACGAAAATATAATTTTTGTTTCGACCGAAAACATGAAAACGTGTTTTTTTATAAGTTTTTAACTAAACGTTTGTTTTCTAATGGATCGATTTATATAAATCATTATTATATATTTTATATTTCTTTATTTTTATATTAATTGTACTTAGATTTGCTTTTCTATAGATGTTGTCTTCCAGCATGATTTCCTGAAAATATTTCCTTATTAATAAAATAATTTAATCACATAGAGCTTGTTATTAAATAATACGAATATAATTAACATAATTAAAATGATATTTAAGCTCGTATGTTAATTTTAATAATAGTTTATGTCTTGCTAAAAAAATATTTATTAAATTAATACTTACACGATCATATTATTATATTTCGATCACATGTATTATACATTTTAATAAAATCGTCAATCATATTAATCAAATATAGTGTATTTTATTTTCTATAATTAATTTATTGTTTCTAATTAAATAAAAAAAGCTTTCGGCCAAATCTGTAAGACTGTAAAAAACAATACATACGTAAAAAATGAAGTGCCCACAAGCCAAGAGAGATACCAAAATTTTGTTCCAACACTAATGACGCGTTCAGACATACTCACTGTCACAGCGGGGGACATAATCAGTGACAAAAATGGATATATAGACACATAACTTTAAAAAACATCTCCTAATCACTTCTGTCATCAATCACCATCTTCGCCCCGGGCAAAATCGAAAGCAAATTTGAACGAGATAGTTGGACGTTGGATTGTTGATGAGAATGAATTTGTCAGTACGCCTTTTGCACTTTACTGATTGCATATTAAATGGCCTAAGACATCCTCTTGTAAACCAACATCAGATGCTTGAATGGATGCGAATTCTCATTTGAGAAAAAAACATTTCTTCAAGACAATATTTACAGCGTTCGATATAGGCAAAATCTTATAGTTTCGCCATGTCTGTATTAGTGCTATAAAGCTGGCATATTGATACATATATCCTCATAAAAATTTGGCATGTTTATTGATATTTATAACGCTTACAAAGTTATGAAATAAAATCTTTTAAAAAGCTTTTCAGATATTGAATATATTTGGCGTTCATTTTGTAGAAATTCATTATTCACTATTAAATGAAACTACGTGATGTAGAATTATTTCTACTTTCTTTAAGTTCTTTACCACGACCTAGGTTTCGTTGTATTACAACATCTTCAGGTGGGCTATTAGCAAAGATCCTTGATAATAGTCTTATCTAATATATAGTATTAAAATTAAAATAATAGTCTTATCTAATAAATAGTCTTATCCAGTATAAATCTTTGCTAATAGCCCACATGAAGATGTTGTAATACAACGAAACCTAGGTCGTGGTAAAGAACTTAAAGAAAGTAGAAATAATACTACATCACGTAGTTTCATTTAATTGTGGGCTATTAACGAAGATTATCTTTGCTAATATCCCACCTGAAGATGTTGTAATACAACGAAACCTAGATCGTGGTAAAGAACTTAAAGAATGTAGAAATAATACTACATCACGTAGTTTCATTTAATTGTGGGCTATTAGCGAAGATTATCTTTACTAATAGCCCACCTGAAGATGTTGTAACACAACGAAACCTAGATCGTGGTAAAGAACTTAAAGAATGTAGAAATAATACTACATCACGTAGTTTCATTTAATTGTTAAAGATTTTCAGGGTAACATCCTACGTGTAAAATGGGGATGAAGTTTTTTTATTGACATGCCCCAGGTTTTCATGCATTTCTGTATTCTAGTCCTCTCGAGAATATTTCTTCAAGATATTATTTGCAACGTTCGATATAGGCAATATCTTATAAATTCGCCATGTCCACATGTCTGTATGTTACAGCTGTTTTACTCGAGACTATTAGGGCTATAAAGCTGGCATATTGACACATATTTATACATAAAATTTGGCATATGAATAAACATATATATAAAGCTTACAAAGTTATGAAATAAAATCTTTTAAAAAAGCTATTCAGTGTAATAAGAAAAAAAATCTACTCATTATTGTCATTATTATAAACAGAAACTGCGTGAATACATTAAGGATATCGTTGAATATATATTTCAGAAATATTGAGAATATGCCATGAACAATCTGAAACATTGTTCATGGCATATACAGGGATTCGTTTATGAAATATTATCCGTTTATGAAATATTAAGCCAATTAAAGGTTACCACTTTAAACTTTTGTTAGTTACGTGTTCTCACTCTCTACTAGCTTAACCCCTATTTTTGAATAACTAAAAATATTCACACTATTAGTATAAATAACGAAATTAAAAGGAAAATTATCACATCTTAGGTTCTACTAAGTTATGACTAATATTCGACCAACTTACGACATGCATTTGGATCTGATAGAAACCCCATACAAATTGCTTAAATCAATTGTAAAAATAATTTTCTATTTTAAAATGTATGTTTATATTTAAACCTGAAGGGAGCAGTGTACCATAAATTACGCTAATTGTGTTGTCACATGAAATAAAGAAAGAAAATTAGAGTAGTTAGCGCTGTCATTCATCTGATTCAATTGTGCTCTTAACAATTTTCAGGAGCACTATCTCCAATGTTTACCTGATATACATATCATAGATTAGAGAATAAATGTTTATTCCAAAAGGATCTGCTCGATATACAACTTTCAAAAACAATCGGTATACTATGGTCCAAAAGACTGACCAAACTGCCTGCGTCTCGAAAACTTGTATAATAAGGTTTCGTAATTGTCTATATCCCTTAAAATAATTGAAGCAAATTAACCAAAATAATTTACTTGAAAGTTCTCATAAAATGTTGGCACACAGATTTTTTTCAATCTTTTCAAATCCATAGTAAAAAAATGGGAAATGGTGGAGGGGGTTATCGTGTTCTGATTACGTATTACTTCGAAGCTTAATATTTCATAAATCGAGCTTAACAATGGAAAGCTGTAACCGGAACTTCAACTTCGAAAGACCACTCCAATGACAATACATCCAATAAGGAGAGTGAAACATTTTTTTAACCCTACCTTGAGAGATGTATCTACCTAAAAAGGGTTTTCAAATATTTTGTTACATGTTAATAGGGGTCCCCATCTAAAGCGCCTTCACATAGTTTTTCATGCGCACAGATCTAAAGCTATAAAAGCTATGAAGTTAAGACAAAAGGGCGGACAGAAGGGCGGAAGGGTGGACGTGACGTAAAGTAATAAGGGTTCCTTTATTGACTACAGGAGCCCTAAAAACGATGGTTTCACGATATAATAAAACGATTTGGACACCATAAGCCAGGGACACGTGGCCGGTAGGCGGAACCTTCAAAATTAAACGAAACCGCCAGAATCCGAAATAAATTTGAATGTTACATCAAAGTAAATTGAGATTTTTTACGACCCGAACGACGCGCCCGTTGTCTGACCGCAGACCGCACGCAACCTGGCTACCGAATTCTCATTGTCCATATTTCATGCGAAATATTTTACCGTGGGTCGCGCTAAAGCATTACTGTATATTTACAACGATCCGTGACAGGCCAAAATTCCATTTGTATACTGAACTTAAAATAAATCTCCGCCCACTCGCTTTTGGGGGTGCTGCTGAATCCAGAAGGGGTTGAGGTAATAGCCGAATAGTTAATAAAATCATTTAACCCTGTAGCTCATAAAAACGAATTAAAAATAAAATGTGACCCGTAATTTTTTCATTATCACTGCAATCATATTCAAATTAATATACGTTTTTAACATTTTAAGACAGTTTAATGTAATACAACGATATAAACGAATAAAGTTGTAAGAGTTAGTAAATAAGAAAAAAATGCTGAAACACTAACACACACGTAAAGTGGCGTGTGTGAAGTGTAATAGAAAGGGAAGCGTTAAGCCGGAAAGAACCGAGAAGACCCGAAGCTGCCCGAATGACGCGTCGCGACGTGCTATCAAAACGTTTTAACTCCCGTTCAAATGTGCCATTAGATGTTAAACATAAAAAAATTAAATAAATAAATGCAGAGTAATTCATGCTTAACTGGGTTTATCTTAGTTTCACCAGCTTTCTTTTAGAAATGTCCATGTATAAGTATTTTTTAGGGAGACCCTTGGCATATATTCTGCGAGCGTAAAGGGAGAAGGGAAGATCAGCCACATCCTGAGCGAAAGTCAGTATCTAGTATGATGACAAAGTTACCACCAGGATATCGACAGGTAATGCCTATTTCAATTATGTTAAAAGGTTTCTCTAATTTTGTTATTACCCAGTTTTAACAAGACTATTTGTTTTATCTTGATCTTGTCCAGTTTAATCTTGGTATCGATCTTGGAAATTAGGTTTAGTTTTGAAATATAATTTGGTCTTGATCTTGCAAAAAGTGCCAGTCCAAAACGAAGACTTTAAGACCATGGCCTATATCGACTATATCGAAACAGTATAAGTGCACTTCAGCAAAAAGTTAATTTATTAGTTTTTTTAACAAAGTAAACAACAACAACGTATTTAACAGTTATAAAAGCCGCTTATGATAAATTATTTATAAAAATAATTATTTATAAAAAATATATTTTATAAAGATAATTTAGTAAAAAATTTATTTACGGCCGTCAAATGTAAAATATCGAACGACATTTCGCATAATTTCTAGTATTCAGTAAGACAAATGCGAAACACGTAGAACGAAAAAATGTAACATATAATCCTATGCAAAAACATTAGTTACATATGTGGAAAAAATCCATTTTTATGTCATATAAATCATCCACAACCTTCGTAAATATTAAAACTAAGGTTTAGTATAAGTTTTCTTTTTTATAAAATATAGAAAAACTATGAAAATTTCTCTATTTTTAAAGTGTACTTGCATCATTTTGATGGCAATATCGGTTTTGTTCTTGCAGCTTTAGTTTATTTATTCACATCGGATATCAAATCTCAATAAAAGACATCTCCATCTTTCTATATATCTGCATGAATGTATATTTTAGAGCATATTATCTTGTTACCAATAAAAACTAAAACGCGATACAAAGTTATCGCTTTTATTTACCTTAGTCATTTAGAGCAATTGCAAACCAGTAATCAATACAGTCTAAAAGGAACTAATCAAAGGATTAAACAAATTTAGTTTTACTAACAATTTTTTGTTATAATTGTTTAAATAAGTACTTAATTAAACTTAGAAGACAATGCTAGATCTGACTGACTCGAGCCACGGGAAGTCCATATAGGAAATCTGTGTCTTTAGAACGATTTCCGCTTTGTTTATTACAAGAATTAAGCCAATTTTTAAGCAGCAACAAAACCTGTAATACTCGCTTGGTTTAAAGAATCCATCGTTTATTTAATTTTTTCGTTACTTCGAGGGTTTAATTAGTGTAGCGTAAATACCGCGCACTGAATTTCACCTCTGAATAGACTGCATAGTTTGCCTGTATGTCTGACTAACGCCGGTATGCAACACACACTGTCAGGACTCCCGGTCGGATTTACTGACGGTTAAAAACGTATTTTGTATGGATATTTTAGGAATTGGACCGTGCATTAGGGCACGGTCGGTAAAGTAGATTCTTGTTCCATCTCGACTGACAGTTAATGAAAAACAGAAATACGTTTTTAACTAACAGTAAATCCGAGTGATAATCTTGACCGTGTGTGGCGCATATGGGCGTTAGACATAGGGGCTTCTAACACTACTGTGTCCTTAAAAAGTTCCGATGTAATATTTCCCTGAAAATTATAATAATACAATTATGTTGATTTGTCAAGTGTATTTTGCAGATGCAATATGCTAGCAATAAAAAAAATCCTAAAATATGTGGTACTATTTGCTGTGAATTTCTAAAATATCTATCATTGGATGAACTTTTAGACAATATTTTAGGTTTTTTATGTCATTTACGTATTCAGGAAGTAGGAATGAACAATTATGGTGGCATTGCAACACGAGTAAAACAAATATTGCTAACAAGTAACAAAAAACGAAGGTAAAGTGAAAAGAATTCCACCTTATTGGAAAATGTTGTCTTGTGGTGAATGTAGAATGTAAAGGCGGATTTCACCGTATCCACAATCATCCCCGCAAAAAACTGTTTCGGAGTTGGGATGGAAAATTTTCGAATTAGAAAGAGAATTTATTTATAGAAATTTTCATCAATATCTCTAGAAATATCTTGAATAAAATTCTGGAAAGAAATAGTTCTTCAAATCGTATAACTTGCTCACTGAATTGATTCTCCACACGACGTAAGAAATAAAAGCGTGGATGCGCTCATGGATAATATTAATGATATTTGGATATATTAACAAATTTTATCACGCCAAATACTAGAGATAATCATCATCATCATATATATTAATACGCTAAGGTTAAGATGTTACACTCCTCTTTTAGAAAAAACCTCACAACTAATCCACATAAATTATATATAATTTTATAGATAATTGCTTGCTCTACCGGCATCCACAACTAAAAAATTTATTATTGCTATTGTTTTTGCAAATTAATTAATTATTAAAATTATATACACAAAACAGCAATGCTGCCATCTAACGGCTCAACGTCAATATGATTGACGGTCGGTAACATTTTTGTTTAATTTCAAATCCACTCACGTGTAAATAAAGTGGCGCTTTAGCTCAATGCTTTTGATACTTGCGCCTCTATATGTCAATTTTAGTAAAATAGAATAAATAATGCGAAGACTTCGCACGGGTCACGCTAGTCATCTATAATACAATAATAATAATCAATGATTCAAAATTATTATATGTCTGCTTCTGCTGACGATTGTATTAGTTTTTGACTACTCAATTTGTTTCATTTTGTTCAATTTGTGTTCAATAGTAGCAAATAAAGAATTTTATTATTAAATGATGGTTATTACATAATCTATATAATGACATATTGTTTCTTACTCTACAATTATTAATTTCGGAGATATGCACTCGAAGAAGGACAGGTTTTCGATACGTTGTACTCTCGGAGTGACTCCGTGATTAACTTTTTGTAACGTGTGTAATAAATAACATGTCAATGTAGCATATTGAGTAGAAAATGTTAAGAAATTATATAAAAATCTCAACGGTTTCTGAAAAAAATCACAATCACTCAAAATCAAAAATCACAATCACACACAGAAAAAGCAGAAACGCACTTCAAATAAACTCATGCAAATTAAGTGTGATCTCTCTTTGATTCATCTACAATACAAAATTTGACGCGAATCGATCTTAAATTATAGAAACTGTGAGGTTATGATGGACAGAAGAAATAAAAAGGGTTTTATTTGATTAAGGCTTTTCAAAAATTATATTCACACTGGTGCATTTTAACAACAAACGATAAGGTCCAGCCCAAAATGTACGCAAGCGATTCACTAATAAGAACAGACAGCACGACGCTCCACCTTCCTGTCTAGATACACACTTAAAAAGACGAAAAGCGATTAATTTGTCGTATTAAAAAAAAATTATCATATAACAAATAAAGATAGCATAACAGTAAAAAAAAGTGTATCGTCAAAGATAAATTCAAGGCGAGTGAATACTTCAAACGCAGACTGCCAATGTTCGAAAAGTCGCCAACTTTGTTTGGCGGCTGCGAAATGTTTGCTGTCACAACAGTAGGGTTCAAGGACCGACCTTCCTTGCCCGCATCGGTGAGGGTCTTTCGCCTGCCAAGGTCCTGGAGGTGAGCTAGGACGACGGAGTCGCCGCCAATTTCAATATCAATTAGGTCTACAATTTGAAGTCGACATGTCTAACTGTCATGCAGTGGTTAATTACCAAGTCAGTGAACGTGGAATTCTTGTAATTCATAAGTTTGCATTATAGAAAAACTCAAAGTATTTTTTTAAATTTTTGACTGTTTTGCTCTCTCTGCGATTACGAATTTTGGACTTTATAACTAGCAATGTCTCTTTTTAATTTTAATTTTTTATACGTGAAATCATGTCGAGAAATATTGCATTAATAAATTTGTTCCTGGAATAATTACGAAACGCTACTGTTACACTTTCAAACATACACTGTTTATTTTGATTTTATTTTTCCGTTGCGTAATATTTAGTACAAGAAGCTGAAAAAATCTTGAAAATAGTACTTAGAGGGCAAATTCACTTAACATTATTTCTAGGCGTAATGCATTCTTAACTTTGTTTCTGGAATGACTACAGCACACTACTTTTACTACCTAGAATTTTAAATTTTCCTCTGCGAAATATTTGGTATACGAAATTGAAAAAAATTTGGAAAATATTACTCAGTACGCTTATTTAAAATTATTACTAGGTGTGTTGCATTCATAAGTCTGTTTCTGGAATGAATACAGCACACTGTTTTGCATTCTTTAATATACCTTTATACTTATTTGGATTTGAATTTTTCCTTTGCGAAATATTTAGTACACGAAATTGGAAAATATTATTCAGCACGCTAATTTAAAATTATTACTAGGTGTGTTGCATTCATAAGTTTGTTTCTGGAATGAATACAGCACACTATTTTGTGTCTTTTTAATATACCTTTATACTTATTTGGATTTGAATTTTTCCTTTGCGAAACATTTAGTACACGAACTTGAAAAAATTTGGAAAATATTACTCAGCACGTTTATTTAAAGTTATTGATAGGTGTGTTGCATTCATAAGTTTGTTTCTAGAATGAACAAAGCACACTATTTTGCGTCTTTTTAATATACCTTTATACTTATTTGGATTTGAATTTTTCCTTTGCGAAACATTTAGTACGCGAACTTGAAAAAAATTGGAAAATATTACTTAGTTAGTACGCTCATTTAAAATTATTTCTAGGTGTGTTGTATTCATAAGTTTGTTTCTGGAATTAATACAGCAAGCCGTCCAATAAGTAACGTAACTTAAGTTCTCAATCTCAATAGCCTCACATGTCCGCGCCCGATCTTGGAATGCCTCATTTATCAAGAATCGATAATCTCTCATGACGACAAAAATATGACAAGCCAAAACTGCATTCATAATGGAATTCGGACAATACAACATTCTTTGTTCTCGAGCTACCTAGAATCTTCCGCTTGTTTGTGACTGCACAAAATATTTATTTGTACAAGTTCGAGGAAGTTGTAATAAATATTTTGCATTGTTCTGTTTATATTAATTATAAAATGATTTGTTTAGAGGCTGGGGTTAAAGGTGTTTGTTTAGGTTTGCAGATTATAAATGTTTAGTACAACATACTGCTGGCGGTTTCCCCCACTTAAGATCGATTCAATCTGTATTCATTTGATTCCGCGGCTATATTTCAGTCAGTTATTCAAGGGAGAGCTTCGAAAATGGAACTGCGGTTACATAAAAAAAATAACTTTATAATTAATGGAAATGAAAGAACTGAAGTGTGATTATAAATACAGTTGGTAATATCTAAATTCAATCAAATAATTAAATATTAAATAATTCATAATTTATGATGCAAATAAATACATTCCAAAACTTAACCTCTTAGAGAAATAGACTTAAAATATATTTTAAAAGCTCATAAGCACTATTTCTATCACGAATATTCACAATAAATAAACGTTTTTTTTTATTATATGGACCACTATAAATTTCAATTACTAAGAAATATTATTTAAAAGCACAGACATAACTTAGATTTGTATGGATATTAAACACGTGTTGTATAATTACAAATACCTCAATAACTATCATGAATATAGTATCAGTCACTACACGCATGTTTAGTGAGCAACTTCATCCTATCGATTTTTGTTGCGTCGTGCACGCGCATCGTAAAATTTCACTCTCATAATTTTTTTTCTTATCGCGCCTAAAGAAGTATAACTTTAAAAGCTAGTATTTTTAAGAATTAAAAAAAAAACAAATATTTCAGCGATTGACAATGGGGAAAAAGCATATCAATTACATGATTAAAAATAAACAGCCGACATTGACATTCGTTCTGTGTTGTCAAAATTATCATTACTGTCGTTTTCGTTCTCTTCGAGTTTTACGTGACTTTTTTCCACGATCCTGTCGGATCTGCGAGTTTCATAAGTTAGTATGTTACTATCTATGGAGGATACACTTTGCACTTTGCTTCATTTTTGGAGGATACACGTTGCTTCATTTTGCCACCTCAAACTTGAGTAAAAGTAGTATTTGCAAACTATTAAAAAAAATAACCAGACTTTTCATAAAAAAAACAAAATTATCTTTTTTTCTTTACTATTTTAAGCAATTTTATAAGACAAGCGGATCGGCAGTAACGATGGAGCGCCATATAACGAGAGTTCTGTTTTCGTTGGGCATTTTGTAAAATCTTACTACTACAGTTATGCTACGTTTTAGTTGTAGTTTATTATAGTTATACTATATATGTTTTAGTTGTGCTTTATTACATTTATGCTACGTTTTAGTTGTGTTTTATTACAGTTATGCTACGTTTTAGTTGTGTTTATTACAGTTATACTATGTTTTAGTTGTGCTTTATTACAGTTATGCAACGTTTTAGTTGTGTTTTATTACAGTTATGCTATGTTTTACTTGTGCTTATTACAGTTATACTACGTTTTAATTGTGCTTTATTACAGTTATGCTACGTTTTAGTTGTGCTTTCTTACAGTTATGCTACATTTTTGTTGTGCTTTATTACATTTATGCTATTTTTTAGTTGTGATTTATTACAGTTATACTATTTTTGTTGTGCTTTATTACAGTTATGCTATGTTTTATTTGTGTTTTATTATAGTTATGCTACGTTTTAGTTGTGCTTTATTATAGTTATACTATATTTTAGTTATGCTTTATTACAGTTGAGCTATGTTACACATGTCGAACTTTTCAAATTTATCCTCTGGGCTGCGCCCAGGAAGTTGCCTTGGTTTAAGATACGAAAAAAACTATTGATTGTAATCTTCTTATTTTGTACTAAGGAACCCATAGAACTTGATTAATATGTACCAACCCCTGTATATTTGCAGGAGAAGGATAATAATACCATGAAATGTGTTTGGTTGTTTATTACTAAATTACGCCTAAATAGCTAGGAAAATATTCATAGAACTTATTGGTATATACACTACGTTCTAAACACATAACTGCATTCTGTAGATAATACGTGCTCCTTAAATGCTATGATCAAAGTCGTCTAATTGAAATCCCTTCTGATCCAAACTTTTCCATCTTCCCACATCTAACGTGTGTTTTTTATTATTTTACAAGCATTTGCCCGCGGCTTCACCCGCGTCGTTTTAGGCTAATTTAGACCACCACTTGGCAGTGCTGACGCAACATGGAACCTTAAGTACATCGTCTCGAATCTCCCTTCATCTCATGTACATGCGCAAACGCTCCATCCCCCAGAATTCCCCATCCCGCGTGCCTATACACAGGAATAATTGATTGATTACCTTTATAACTAGTAAACTACAAATGATATATGTATAGCGTCAAAAGAACTTTTGTAGATAAATATATTTACTTGCCAACAGTGAAATTTATTTACGTAAGGTTTCGTCAACTTACACAATAAACAACTATTAATGAGATGTTCAACAATACGCTTTTATTTATCATTAAAATGCTTATTATGAGGTACGTATCGTCTTTTCCTCTATATCTCTCTAGCAGCGCATTCTGTTCTTCATGCGCGGTCTTCTTTTTCTATCATTTGTGTTCAATGCTCTGCATCTGTAATTGATAGTACAATTATATATAGCCTATTTTTTAATCTAGGATATATATAATCTATATGCAAAATTTCACTGAAATCCATTAGGCCGTTTTAGACTGAAAGAAAGACAAACAAACAAATAAACAGACACGTTTCACAATCATTATATTAGTAGGTATTTATTCTTATTGTGTATTTGAGATATACTCCTACACGTGTGTATATGCGCACGCGCGTGTGTGCGTGTGTGTGCGTGTGTGTATGTGTGCGTGTGCGTTTGTGTGCGTGTGTGTGTGAGTGTATTTATATAGATTTTCTATTGTCAGGTCCTGCTTCAATATTCAATGCCATACTTTCACTTTATCTCACTCTTATGTACCTGCCATCATCAATATCTATTCAAACTGAATCATTTTACGATGTCCGCTAATGTTATGTCGGTTACCTGAACAAACATGATTAGATCATAGCCACGAATCAGTTGTCTCAAAAGCAAAGCAACAACTAAATAAGCATAACATATATATTGTCAAAGATGCCAAAGACTTTCTTTGAGCATCATAAATAATTGTCCAATATGAATATATAAATAGTTACTTTAGAATAATAATAATAGTTACTTTAGAATAATAATAGTTACTTTAGAATAATAATAACAGTTACTTTAGAATAATAATAATAGTTACTTCAGAATAAATATATAGTAATAATAATAGTTAAAATTAAACTAATAATAGTTACTTTAGAAGCGGTAAATTCACGATATTTACTCAAATTATTATGAGCACAGAATTTAATAAATCAGCAAAGTAAAATGAAATAGAAACATTTATTTCCAAATTGCTTAGACGTCAATAATAGTCCGTTGTTCGCGTGCGGATCGGTATAAACATAAAGAGGAAATGACCTCTATTGCGAGGCTACATCCACTTCCGGTCGCGTTTCTATGATAATGCTATGTTTATCCATTTACTTATCTATCCGTAGCTTTACTCTCTCTCTCTCACTCTCTCAACAAAGAGAGGTTATCAATGATGATATGACGCGAAATAACTCTCTGTCGATCTGTCTTTCTCGCATCATTTGCCTTCACACATAAAACGATTTTAAAAAAACAAGAAACGTTTTAAAAGAAGTGTCGTCGCCGTGATTTGTTGGGTTAATCACAAGGGCATACGGCCTTTGACGATGCGGCGCACCGCGGGCACCGATTCCCGGCCGTTTGTCGAACGGGGTTGGACTGGTGTTATGATTGGCAGTTAGAGATTGATTTCGTAGCAATAAGTCCGCTATATGCATCAATTAGATACATTAAAGTAGATAAATAAATAAATAAAACGATTTATTTATTTTTCTATATATTTACCCAAACAAGTGGACACGTGAAAGTACTATAAGAAATAGTTATAAAATTTAGTGCAAATGATAATGAATAAAACAGAAAACAAACAGCAATTAGATTAAATATCACTCTAATTAGTGATCCGTAGTGAACCAGCAACCAGATCCATAACCACATTCCTGAAGCGGTCAATGGAGCAGAACAATATATCGAAACTGGGCAGATTGCACAATATTGCAGTGAACAAATTGAGTGCACGAAAAATAGATGAACGCCGCAGCGCGCATTCGTACGAGCTCTAGGCAGGTGAAATAAAGTATGGCATCGTCATCTTACATAACAACCAGAAGCACAAAGGGCTACTTAACTTGAGATTGAGTAATGATTTAATAATTAAAAGAAAACGCATAATCAAAAACAATTACCGAAAGAGTTGAAGGACATTGCATCCGAACTTATCCGTTATAAAATATGTAGGGAATAAATATGGATATCACGTGTAACCTACATACATATATACATGCTTATATACATACATATACATGGTTGATAATTAAAGTAAGTAGAAAATAATAAACAAAGTAACCGCAATAAGATTGCGGTTTGTCGTAAAAAACTAGCCCTGTTATTATTGACAATTCGTTCATACATGTATATATATATATATATATATATATATATATATATATATATTTATGTATATATATATACTGTTAACTAAGGAGTATATATATATATATATATATATATATATATATATATATATAGTTAATAGTTAAAAGCAAGTAATAAATACATTAACCTCTCATTGAAAACAAATATCGTTGAAATATTTATTATTAAATATTATTATTTTTTACAGTTTAATCAGAGAAAGCAGGAAAATTTGTTTTTCCACTTTCCTTACATTTAAAATAACTGCTCAGCTCCTTTATGCATAGTGTAATTATACATTGCGTGATGATACACCATGCATTGGGTGATGAAAATATATTCTCCCACAATAATTGTGAGAAATGTGTTCCCTCACAGTAATTGTGAGAAATGTGTTCTCCCACAATAATTGTGAGAAATGTGTTCCCCCACGCAATAATTGTGAGAAATGTGTTCTCCCACAATAATTGTAAGAAATGTGTTCTCCTACAATAATTGTGAGAAATGTGTTCTCCCACACAATAATTGTGAGAAATGTGTTCTCTCACAATAATTGTGAGAAATGTGTTCTCTCACAATAATTGTGAGAAATGTGTTCTCCCACAATAATTGTGAAGAATAAAAGTGCATGCCGGCAATATCGAAGATTAGCGTCCATATATGGACAGACAGACAAACGAACGAATTTATCAATTTACACAGTAATGTATATAAGATTCCATAAGATATCTTGAGCATTTTCAAAAAAAAAATTAAATCAAGGCCATAAGAAAAGAAAAAAAGAACAATTTTAGCCATCCGTGAAAACAAAATGTGCACATGTCAAATCTCTTTTCGCTTCATTAAGAAATACGTCCTCAAATTTCGTTATATTCTTTAACGTATATAAGTGTCTATAATTTTAAACAGTGGGTTTTCTTGAAGCCAGATATTTACTCAAGTTTTAAAATCTGCCTATAAATAAAAAAAATATATTAATCTCAACTAAACCATATCTAGTATCTCGACTTCAAGTCTATTAGCCATCATTGCTTTTAGCAGCTACACACAGCGCATACGGGTTAATTGATAGCATAGAAAATAATTGACAGAACGTCATTCTAATAACAATCAAACTAATAGACGGTGCACGCAAATCAATCCACTGGACTGGTTTGTAGACATGAGAGGTGTCAAACGAGACTGTCTGGCCACATTCTATTTTCTACACTCAAACTGACAGCTGAGTAAAAAAAAATAACGAAAAGTGAAGTTTTTAAAATGACAAGTAAGCGTAATAACACACCATCATTTGAGTCAGTTTAAAAAAAGGAGCATAAACTTACAAAAAAACAGCAAGAGAACGCCCGATAAATGCACGCGTCTATAAAAGCAGTCGTTAAAAAAACAGCAAGAGAACGCCCGATAAATGCACGCGTCTATAAAAGCAGTCGTTACACACTCGGCGGGTCAAAGAACACAGCCACAGTTAAGAATAAACACACTGTCGATATGATTAATGAGACGCGGCGTGAACATTGAAGCATCAATTATCGCAAGAGCTATTACAATAATAACTGAGAAAAAAATTAACTTAATAAACTAAACTAATAAATATGATTACGAATCGTAAATTTAAATTATTCCAAATGAGAAAGTATAATAAAAAAGAAACAACAAAAAAGCAAAACGTAATATTTAATTGCAATTGGCCGCGTGATATTTGAAAATAGAATTTTTTTTTCAAACAAATGCTATAGATATCAATCGGGCCAGTTATACAGATGAGTACGGGAATAAGTGCCGGACAAAGAAAGTCGTTATACCTTGACTGATAAATGGTTGATTGCCGTTAAAATAATATTTAAAAGATGACTTTTTTTTCAGAAAATTGAAAATAATATTCATAATTGTCATCTTTTCCGTACATACGATACTTGCGCACATTGTTCAGGTGACATGTCGAGGTGACATACATGTTCGCAAAACTAAGAAAAAGAAAAATTCGGAAAAGTTATAATTATAAATTAAATATCATCAAATTACTTGAAAAATCGAGGCAATTCATGGTATTTCTGTCAACGATGTAAAGAGTAAAAATATGAATTGTATTTATTGAGAAAAAACTACGCTACTTGGAAAACCATAGAAGCAATATTTTTTTTCATTGATTATTTGTAATCCGAAATCGATATTCCAAATTTCTTCATTTAATTATATAATTTGATAATATTTAATGAAGTTTAAACTTTTCCATAAACATTTCTCCACTCTCTATAGCCCCTGTAGTCTCTTTGTTGTAATTGTGCGTCAGCGTTCTCAGAAGTGGGTCTACGTTAGGCTGTGAGAGTGTCGGCAACCTTACCGAAAAGTCAGCCTGAATAAAAAATAACAGCATGGACAAATCCAATTGAATTTTCCGCTACACTGAATGTATTAAGAAAATTTTATTTTCGCGAAAAATTTATTACATCAACTTCATATATCCATAATATTCAAGTTTAATGAGTCCCACTAAAGTTATACTTTTACTAGTCATTAAATCTGCTACAGAATTTTCTCAAGAAATATTTTAACCCATCTGAGTATAAAAAAACTATCAAGAACGAATAGAACTCACAGTACGAGGGTTCCGTACACGTTTAGACATTTATAAACATTTTACAATACATAGTATTTCCATGAAAGAATTTACATTAGTTAATTTCTGACAACGTAAATATATTTATTGCGTCTTTCATAAATGTAAAGACTATGAAATATGCAAATATGCAATGTGAAATATAAAATATGCACATAATATGCCATAGTTTTCTAGTTAGATTTTCCCAATTCTGTTTTTTCATGATTTTGGTTCAATAGTTTGGAAAATAAAGGGGGGAATGCCCTATTTTCGCATATTTTTTAGAATACCTTTTTAAATATGCAATTTAAAATTGGGAAAAAAATATTATAGTTATCTCCAATGATACCTCATGTAATACATAATATTTAAAAAAAATTATTTTTTACCTTGATTTATATATGAATATTCTGAAAATTTAGTAGAACTCGTTCTGCGATGAGTATGTTTTTAATAAGTTGTATTACTACGATAAACTTCAAGTCTCTACGTCGCCTAGTATCTGAGAAAATCAACTGTGACAGATGGGCCGACAGAGTTATCTAAGTGTTCCGTTTTTCAGTACAAAACTTTGTAATTACATAAGATATTTCATATTGTGACTAACTACAGATTCATCCAACAAAAATACAAACGATAACTAAACTTAATAACACGCATTAGCATATACTTTATCACTCGCCTCAAAATATTGGACCAAAGAATAAGAAGCGGCCAAAACATATCCTTGACTTGTTATGCAAACATATATACAAAAGACAGTCGCAGCTGTCGCGTTGCATATGACATTGTGCAAATTTGCAATAGGACCCCGATAATAATTGCAAATGTATTTATAGTAAATGCAAATTATTTCTCAACAAACATTAGCACGAGTAACTACTTGCGGAGACCGTTGCACGAGGCGGTACAATGTGTCTTATACAGATGATAAATAACATTCACACTCGACGTGCGAAGCCAACCAGGAAATGCTTATTCATCTTCACAGATGATTATGTGATAAGAACACAGATAGAGCACTTGTGGCAGAAGAGAATATAGCAGCTAATTTCTAGGGAACATGTGATCCTGCAGAATAGTTTTTTTTCTGTAAAGCAAAAGAATACAATTGAACCAAATATAACTGACTTCCATAAAAAACTTGTTAAGTACCAATGAAACTCGTTTTGCGATATAGATATTTAAATATTTAAGGATACATGTGATAAATATTTCTATATTAATATATGGTTGACTGAAATGGATTGCTCATGTAGCAATAAGTCCGCTACATAAAAGTTTAATTACATATTAGTTTAATACATAAAAGTTTATATATAAACAAAAATAAATAAATATTTCTATCAGGTTATTTAGAAATATTATTTTTCAACGCATAAATTTATTACCTTGTATAGATTTCTTAAACATTTCCCTAAATATCGTGGATTTCCCAAAACACTACAATATCGAGAATTGTTGCTACATTTTACCGATAAACTTTGGGTAAATTTTTCTGAATTGAAACTTGTTTCGACGCAATGAAAATAGTAATGTCAAATTCGAATTTAGTGCAACGTTTTTATTCAACGCTTTCGTGCAACGTTTGCTTGTAACATCTGAATGTAACGAATCTATTAAAAGAAGGATGAAAAATAGGTACTTAGCTAATAATCAAGAGAGATAGACGAACACGATAGAATAATATAATAAGCGTAAGCATACGCGTAAACAAACAAATATGGCGCCCACTACTGCTATCTTTTTAAGTTATGTGTGTTAAAACAAAAAGTAAACAAAAAAAGTCAAAGTTTGTCGATTTATTTATCTATTTATGATTGATTTATAACTAATTTTACGTGAACTTCATCCGTTACAAGACTAACAACATATTTACTTAATTTGTTTATAAATCCGTAATTAATCCGCACTTATAGCTGTCATAAATATAATTTACACAGTAGCAATACATCTCAACTTCCTTAAGTCTCATGTAGCCGTGTTCTGGTACTGGCATCACGGCTATTTTTTTTATTGTCAATTGTCTATGTAAATTTATATGAAGACTTTATTAGATATGTACTTCGATTTGTAATGACATTTTATTATTTTTTCTGAATGTATAGTTTTAAATTTTTTTTATACGAATTACTCTATCTTTCTGTCTTTACCGTTTTAACTTTTACTTTATACTTACAAATTGAGATTTAGATCGCCAAAGAAATTTCACTTCTTGTCGTCACGTGTACAGAGTTCCACGCGCTCAATTTTTTTAAATATATTAATTTTAACAATTTCGGGGGGAGATTGGACAAGTTTTCCATCAATTTTCCAGCAATATCTCTGAAACTAACGAAATTAAAGCAATAAGCAGTAAAATTACGAAATTAAAGCGTGGTCCTTTCACAGCTATTTTTTAATATTTATTGACAGTATCGTCTAACCTCTCCACTGCAAGTATCACTTATATACAGATGATCTTCAAATATATATTCATACTGACCCTATTAATATTACTAATCCTATTAATTTCTTGAACGCGGATTTAAGTCTGATCTGTTAACATGCTCGTAATATGGATATCCCAGTCGATCCTACTAAGTTCCAGATTATTGTTAGTGGTAGTAGGAAACTTCATTCTAGGATCAGTAACCCTGTTCTACCATAATTATCACTAACTAAACTATGCAATTATACCATTCTCTTCAAGTGTAGTAGAAACTTGGGTCTAGTGACCTCATCACCGTCCATCCAAGCATTCGAAATTTGTATGAAAACAATCATACCTCCTGTAACTTTACTTTCCATGTTCCATTTCCTTTTATATCCCTCTTCCTTAATCCCCCTCCTTTCTTTTCCTATCTCTCAATTCTGATCCAAAGTCATATCAAATAAGATTATTTTTGCATCTTTTTTTTCAAAAATTGACTAATCATATTTCGTTATCAAGTTTTACTATTTACCTGACTTGTTACTTCAGAATTCTGGTTGACTGTAAGAGTGGTTCTTGTTTACTCCTGTAGCAATATGATCGCTAGATGATTATTCATCAACGAAATAAATAAATAAATAAATAAAATTCCGAAAAAATATTTTAGGAATCCTTATGTAAGTTATAAACCTCCAAAACAATAAGAATTAGAATTTCGAAAATATTTTTTCAATTTATATTTTTTATACGTTGCCCCCCACAAAATAATCACATTAATAAATAATTCTTAGTTTTTTATCCTTGCGAAACATATGGGTCAACAAACACCATTACTATGCTAAATTTTTATTTTCTACCTCAAACGGTCTTTTACAAAAACGTCTATGACAAACGGATGGACGCGTGAGTGATCCTATAATGTTTCCATTGGTTTTTTAATTTTTATTATTAGAAAAATGAATTTAAAAAAATTATTAAAAATTAGGAAAATTTCGTTGTAATGTCGTGCGTACTTTATGTCGCTGTTATGTCTTGCCTACTGTTATGATTGTGTAGGACCCCATTGCTTCTCGCTTTATCATTTTGTCTTTCCATATATCTCAATCAATGTCATTCTTATATCTATGCGGACATATAAAACGGACAACTTTGTTTGTTTCTTTATTTATCCGCACTAATCTAATATGTTCGACTTCCAAAATGATTTTTTTTTGTTAGAAAAAGCATACTTGAACAGGCAGTGGTAAAAAATGTAACAAAAGTCGAAAAACACCCCTAAACAGATGAAGGGAGACCAGCTTACTTATTGACTGATCATACCAAGTAATTCTGACAGAGAAGATAACTCTCTGCGTGTAAAACCGCGTGGAACGAAAAAAATATATAAAATTTAACCATAAAAAATAATCGTCAAATATATTCCGTAATACCAATTTTACTCGTGCGATCTAGAAATAAAATATGGAGTATTATTTTAAAAAAAACTTTTACTTATAAAAATAACGAACGTGGTACGAACGTACAATGTGCAGTTCAAATTTCAATATTAATTTTACCTAAATTAAGCACCAGATGGCGTTAAGATAGTGTCATATGTGGCAAAGAAGTTTCAAAGAAGTTTCACTTCAAAACAAAATATTTTTGAAGAATGCGCCCTTAAAGGTAAAGCTCATTGAAAATATTTTACACGAAAAAATATTCGACATCCCTTTATCACCGCCACAATCTTGACATATCTATTTTTAGCCACCAGTTTGTAACAATATTCGCATAACCGTCTAGACAGTATTTAAATAATGCGAGGCTCACCTGAACTATCCGCCATATATAGGTGCACGGCTCGAAGTACTAGCCGATAACATCAAGCGCGCAGCGATACCGTCAGGTGACCATGAGACGGGCAAAGCGGATACACCCACTCTGCGTTCGATACTACGAATGCGGTATTCAGGGTACAATAATTAGCATTATACTACAAAACTACATACCTTTCCTTATTAAGAATGTATTTACATTTTTTTTTCCTTTCATAATTATGTTCTTCGCATTCATCAGTCATAATAATGTGGATAAATATAGGAAAAATATGTCACTGTTTCCTATTCCAATAAAATAGAACCTTCCATAGAGTAACTTGGATCTAATTGTATCCTAATATCCGAAATGCCTTGTTACATCAACTATACAAAGATCTTACGAAAAAAATTATTTTCATAACTACCCATCATTCCTCAATGGTTTTTCCTCCTAAATCCTGTCCCTCTCCATTATTTGTGTCAATGTATTTGTTTAATTACTTGTTATTCGTTGTTTTTTGTTTATTTATTATTATTATATGTTTTTTTAACATTATATTCACAATCTGTTGCAGTCTTCCACAATACATAATATATTTTTACTTGATGTGCCTGTAGCAATAAGTTTACCTGTTGCAATAAGTCCACTTTATGTATTAGTACATTAAAAACAAATAAAAAAAAACAAAATATGACTTTCATTATTACGTTACCTCTGATAGATTCAGCATTAATACTCGCATCATTGGAAACTGAAATACTTATTTACCATAATTTTATTCAAAAGAAGTGGTAACAAGGCCGGGTAAAACGTAATTATACTTAATGTATGCCTATGGAACATACATAATAATTATGGATTTGTCAAAAAATAAAAGGGCCACATGGTAACCCTGGCATATTGGCTGGGCGCCTGGCGCTTAAAGGTCAAGGGCCAACGGGCCGCAGCCGAGCGGCGCCGTGCGGATTCTCGCTATACCTCGATTGGAGAGGAGGTCAGTCCCTGAAAGTGCCAGGTATAGTAGACTCAAACAGGCTGATGCCACTCCATAAGTTGTTTTTCTTCATTCACTGTAATTACATCGTCGCCGTGGTGTGTTGGGTTGATCACAAGACATACGGCCTTTGACGGCGCGGCGCACCGCGGTGACCCGGGATCGATTCCCGGCCGTTCGTCGAGCGAGCTGGACTGGTGTTATTTATCTACTTTAATGTATCCAATTGGTACATATGGAGGACTAATTGCTACAAGAGCAATCTCTTACAGCCAACCATAACACCAGTTGGCCGGTATGGTTGGTCGTAAGAGATTGCTCTCGTAGCAATAAGTCCGCCATATGTATCAATTAGATACACAAAAAAATTATAAATGACATTTGCCTTAATGTAATAATGTAGAAAGGTTACATTTAGTTCACCACCACATCTAAATGCTGAATTTGCTCTGCTGTTTAGGATTAGGCAACTTAAAGGGTCACGTCTGTCTGTCACAGGTATTTATTTCTGACCAGATGAAGTAAAAGTGAAATTTGGCTAAGTAATAAGGTACACTGACTGGCATTTTTCACAATGCTTAATATATAAAATATTTATATTGTTTTTTTTTTGTTTTATGCCTCTGGTGGGATATTAAGTGAAGAAGCAATTTATAAAGATTTCAAAACAGTATTTTCCAAAATTTTATGAAAATTGTTCTAGAGATATTGTGTATTTTCAACTTCCCTCTTTCTTCCAAACTCTTAAATTGTTAAATCATGAAAAAACAGCGTTACTAGAAAAATAAACTAAGGTTTTTCGGATAATTCTAGTGGCGATTCTAAATTTTAAACTTTTTGAGATATCACGACAATTCTACGCCTCAGAAATATATACTAGATAATGTATTATTACAGAGAACAGTATTATTAATATTTATAGTGTAATAGTAATATTATATGTATACACTTAAATGTATACTAAAATGGGTAGAGATGTATACTTAAATGGGTACAGAACCCTCGTAATACGAGTTCTGCCATTTCTTAACAGATATCTTTATTTAATTTATAGAAGATTACCTAATGTTTTCCGGATAAATACAGTGACGATTCTAAATTTTAAACTTTTTGAGATATCACGACAATTCTACGCCTCGGAAATATATACTAGATAATGTATTATTACAGAGAACAGTATTATTAATATTTATAGTGTAATAGTAATATTATATGTATACACTTAAATGTATACTAAAATGGGTAGAGATGTATACTTAAATGGGTACAGAACCCTCGTAATACGAGTTCTGCCAGTTCTTAACAGATATCTTTATTTAATTTATAGAAGATTACCTAATGTTTTCACGATAAATACAGTGACGATTCTAAATTTTAAACTTTTTGAGATATCACGACAATTCTACGCCTCGGAAATATATACTAGATAATGTATTATTACAGAGAACAGTATTATTAATATTTATAGTGTAATAGTAATATTATATGTATACACTTAAATGTATACTAAAATGGGTAGAGATGTATACTTAAATGGGTACAGAACCCTCGTAATACGAGTTCTGTCAGTTCTTAACAGATATCTTTATTTAATTTATAGAAGATTACCTAATGTTTTCCGGATAAATACAGTGACGATTCTAAATTTTAAACTTTTTGAGATATTCACGACAATTCTACGCCACTAAAAGATATACTAGACAATATATTATTATAGAGAACAATATTATTGATATTTACAGTATAATAGTGATATTATATGTAGTACCAGGTGACCGAGTGACGCTCGGTGTACTTCGAGTTTCCCATAGAAAAGTGAAATTGCTTGTTTCATGGTATTAGATTTCATTTTTCCTTCTCCATCCCTTTCCCCTTCTCCTTTGCCTCTGCTTTCGCCTTCGGTTTTCTGTCTCACCTACACCCTACCTCCTCGGTTAAAATATTGTGAACCCCTTTTAGGTATTTCCTGAATAATCTAAAGATACATTACGTCCATCGTAGATAAGTTTCCTAGACCATCAATCGTAATTTTGTTATGATCCATCTAAACAACAATCGTAATTTTATTATGATCCATCTAAACAACAACCGTAATTTTATTATGATCCATCTAAACAATAACCGTAATTTTATTATGATCCATCTAAACAACAATTATAATTTTATTATGATCCATCTAAACAACAATCGTAATTTTATTATGATCCATCTAAACAACAACCGTAATTTTATTATGATCCATTTAAACAACAACCGTAATTTTATTATGATCCATTTAAACAACAATCGTAATTTTATTATGATCAAAAAAGTAACAAACAACATCTAAATTTTTGATGGGAAACATTTTTATACTGAAATATATTTATTTGAACGAAGTGAAAATAAAAAAAAACAAATTTAACTCTACAAAGTGAATAATAATTATTATTAAAGTATATATATTTAACATTATTACTATTATTTAAAATTATATAACGCTTTTAACATTTTATAACAATTTAATGCAATACAACGATATAAACGAGTAGTTGTAAACTTCAGTAAATAGAAACAATACTGATTCAAATTAAGTCGGAAAGGGCCGACAAGATGCGAAGCTGCCCGAATTAAAGAGCCGAAAAGAGCCGAAAATATACGAAACTGGCCAAATGGCGAAATAAGTCGGAAAGAGCCGACAATATATGAAGTTGGCCGCATGGCGAATTATGTCGGAAAGAGCCAACAATACACGAAGCTGAACGAATGGCAAGTCGCGTCTTACCATCAAAAAATTCGTATTTAGTGAATATTTCAAATAGTTTGTGTTTGTTTTTGTCCCTTTTCATAAAAAAAAATTAAATAAAAAAAATGTAACTCCCATCCAAATCACAGTCCCAAAAAGTATACACGCTAATCTCGTATTATATAAACATTAATTATGAGTCATACTAATTCTTAATGACTACAAATATGTCCCACATAATATAATACAATATTTACCAACTTTTTTTCCCTTTATTATTTAATTATGATGCTTTATAATTTTGAAGAATCTTCATAATATATAATTAAAAGTATCTAGGACTTAGTAACATAGCAATAATTTAATCATAAAAAATTATTTATATAAAAATATTAACTAAACTATTGCGATACATATATACAGTTTTGCGATATACAGAAGAAGAAATATTCCAATTATAATAAAATGACATAAACTGAAGGAAGTAGCAGAAACATACATGTACCTATAAATATTTCGCGTTGTTTTTTTTTTGGATATAGAAATATAATTAAAAAAGGAATAAGGTCTACGCCTACATTAGGAAACGGAAATGGTTTAAGAATTTACTTTAATAAAGGATTTATTATTGGTAATTACAAAAAGCGAAAATTTAACGTTAAAGTTTTAACATACCTTTTGAGGGCTTCTTAATACCAACTATTTTATGCCATTTCATGTTAATGAGTTAAAAAGGTGTAAAATAATTTTACCACATTTTGAACTCAAACTATATTGTCTTTCATTTATCTTAATTTTTAATCGAATTTAAAAAAAGGCACCTTCTCAATTTGACACATGTATTTTTTTCATGTACAGCCATAATACGGCGACATGTTAACCAATTTTCTGATCTGACGCATACGTCACTTACGAGGTAATACAAAACAACACATCTGTTTGATTTCTATCAAATAACTAATTTTTGGGTTGTAAAAAATAAATTAAAATACGAACATTTCATCTTCAAAATGGATATTAGCAAAACATGGTTAAATGCTTCTCGGCTTCGTAATAGAATGATTTCGTGCCAACATTATTTAAAGTTACTTTTACTTAGATACTATAGATATTTATTGTTTAATATATAGAGCATTATATAGCCACGGTCTGGCAAATAAAAAAAGTTTGTGTCATAATTTACAAATTATAATAGTTGAACGCAATCTTAATATTTATTGTTTAAACATAGTCGATTTGCGATACAGGACCCTGTAAACTGCCAGCTGCCAAATATTATGGATAATCTGGTAACAAAATAAGTGTAAAATGACGGTAAAATACAACTTTGCTATACTCACAGAACTCTTCATTAATATTCAATCAAACAATATAGTATATAATAGGGTATTTGTCTATATTATTTTATTACTAAAATAGAATAATATAACTTATATTTCATTTCGGTTTGAAAAAGAAAAAAAATATTTTATTTATTGGCGTCGATACGGTACAATCTGGCATTTTTTTATCAAGAATTAGAGAACAACTTAAAACAGAGATGGCGTTTACAATGTCACAGCCATTGAATAAATAACTTTGTTATTAGTACCATGGTAACAACGAACGTAGCAAGCCAAGGCCGGATATGAAACCCGACCGCCCGACATTGAACGGACATATGCGCCGTTTGACCACCGCCATTTATTCGAACGATCACAAAATAAGTTACGACGATTTATTTTCAAAAACGTGTCTTGTTTTTTATGCATTTCGAAGATTTGGGTCATCAATATGCACGCCAGATGTCTGTAACTGATTATACTTTGCCTATAGAACAAATTGGCAGATAATTATGGTGCGCTTAAATTAAAAAAACACGATAAACAATCACCGTTGCCAATCGTGCTGCGTTATCGTGATTTTTAAGACGATTAAGTCTGCTCAACGTGCCCGTTAATAGTAGATGCTTGAAACGAACGTAACTGCATTTCTAATAGCATAGGGTTAGTAAGGAAAGGGAACAATATATTATACGTTTAATCCATAAAATTAAGATGTAAATATTCCCAACGTTTATTCCATACAATTAAGAGGTAAATATTCTACACATTTATTCCATACAACTAAGAGGTAAATATTCTACACATTTATTCCATACAACTAAGAGGTAAATATTCTACATATTTATTCCATACAATTAAGAGGTAAATATTTTACACATTTATTCCATACAATTCAGAGGTTTACACATTTAGTGTACACATTAAGATATTCAAAAAAAAAGTGATACATAGTCAATATGATTCACTGAGAATAAGATGTAAATATTCCACACTTTTATTCCATACAATTAAGAGGTAAATATTCTACACATTTATTCCATACAATTAAGAGGTAAATATTCTACACATATATTCCATCCAATTAAGAGGTAAATATTCTATACATTTATTCCATATAATTAAGAGGTAAATTGTCTACACATTTAGTGCACACATTGACGTATTCAATAGAAAAGTGATACATAGTCAATATGATTCACTGAGGAGAACATTATTTAATCTAATTTTAAAATTTACAATATACAAGATAAAAAATTATTAAAATAAAAAATTGGGATACGTTTAGTCCAAGTAATTAAGTTACTTCATTCAGTAAAAATACATAGTCAATATGATTAACTAATGAGATTGTTATTTAGTATTCGTCCAAAATAAAGAAAAATAAGATAAAAAAGAGACGCCCTAAAACGCCATAAAATAGTATTTAATGTGTAATGAAAACATACGTAGTGTATACTCGTATGTAATGAAAACATACGTAGTGTATACTCGTATGTAATGTAAACATACGTAGTGTATAGTTACACGAAAAAATATAATAGGTATATCTGATAGTAGAAAAGAGTAAAAAATAATAAGGACCTAACGCAAAATTATATAAAATCACATTATTATTTAAAATCCTTCGGGAGAAAGGGGAGAATTTGTACATATTGAATATTTAAAAAAAAATTGTGTTGGTAAATGCGGGTATACAACTGCTGAAATCTATATCCTGCATGTTCTGACAAGCACTTGGCCAGTTTTTTTATGGAAATGAAACTTCTTTGGGCGCGATGGGGATAAAATGTCAGTGTCAAATTTAATGCAACGTTTTTATAAAACGTTTTGTTGTAACGTTCAAATGTAACGAATCTGTCGCAAGAAGGTTAGGAAAATATATATTCATACACGACGGAATAAGAAAATGAGAGTGCGCATGAATGAAAACAAACAAAAATGGCTTTCATTATTGCTGTCAGCTATTTTGTACGTTACCTTGTCAAAAGCAAAAAATGGCGCTCACTACTGCTAGCAACTGTTTTGTACGTTATGTGTGTCAAAAGTAAACTGTCAAAATTTTGTCGATTTATTTATCTATTTATGATCGATTTATTACTAATTTCGCGTGAACTTGATCCATTACAAGACTAACAACATATGTACTTAATATATTTATAAATCCGCAATGAACCCGCACATATAGTTGTCGTAAATATAATTTACAATAGGAGTAACACATCCCGACTTCCTTCAGCTGGGTTCTGGTACTAGCAACGCGGCTATTTTTTTATTTGACAATTGTCTATATAAATTTATAATAAGATTTTAGATGTTTACGTTGATTTGTAATGGCATTTTATTAATTTTTCTGGATGTATAGTATTAGAATCTGCTTTATACGAATTTAGTACAATCTATGAACTTATAGTTGGTACATTCTCATTCTCTGCCGCTTTACATCTTATTATATGTATACTTACAAATCGAGGTTTAGATCGCCAAAGAAGTTTCACTTCTGTCACGTGTACAGAGTTCCACGCAATTGTTTTTCGGTTTAATTAAAAAAAGATACCTAAGATTTTGATTTTCGATACTGAGTGGGATTTCACCTTATCCGATTTCTCTTAATGGATTATCAAAATACCTTATCGGATTAGTAAATATATTCGATATCAAAACGAACAAGTATTTCTCTAATTCTTTTTACATTTTCTGTTTCACAAATAGTAATTCCATTCTATTAAATAAGAAGGTCAATTAGATTCTAAGGGAAAGCTTTTTTTAAGTGCTATATGCTTTTTTTTCATCGACACTGCCAGAAACTAGCAAATAGTTTAATGGATTCTGTGTTTAGCATATGTATATGGAGATTGCAATGAGACACAGTCCGCATTTTGTTTCAACTTTCTGATTGAAAGAGTTCCGTAAAAGTAGCATTTAACTATTATGGAAAACAACCTGATTAACATAAAAGAAAAACAAGATTTCCCATTTGTATAAATTGATGATTTAAATAAAAATTTAAGTGGCTTATTTTTTTTTGTTTTCTCTTTATAAGAGGGTCATCTTTATTCTTGTAGAACATGAGCCCAAGACAATTCGGACTTTTGTCGGTTTCTTTAAAAAATTATATAGAAAACATAGATCCATCAAAATGCACATACTTTGGAAAATATTTAGTATTTCCAAAACCGTGAGTTGTGATAAAAAAAATGATACTTTGTCTTATTCATATAAAAAAACCTAGATTTTCTCTATGAACATGTATGTAATAAAGGTTTTTAACTAAAATATTTTTTCTGTTACTTTATAAGGAATTTAATTATACTTTTCGACTCAATTTTTGAAAAGCTATTTACAAAAAGTCTAATTTGTGGGCCATTAGACTCACCATCATACCGGGAACGCCCTTTTTTTACCCTCACAAGCACACAAGAGAGCAATAGCACTTAGAGAAACTACATCTCGTTAAATATTCCACGTAAACAAATTGTTTCAATAAATATTTCTTAAATTTATGATCATCCTATGCCTTATAAACATATAAACATACCAAAAATTTCTTCCGCAGCTTCTTCTGCATTTCGGTTATCGAAGATCCAAATCTCCGATTGTGAAATTGAAAGGCCTTAAATTTATATCGAAATTACTAACAGCATCACTGAAGGGAAGTTTGAAAATTTATGATCCATCCTATGCCTTATTAAACATACTAAAATTTTTTTCCGCAGCTTCTTCTGCATTTCGGTTATCGAAGATCCAAATCTCCGATTGTGAAATTGAGAGGCCTTAAATTTATATCGAAATTACTAATAGCATCACTGAAGGAAAATTTGAAACTGTATTTAAAGTCATTTAATAATTATCTAGTTGTTTCATTTTTTATCTCTCCGGAAAAACTCACACGGCGACTTGCGTTTCCACTTTCATAAAAATGATATTTTAGAACAGATCTGTATGTGCGAAAGAGGCTTAGAGATATATTGGTACACCTCATTGGAATTATTTGTCACAGACAAAGAATTTCGTCATTGGACATAAATGAAAGGAAAAAAAAATTGCGGTCTCCTCAATAACATCGTATAAACAAAACAGCATATATCATTACGCATTTTATCGTGCGCCAAGGTATTAAGTTCACGACGCGGAGCTAGTAACACGAGCTAATCGCATTGCACTCATTGCTATTATCGTATGTCCATATAAAACTGCAGTTCAAGCAACTTCAGGTCACGCGTTATGGCGTTATATGACCTATCTTTCAGCCACCCAGTGTCACAGATGATTGCAGTGGCCGACTGAGGTACCCGCTTCTTATTTCTTATTATCATCCTCGGTGGGGAAGCGTGGGATACTTTTTGTGTGGCAGTATGTGGTAAGTCTCCAACAAATCTGATGTCTAAAATTTCAAAACAATTAAATACGACAAAGTTACTAAATTCCATCGATTGCATCGTTTTAAAAATATAAAAATTACATGGTATTAAACCTTTTACTTGACAAGCTGCTGGTAAAGAGGCCATTTTTATTGGGATATTTAAAAGTTTTCCTTCTTTATTAGGGTTTTGAATTTCGAAAGGAGAATAACAGAAACCAAATAAGACCCACGCGTCCGTTCGCGTATGTGCCTATCTCTCATAGCCGTTTCTCTTAGAAACCGTTCGACATAGAAATTTGAAGTTTGACACAGTTACAAAGTACATGAACCTCATTAATAACGATAGGTAATATTCAAAAATATTTTGTATGGAAATATTACAGGGTTCGAATCAAGTTTCCCAAGAACCTTTTTTTTATTTAATGTGTAATACGGAGTATAAATTAAAACGGCAATTTCCAAGTATAACAAAACTATTTTTTCAGAATCTTACGTAATTCTTTAAGGTAATTTTAGAAATATTACTTACAATATTGTTCATTATTATGTAAGATAATTTTAAATATATTGCTGAGTATATTATCCATTATTATGTAAAGTAATTTTGTAGATATTGCTGACTATATTATCCATTATTATGTAAGATAATTTGAGAGATATTGCTGACTATATTATCCATTAATATGTAAGATAATTTTAGAGATACCTACTGCTGAATATATTATTCATTATTATGTGAGATAATTTTAGAGATATTGCTTACAATATTGTTCATTATTATGTAAGATAATTTTAGAGGTATTACTGACTATATTATCCATTATTATGTGCGATAATTTTAGAGATATTACTTACAATATTGTTCATTATTACTGTAAGATTATTTTAGAGATATTGCTGACTATATTATCCATTATTATGTAAGATAATTTTAGAGATATTGCTGACTATATTATCCATTATTATGTAAGATAATTTTAGAGATATTGCTGACTATGTTATCCATTATTATGTAAAGTAATTTTGGAGATATTGCTGACTATATTATCCATTATTATGTAAGATAATTTGAGAGATATTGCTGACTATATTATCCACAAAAATATATAGCATAATCGCCCAAAAACAGTTTTGGTAGAGGTTTACCTAAAGTTTACTGGAAAATTAGAGTAATTATTAGGACTCCCCTAGACTTGTATAAATATCATGTGTACATAGGAGTTCGTTAACGGCATGTTATTCACTGGAAGGGAAGAAAGGAAGTAAACATAATAACATTTAATTGTCCGATTGTATTTTTTTGCATCACATAACCTTAAATACGTCACGTTATATGATACATTTTGTAATAACATGAGATAATATAATTACTTGTAGCAAAGACGCATTTTTGTGCTGCAGCAGTGAGGATAGGAGCTTTTATTCAATGATCCACATGACTGCAAAGCCGAGGATAATTGTCTGTAGCTGTTCTTCAGTCGTTATGGCGTTACAGTTTTGACATGAAGAATGCCTTTGAAAATGGCTCAAAATATAATTGGTATAGCAAGGATTATTTTCGGGATTCGTCTCAAAAATATAAAACGAAAACAATTTTTTTATTACGGAGGAATAATTTATTTTTCAATAACGAGTTCTTTTTTTTAATTTTTGACACTTTCTCAATTATAATTATATTTAAACGTTTCATTATCATACTTTCTCGAAAAAATATTTAGAAAAAGTCGTATAACTAGTTTCGACGTTTTTTTCTGTGAAATAATATTCGCATTGCTCACTACCCAAGGTCGAATAAGGTGTTTAGTGCGTCATGTATCAGTTCGATGACTTCGTGCGGCACTCGGTGTGCGTGCACTGCATGATCATTAACCCTTGCGGTAACGTTGAAATAAATAAGTAAATTATAATAAATAAATTATTTTCATAGCTTATCTCGAGAAAGAGACAAGGTACGAATAGATTTATTTATTATGCCTTTTATACTAGGAATCCATAGAAGTTGACCTGTTATATTAGTGTAACCACACCTGCATATGTACACTATATGTGATGGCAGATTTTGCCTAAATTAAAGAACACATTTAAAAATAAATTATTGAAAAAACATAATAATATAATGACTTCCGTTTGAGTACCGTCGTTTTTAGCATTTCATAGCCAAATGGCAAAAACGGAATCCTTATAATTATGTCCAGTCCGTCTGTCTGTCCATAGGTCACAGCCATTTTATTCGGAGACTTTTTCGGGAGATTCGAAGAAAAAATTTTAGATATTAGAATTTAACTTACTAGATATCCCTTATCTAATTATCAAAATATCTGAATTATAACTTACCTTGTTAGTAAATATTTTCAAAATCAAAATGAATGTATACCTGCTTTTCCATATTTTCTTATCTATACTTATAATAAAACTGTAAGAAAGTTAATTCCATACAGAGCGAATTTTAGAAATAGTGATGGATATAGACAGATTATAGAAGCCAGAAAACATGTTTTTAAAAATGTTTGTCTCTCTGTATTTTAATTTTGTTCTTCAATCACGCGAAATCTACTGGGAGTATTTTGATGAAATTTCGTATGAAATTTTTTATCTGGTTTTCAGAAACTTAGAACCTGACTTGGTGAATATTACGTTTCTGATACTGCCATTTATTACTGTTTTAGTAAGCTTTATGTTCATAGAATTCTGAGAGAAAAAAAAAACAAAAAAATCTTAATAATTTATCTTATTCCAAATTCCACGCGAACGAAGCCGCGGACACATCTAGTTACAAATATAAGTTTCAAAAATTTTCATCACTTCTACTAATCAAGTATGCCCGCTGGATATTTAGGTTAGCTGTATGCTATTGTACAACTGAACTGACCTAAAAATCAAACTATATGCCAGTTTTATTATGAAGTTTGACACAAATATGTGTAATATTTCTGTTTCAAACATATCCGCTGAGAATTTACGAATATATTTCGCAACTATGAACCAAGCCAAACATTTAATTGTTTTCGAAACGGCAGACGTCGTGTGCTCGGGTCATTACAACAAATCACTGCTACTGCCTATATTTCAACACTGATGGATGTTTACCAAGCTAAATGTGATCAGATGGTTTTCTTACAATTATTCAATGTATATCATTGGGCTACAAACCTCCCTGTAACGAAGAAGTCAAAGAGACTTCCACGATGGGCGGCAAAAGCGATACTTTTAATCTCTTCGTTTTACAAAATACAATTAATTCGAAATACAAATAATTCTTGTGTCAGTTTTTCTCTTATTCACGCATGTACAAATAGAATGATTGAGAGCGAAACAGACGATTATCTTTTCAGCTCTTCGCTAACTTCACTTCGTTTCTGAGCTGGCCATATAAATTATTATTGATGAGTTTTAAGTAAGGCCGTACGTTTGCATTTTAAGTAGGTCGTGTCTCTATAGGTTCAATTTCCATGAAATTAGAAACATTTTTTAAAAAATTTTCTAGAATCCTGTCTTTCTGTACGAAACACTTTAAGACTTCCATCTTCATACAAATATTATATGATATGAAAGACGTGACCGGTTACCACTATACTAACCTGCTAGATAGCGAATCTAACGATTTTATGATAATCGCTTTAAAATGAAGCTAAGCGTTCAAAAGTCACGAAATATCAAACAAAAACACATTTCCTCACTACGGAATCGTTGAGCTTTTCTATTACGTCGTTGATGAATAAATTATACCGATTATTTAAAAAAATTAAGTTTTCAAAAATTAACTTTTATACTTCAGTTCCCTCTGCTTTTGGATAGTAAAACAATAAGAACTGTTCCAAAAAACTGCTACACCTTCTCTTTTATTTTTCAAATCTTTATTCAGTCTCTTCAGTAGCCTTTCATATAGGTTTTTAACATAATTTTTTTCTGACTTTCCCCAATCGTCTTCAGTAGCGTTTTAGTAGTTTAACATTATCAAGTTAACTTCCCATTTAAGTACACAAGTACGCGCTAGCATCCCTCAACAATTTTAGGTAACACTCAAATCAGGAAAGAGTGCAAGCCATTTGATGATTTGAAAATTGGCTTCAAAGAAGGGTCATAACTTTAGATGTATTCGCCACGTTGTCTTATTGAAAATATAGTTCTGGCTTCCAAATTTGTGTTCCGTAACCACATCAAGATTAATTTGCCTCTTTCGGAAAAACATGGTGACAGGCACAAAGAAAAATAAATATTCTCTTACCCCAAACTCAAATACTATCTCCAATTTGTCGCTGACAGAAACCGTCTCCATAGCCTACTGGTATAATAGCTCGAACGGGACGAGGAGTGCACGTGTTCAAATCAGGCGCCAGTGCCGATTTAAAAAACGATTTTCTGTATAAAATGATTTTCTGTATTATAATCAATTCAATTTCAATACAACACTGTAATAAGGAATTTTGACTTAAGACAAAAAGTATGTGGTTGATTGCAAACAGTTAATAGGAATATAATAATAATTCTTATTCTCTTAAAGGAGAAAAGAAAATTGATTAATGTACTCTTCCGGTAGTGTACTCTTCCGGTAATGTACTCTTCCGGTTTCCGTACCTCAAAAGGACGGATGGAACGGACAAAAGCACGTCATGCCTCTGAAACCAGAGACAATGGTTTAAACAAATCTTTGGCATCAATTTTCAGAGTTGTGCTACCAATAAAATTATTTAAGCCAATATAACGATAGCCAACGCATGATAATCAGGCAGGTCGTAGAAAAAGAAGTACACTTATCCGTCTGTTACAGCCGTTTTCTTCAAATACCGTTTGACGCAGACACTTACTCGAAAAGCATAGCTATAAAGCGTATAGATACAAAGTTAATCTCAAAAATATCCAAAAGCAATTTTAAAAGGATGCAAATTAAGTAAAAGAAAACTTTTTTTTAATTTCCTACACCGAGTGGTTATACCAATTGAAAAATAAAATTAAAGAGGTTCCAAAAAAGATTTTTTTCTAGAATTTTATGTTCTATATATAATGTTGAAAATTTCTAGTAAAAAATATACCATAAAAGTTATGAAAAAACCACGTTACTAGAAATTTATCTAAAATTTACTGGAAAACTATAGAAGTAACTCTAAATTTCACATTTGTTGAGAAATTAATTAATTATATTTACGCATGTGAAACATATAATAGACAAAAACTTTTTAATGTATATGCGTGCATACGGACCTCAAGCAGTGAGTGTTCTTCTTGTACTTAACCAGTTCAATTTTCCAGTTCAACTTTTTTTATTTACTTAATCTTATTTGCACAATTACTTTTCTGTATTTTCAGTTACTTTTACGTAATAACACCTTGGGTAAACCAGTATTAACTTTCTGACAAGGTATATTATTACACTTATTTAAAATACACAAGATTTACTTCAAATTTGTTAAAAGATGTTTTTCGAGATAGGATGGAGTTTTTTGGGAAAACAAAACACTATGCGGTCGGGAGAACCCCGCTAGGAACGAAATTCCTTATATAATTTTTTCATCTCTAAACGTAATTTAATATGTAGATTTCCATTGATTATATTAGTGTATTTTTGTCACTCTCTCTCTCTGTCTCTCTAATTTGCATATTTTATGTTATTTTTTATCATTTTTTTAAAGCAAAAATGTAAAGTATGGATTTAAATCAATAAATTTAATTTAATATTTTGAGAAAAATAAACATTTATTAAAAAAATTAAATATAAAATAGTGAATTATAAATTACATATAAAAAAATTCTAAATAAGAAAGAAAACAATAACAAAATATTTAAAATTAATAAATTGTCAGCATATTCATTTATTTTCATTGTTAATTAAACTCTATTTAGATTGTTGGATGAAATAAAAAAAATAAATTTTTAGAATAATAATATTTCATGTTAAAATTAATTTTAAATTTAATTCAATTAAAACTTAACCATTTTAAAATTAAAATATTTTTATTTTAATTATTTCAAAATTGAATTAATTTTAATATTAAATTCTATTATTCTACCAATTAATTTTTTCTTATTTTAAATTTTAAAAAGAACTTCGTTCCAATAATAAAAATGTTTATTTGAATCAAACTTTTATTTGACATCCGCATACGATGGCCTTGCAAAAAAATTGTGTCTTTTCGCCCACCCCTCAAAATAATAAATTTAACTATTCGCACTTCACTTCTGCCAGTTGGTGCACGACTCCCTAGAACTAAGGAAAATTTCAACTTTCACACGGAGACACAGACGTGATCCTATAATTATTCTCTAATTGTACCATTCTAGTACGGAAAACTAAAAAGTAAATAAAAAACATTTCTTTTTATGCTACTTTGGATTTAACATTTTTGAAATAAAACTTTTAGTGAAAGCTGTCACGTTAAATTTGTGTAACGCTTGAAATAACAAATGACGAAACCATGCGACCGGCGGCGGAACTGGCCGAGCGCTAATAAAATGGCGGCCCCATAATGTCGAGAACTTTATTCAAATGTTAATTTGTCTATAAAACGGCAAGTCGATGTCAACTTTACCGCCTTTAATCGTACATTTAATTTTACGTAAGGTATAAAACAAAAATTATAAATAAGTGTGATTTATTCAATAATTACGAACGAAAATTTATTAAATACCTTACTTTCTTTCTGGTTTCATATATTTTTTTGTATACTTTATATGCACATGTATAAAATACCTTGTATTTCATAGCAAAAGCTTGTTGGACAGTTAAAGTTCTAAATTAAAATTAAAACTCCTAGTAACCGAATATAAGAGATATTGAAATGTTATACTTAACGAAAAGAAGATTAAATCATTTTTTACTAGTTTTTTTGAAAATTAAATACCGGAAAAGTTATAGAATTTATTATTAATGGTAAAAAGTACTGTGAATGAAACCTGCACAGTAGCAAAATTTCTAAAAGCAGGGTTAACGAATTTATTATGTCAAATTAAAAAATGACGTAAATAATCTTTTTTCCAATTGTGTTGTTAGCTCTGTTATTTACAATTTAAATACATGTTATATTGAGTTACCAAAATAAAATATTTATTTTATGAGAATTACTCTATTTTTACAAATGTACTCGTTTTGATTTGGTTTGTGTTTCTATACATTATATAGATTTATTATACTATCATTCTAATTAATAATAATAAATAAATAAATATTACCTATTATTTTAACAGCATATTAAAACAGCGTTAAGATAATTTTATTATAATAAGATAATTTAATTATATATCGTGAAAATGTTTAATTAAAATAACATTAAAAGGAAAAACATCCTTCTAGACAACTAATGATTATTATGCATTATTAACTAACATTAACCATTAAAGGAGTTTCATTTTATCCGTGGATGATCACATATTTTTTATTTTTTTGTTTTTTTTTTATATTACTTATTCAGAAGAAAAATACTAAACTCAAAAGGAGATACAGGCGCGATTACGGCGAATCTGATCACACTGACATGTGAACTGAATTTATACGAGCTCCTATTTATTGCCTTTCGAAAGTGTGCTGGCCGCTGTACCGTTATGCCAATTAATAATCCTTCTCTTATTAATTAGCCAAGTCGAAATATGTCAGTTTCATTTAGTTTGAGACACGAGTTTGTTTTTTGTTACATTTAAAAATCATACTACGTTTCCTACATAATGATATATTGCATCAGGTTATATACAGGATGTAACAAATAACAAGTCCATTATTCATACAGATGATTATGTGCATCACACTGAGTGGAAAATGTGGTACAACTATATAAAAATCCTCAACCGTTTCTAAAAAAATCACTTTGAAAGTAACGATTCCAAGAAACACGCTTCATATATACTCATCATATATGAAGCGTACTTCTGTCAAAACCTGTCAAAACGTGTACCAGGGTTCCGTACACATTTTTGGGTATTTATAAATATTTAATGGTACATAATATTCCTATTAAACTTTTTACAAAGTTTTTTAGAACGAAAATATGTCGTCTACTATATCTTTGACAGGTGCATATTTAAAAATTATATTTTTGAATGTGATCTAACTGAAAATTAACGATTTTCGGATCTTTTCCTTTACTTGTACTGTGAGACCTTGCTTCATGATTCTAGGTTAACGGGAAGTACTCTATATGTTTTAATTTATTTGCGAGTGTCAAAATACGTGGTATAAATGGCCGTATTTTTAGGCTTCTTCTTGATTGCGTTGACTTAGAAGCTTGATTTTTTTACAGCTCCAACGTAGACCTATTTATTTGACATTAATTTCAATTTGATACCTCCAAGCGATCCTGAGGAAAAGGTGTTTGACAGATAAAACAGACGGACAACGAAATTATCCTATAAGGGTTCCTTTTTTCCTTCTAAGGTACAGGACCCTAAAAATTTAATTGTTTTCCATTAAAATCATAATTCTGATAATGTTTTTACAGAAACGGTTTCAATTGTATATGTTCTTGATATTTTTTTAGTGCTTCTTGATATTTTTTCACGATATTTGGTCACTTGGATGCCCCGAATTACCTGGAACATTACAGTTAGTGACTCCAGAGTTCTAAACGCTCTATAGCCAAGAAGAGATTTGTCTGGTCCAGACTCCAACAGGGGGCTCTAGCCCGCAAAGGGTTCACATGCCATTATATGACGTTAATAAATATTATTTTTGGCCTTGTAAACATATTGTCTGGTATATCTTTCCCTGTTATAAAACTATCGCGAATATCTCAAAAACTATGAGATCTAAAATAATCGTAAATTATTTTCTATAAGCTATGAGAAAACTTCCAATAATTTGGTAATCCTCCGTTTTTTTATGCTTTTAAATTCATCAGATTCGAAGACGGGAGGCGGTCATATTTTTATGAACATTTTCAGCAAGATCTTCTTAACTCTTCTTACATACGATGTTGTGGTAGTTGGAAACTTTTTGGAGAAACATGCTTGCTCCAATCATAAAAGCCAGTCGAAAAGAAAGTCAGTCAACGATATCGAGTTATAGCAGCGTGGAACGACGCTTGCTCTGATCTCTCGGAGAGAAAATGTAAGTAAATATTTAATGACTGAATTTTTGTATTAGTATTAGTTAGTATTAGTTGTGGTGGTAATTTTTTTGAAACTTTGTAATCAATACATCCATGTTGCAAAACTTATTTAGTAACTTCTATGTTCACGTCACACGAGTACGTCAACTTTCTATGTTCATATTTCATTCGTTCGTTGTTAACTTGTAAATCGGACAATATATTATCAAATCTCGATTAATTAAATATATAGAGTTATTCATATACATTTTATTTCCGATCGAATAAGTTTTAATAAATTGCAAAATAATCGGTTTTGCTGGTGGATATTTTTAGCAATATCTCCAGAACTATTTTACATAATACTCTACAATGAAATAGTATTGGAAGCTTTTCATAACACACCCTTTCAAACGGCATCCCAACAAGGCGGGAAGCCGAAACGTTATTTACATCAAAGGAGACCGGCAAAATGGGCCCACACGTTACAGAGATAAAACATAATTTATAAAAAAGCTTGTATTTTTTAGAATATAAAAAACCAAACAATTCAGTAATTGGCAATCAGAAAAGAGGAAAACTAGAATTACAATTTGTAACCATAATACGAAACAAAAAAAAGCCATTTTCATAAATGCGCATATTTCATATTTTTAAAATATAAAGAATTGTTAACTGAAAATAAAAATGGGAAAAAAATTTAACAGAATACATAATAACTTTTTAAAAACGATTACAAAAAATAATAAATGCCTCTTGCTTTCTTTACCGTGTAGCCATTGTCTAAATTAATTAAAAATAAAATGTTAACTGACATTGACAATTGTTTTTTTCCCTTTTATCGAGGTTTATGTAACTTTTTTCGACAATCCTGTCGAGCCTGTTGCTCACATCATGAATCATGGATTAACATGGTACAGCTGTGGATGGAGGATATAACAAACCACAATCTGCACTTTGTTTTTTCTCGCTAGTTCAAAGAATCTCGTAGAAATTACATTTACAATCTATTATGAAAAATAATCTAACTTTTCATAAAAAAAATACAAGATTTCTCTTTTGTCTGATTGACGATTTTGATAAAACTTTTAAGGAGCTTATTTTTCATTTTCTCTATATAAAAGTGTCATTTTTATTCTTGTAACACCTGGGCCCAATACTATATGGACTTTTGCCGGTCTCCTTTCTGCTCCAAAATTCTTAGGCAATTATTTTTTAGACGGTATTTGCAGGTCTGTTTTTTCTCAGACGAATATTTTTTATGCCTTTGCAATTTTAAAGTTGTTTTTTTTGTTCAATTTGAATTCTTCTCTGGCTTTGGTTTATCATTTTACACAAAATGCGTAATTTTACGCATATATCATATAATATACATACCATACAGGGCAACGGGGTTCCATTGGACCCTTCCGATACAAAACTTTAAAATCCAAAATATGCTATAATTTTACTATAAATTTTGCGAACTTTTATATGTTTAACTATGTTTTCATATGACTCGATCATATAATTAGAACAGCTATATAAGGCAGGTAAAGATTTCTGGGTAACTAAACAATACTCCTTGAATCTATACTAATATATAATACGGAGAAGTTTGTTTGTTCGCGGTAACCTCTGGAAACACTCATTCAATAACAAAAATCCTTGTTATATTAGAAAACCATATTTTGAGAAATATCGTATGCTGTATATTATATGTTATGTTACGATTCATAGCAACAGACCAGTGATAACAATGTAACAGAAATCGGGCAACATTGCTTAAATAGTGCAAGATGGAGAGAGACCAGCTTGAGCAGTCCTGGGTATTCCCACTGATATACCCCTTGACATCGATGGTCGGGGTCGTTGAGCGAACGGAGTGGAGGTGTTTAATGACCACGGGAAGGGAGCAGCATAATTAAGATATTTCTACTTGAGTGGAACCGCAAGTCATATCCAGTAATAAATAAAAGTAACCATAAGTGAGAAGAGAGACACATCGCTCTTCATCAATACTTGTATGTCTCGAGGTATGTTCCATCATTCTCATACTCAATGTGACTTCCATAATTCTTTCAATAGTATATGCATGTGTAGCATGAGTAATGAAATATGTCAAAATAAATCAAAGTCAATAATACGCTATCCAAAATATCACCAACACTTGGATAGCTTAATTATCGCGAACGTTGTTGATATCGATCGCTACGTTGAAATCTTATCGGACATTTTTGATCCGCCATTTTGAATTTTGAATCACAGACGTCATGTTCATAATTAGCAATGCCAAAAACCATTTTTATTAAAATCGGATTTTTCTTTCTAAAACTCATCCCCCGTTTTGAATTTTGAAAATGTTTTAACCGATCTGTATTCGATGGTTTAAAAACCGCTGAAAATGTTTTTCTCAGCGTAGCTATTTTGGGCGCGAATGGCTTTAAAACTGCAATAAACAACAGCAGTAACAACAATCGTCGACGGTGTAACAAAGCAGAATCCATTTGACATATTTCTTCTTGCTTTGCAAGTAGGAGGTATTTAATGATTCTATAAATTTTCATAGTTATTCGTTTGCAACAAACCCAATAATTTAAGGGATAAATGAGTTGTCACTAATAATCCTATAAGGGTGGAATTTTGTCAATCCCTCTCTTGGTGCTTACAGGAGAAATGTACCCTCCAAAATTCGTGTTCCCAAGACCAATGATTGAGCTTAGATGTTGATGTGTCGATGGGGCAAGTTTGATTTTGAAACACACTTATTAGCTTCACCTGTACGTAAATATCTATCTAAATCAATCAATTTTCTATCTAGCAAGTCGATTTTCACTCACTTCTAATTATTATATCCAATAAAAACTTTGCAAACTTAAGTGATTCTAAGGATAATACAATAAAATGGTACTATCAAGCTGATGTGATGATGAAGAAGGTAGGTGAGAACTTCTCAATGGTTTACAGTAAACCCATCGAGTTTAGGCTCATTTAACTTGTCTCAATGTGTTCTTTGGTTACATGCTATAATGAGAAGGATCTGATGATGGAGGAAGGAGGTGGTCATAGGAATTTCTCAATGGCTTACAGTAAGCCCGTCGAGTTTGGGCTCGTTTAACTTGTCTCAACGAGTTCTTTGGTTATATGCTATAACATGGGGGACCTGATTATGGAAGAGGGAGGTGGTCGTAGGAACTTCTCAATGGCTTACAGTAAGCCCATTGAGTTTGGGTTCGTTTAACTTGCCTCAATGTGTTCTTTGGTCATATGCTATAACCGGGAGGACCTGATTATGGAAGAGGGAGGTGGTCATAGGAACTTCTCAATGGCTTACAGTAAGCCCGTCGAGTTTGGGTTCGTTTAACTTGTCTCAATGTGTTCTTTGGTTATATGCTATAACAGGGAGGACCTGATGATGGAAGAGGGAGGTGGTCATAGGAACTTCTCAATTATTAAATTTTAATTGGCTTATAGTAAACTCGTCGAGTTTGGGCTCGTTTGGTTTATTTCAATGTGTCCTTTTATTACAAAAGTGCGTTTTGTTAGTTTTTTTCAAACATTAAATTTAAATCATTAATTATAAATAAAATTGAAATGACGATGAGGGTAAAAAATGTCCGTGTTGACAGCACTGATAAGATTGAAATGAAACTGCAGATTGGAAAGTCTATATATTGAGTGCAACGACTAATTTATCGCAAAACCAAATAAAATTATTTGAATAATGAAAAATATTACAGATTTAAAAAAATCGGCGTACATGTTATTTTGCAAATCTCGTAAATCTTGGACGAATGCTCAATGTTCATAATTTTGCAGGATATAACTTAATTTACCATAACAACAATACTTCTGATATATATTAGATATAAAATCAGGGTGACTACCATTTAAATGAAGAAAAAAAATACTAAAGGCACAGAAATCTCGTTTTGCGTTTTGTAAAACCTCCTAACGCCCATATGCACCACACACGGTCTAGACTGTCAGCCGGATTTACAGACCAATAACATCGTATTTCTGTTTCTCATTGACTGTCAGTCGAGTCGGAACAAGATTCTACTTTACCGACCGTACCCGATAGGGCACGGGCCAATTTCTAAAGTATTCATACAAAATAGGTTTTTAACTGCCAGTAATTCAGAATGACAGTCCTGACCGTGTGTGGTGCCTACGGGCATAAGTCTAACATGCGTGAAGCTAGATGATTATAATTTTAATATACATCTAAATTTATCACAAACCAATAATAATTATCAAATTCAGGGTGACAGCCTTTTAATTGATCAAATCACTGTCAGAATAAGTGCAATTTGGCAAAAGTGAATTTTTCACCGTTTTTCTTTATTTAATTGAAAGAAAACTTGTACTGAACCTTGTTTTACAGTTACAAAAACCGTTCACTTAGAGGTGTGCGTAACCAGTATTTTTTATACTAGGTATTCCTGTTACTTATATGTAAAAATAGTAAGTACGTATACCTGTTACAAAATACTATGCCCTACGTGGCAAGCATACTTGAATATCAAGTATTCTGTCAGAAGTACGTAATATAAAAACTGGTCATAAAGTATTCAATACTTCATTATTTGTTACCTACCGGGATTTCTCTTATTTTGGTCTTTCACTTATTTGAATGAAACTAAAAAATAAAATGTAATGATTATTGTTCTATTCTTATAAAACCTCTTGTCACGAGTGTTCAGGACTATGAATGAACATGTGCAGGCCAAATGTAGATAAGCAATGGTGTTTAGACAGACTAGCCAATACCTAGTATAAAGCAAGCACAAAGTGTAAGTATATGAGGCATTAGCTGGTCCAAGAGTATGAGATGTTACGCATATGAGCCTATTATGTGGAACGATCTTTTTGTTTCATTCCTTCCTAAGAAAGGATTTATACGATGAATGAGATAGCTCAGGTACATCCACAATCGCTTTGTTTCTTTTGCTTTTATAGTAGTTGACATATTTCAAACAGAGACAGAAAGTTGGGTATTTTCCAACATGTATCTGCAAAACGTCATACGCTAGTATGTTTGTTCCATGCAAATACTCCGTATTCGTACGAATTACAGTATATACGTCCTATCTTCACCCTTCACGGTTTATTTAAAAAATAATTGATCGCGTATATATATATATATATATATATATATATATATATATATACATATATATACACGCACACACACACACACACACACACACACACACATATATATATATATATATATATATATATATATAATACAGATATTCCTCACACCTCATTAAAATGAGTTTAGTAATTCAATTAATCAAAAGATTGGCAGATGAGTTTAATTCTTTGTAATGCAATTTAAAAATAAAATACAGACAATGGTCAATCAAATTAGCTTATGACATAAATGAAGAATACCTATTGTATATATTTGGCGTTAATTTAGAAGAAATTCATTATTCACAATTAAATGAAACTACGTGATGTAGTATTATTTCTACTTAATTTAAGTTCTTTACCACGACCTGGGTTTCGTTGTGTCACCATGCCATCGATTTTTAGCAATGATCACTGTGATAAATAAAGTAATTTCACTTCAAACAAGCTACGATACCTTTGAGACGAGACCCAGACTTAAAGAAAGAGGTACAGTGGAATGTTTACTTTTCTTCAGATGAATAAGCTGCTAAGCTGATGTAATCGTACAGTGACATCAACAGGAAACGTGTTAAACCAATGGAAAAGATTAACAACTCGGACGCCCACTGTACAGTTAACACAAAACATATTTGTACGCTTTGATATTGGTCCTCTACTTTGACATCATTAAATTGAAACCTGACACGCGCAATAACAATCAGCACAACATATTTTAATTACAGTCATTAGAGTCAATCACAAGGGATTACGTACAAAGTAAAAGTTTACTCTATACATTATTAATATATTTAGACCGATAAAAAAGTCAGCTTAAACGCGCTCGCCATAATTGCGAGTAAAGCGTAGTAATATAGTCCATAAAGAGGCACAACTTGGAAGCGTCCTCGACAACAAACGCAGAGGAGCACCAAAATGGAATGTGGCTTCTCCTTTTTTCGTAAATGCTACGCGTCAGCGGCATCTTACGTCACTCGGGAGCGGCGAGCCTGCTGGAATCTGAAGCAAAAAAGGGCATCTCCCGGAACGAAGCCGGGAGGACCCGGCCGGATTCCCAGTCTCCCGGTAAGGACGCGGCGGCATTGTTTCGCAGATCATCCTTAATTGAATTTAAAAGAAAAGTTGGATTTTAAAGAAACGACGCTCACCTGCCGAAAGATACTTGGGTTATATGCGGAATGTGGATTTTGTTGCGGCTACTAAAGCGACAGTCATAGGTTATTGTGTACCTAATTTGGTGATGACAAAAGGCAGGCATTTCGGTGTCTACCTTTCCACATAAGCACGTAATATGTTCTATCCAATGCATAAAAACTTCTCTTCGTTTATCCATTATACAAGGACATAACCATATATATAATATTTATACATAGCCAAGAGGGTATCACTAATATTTGATCAAATTTTTAGTTGTTGTGAGAATAAACACGTTCTGGGTATTTAGAAGCAGGTCCATTAACAAAAAAAAAGTAAACTTGGACTCAATTTTTTTGTTCTTGTACTTACTTAATATTACAGTAAAATATAAAAAAAAAATTTAAAAATAATACTTCAAAAAATTTGTTGGCTGCAACCTTTTCCACATATGCTCTTCAGTCATCTCAGTTCTACAGCATTTATCGTATTGTCATCGACTTTTTACTAATCTGTCAAAGTACTATCAAATAGTAAAGAAAATAAAAAAGTATACCTACTCAATTATTGTGAAATCTTTACTATTTAAAGGTTTATCTAAAATGTTCAGAAGAAAGAAAAACATTTTCTATGGTTTTTGTTTGTTGGCTACTTCACAAGACTACAGGTTTTAATTTAGGATTTAAATTAATATTAAAAAAGTAGAAGTTAAAGCCTCTGTTAAAATATAGGATACATATCATTATGAACTCACCATGACTTACAGAGCTGAGACTTGAATTCTGGCCAAACAAACAGCACACAAGCTGCAAATAGCATAGAAAGCGACGGAGAGGATGGTTTTTGGTGTCACACTAAAATACCGAGAGACCAACATGGAAATCAGGAGGTGAACTCAAATAACTGGTACCACCCATCTCGCTACTTTGAAATGGCGATGGGCAGCAGACCATGTATATCGCATGGAGGATGGATGGCGGAGACGTAAAGTGCTAGAGTATCATCCAAAAATTGGACACCGGAAAGTTTATGTTCTTCCGGCCAAATGGTACATTATGATGGCTGCGCAAAAAGACAATGGATGTAGGCAGTTCAGCAGAAAAGCGAATGTTGTGCAACTAAAGAGGCCCAGCATTGGACTGTATTATACTAATGATAATAATTACATCATGTCCAAAAGAAACTAAGGAAAAGTTTTTGTATAAGTTCCAATCTGCAGAAACTATAGATTAATTATCGAAAAGAATGTATAGATAAATCATGAATTTCGATTTCAAGGAACTGTCTAATTAAACTAAACAAGTTTGATACGCGTAATTGCAAAAGTATTGCCCACATGAGCAGAGTCTTCCGAATATGGCAACATTGCCATTTCCCACAACTAACATAACATGCAGTCCAATGCCATACGTATTACGCAGTCTAATACGCAGAACGAAGAGCCACCGGTTGCACCGACAGCGAACAGGTCCTTCCTTATAGGGGCACGACGCAATGCTGAGAGAGGTCGCGGGCGACTGGTCACGGAGACGGAGCAACTCGCTATTTATAGTACGCGCATGACAACTGTTCCAACACCGATAGTCGATGATGCGTCACGGGGAGGACGCCGGATGTTCGATCGGAGATATATTTATGGTGAAATTTCTATACGGCAGTTTACAAATCTTAGTTTCAAATATTGAATATATTTAGTCTTAATTTTGTAGAAATTCATTTTTCACAATTAAGAGAAACTAAGTGATGTAATATTATTTCTACTTTCTTTAGGTTCTTTACCACGACCTAGGTTTCGTTGTATTACAACATCTACTGGTGGGCTATTAGCAAACATCTTTGACAACGAAACCTAGGTCGCATACAGAACTTAAAGAAAGTAGATATAATACTACATCACGTAGTTTTATTTAATTGGGAAATCTTGGTTTGTTTTATAAGAAATTATCACTGTTTTAACTTTCTTCTTTCGTCCAGATAATTTTTCTTATTACCTGAGATAAGGATGAGAAAAATGTAGCAAGCCTAAAATGTTTATAAAACTCTGCTTTACTTATAGAATGAAAAACAAACAAAAATACTTAAAATTATGATGTTATTTTAAAATTAACTGCCTTACTCTTATTAACCAATTGTTTTATGAATTTTATTGCCTGTTTTATCACCCTTATTAGTAAAGATTCTTCGGCTTCGTACCCAGAACATAAAGTGTTTATAATATTACCTTTTAAAATTTAATTATATCCAACTTGGTGTTATTCAATTACTAAACTTCTACCCTTGAACAACGCAAAGAATGAAGGAAATATTCTGCCGTACCACAGATGTCGTAGCTGCAATTTGCACGAAATCGATATTTAATAATTACTTGGAAAAAAACTGATCATATTCATCTTATCTTATTTTCTAACTCAGGATGATGAAATGAACCATTTGAGATGAAAAACCAAACTGAAAAAGAATGTCAGTTGCAGCGTTTAGCGCGGCAGTATTGTAATCTTACAAATATTGAAACTCGAGTTTTTTATGAAAAACAATATTGTGTTTACATACATCTGCATCTACCTACATATATATGCACGTCCGTACATTGTACGTACTTTTCGACCATTTGTATGTGTACATTGGTAGATGTGAGTACGATTCGTATGAGTGCGTATGTTTGTACGTTTTGTACATGTGCATAAGTCCGTACGTGTGTGTAGACTTTCTCAAGAACGGACCCAATATTTTTTTTTTAATTTTCCACATTGTTAGTATTTTATACAATATATCTAAACTATATAACACAACGTTTTCCAGATAAAAATTCGATTAGAATACCTCTGATACAAAATTACGATACGCATATATAGCGAGTCGGGGCATACTGAGGGTTGCACGACACTTCAAGAATTAGTGTTTTATGAACACAACAATAAAATACATATATATTATATATCTTACATTTAGCAACAAAATATGAGCAGCGTACGTAGATATAAAAGACTCTTCCTATACATTTAGCGCACAAAAAACGTCCAGAATAGATTGTGTGCAGACACACATATTAGTGTCATTTCCTTTAGGGCAGCCTTTGCAAGCGGTCATGTCTCAATAGAAAATTGTATTCGAGGAAACGTAGTTCATAGGAGCCAATATGGCTTCATGGGAAGTATATTTCTTCAGGAAGTTCAAAAACATCAGTCATAATATACATACATAAGATCAAAGATATAATATTTTCGCGCAAGTCCAACATATTAAGTAAATTGAAATTATTTAGAAATAATTGCGAGTTCTAAACGATTACAAAATGGCGTTGACTCTAATAGATAGAAACAGTACGACTGTCTCGAGTGTGAAAGAAATAGTGAGACCGATATCTTGATACACGTTCATATATACATTTTGTGTGTGTGTGTGGTGACGCACACATAGATACCGTATTTTGACACGGTTTGTATTCTCGGGGTCCATCTACGCTATTTAAATCAATGGCAACTTAGCTCCATATACCCATTATTATTTTGCCCTTGTATATGTTTTTAGTACATAAAGTCAAATGAAAGAGGTAAAGATCTGCAAAATTTCAATCAGGTCAAGAGTATGACGAAAGCATTGTGAATTCAAAACGAGATCTCCAAAATTTCAATCAGATCAAGAATATAACGAAACTATTATGAATTTAAAACAAAATGTCCAAAATTTCAATCAGGTCGAGAATATGACGAAACTATTGTGAATTTAAAACAAGATCTCCAAAATTTCAATCAGGTCGAGAATACGACGAAACTATTGTGAATTTAAAACAAGATCTCCAAAATTCCAATGAGGTCAAGAGTATGACGAAACTATTGTGAATTTAATACAAGATCTCCAAACTTTCAATCAGATCAAGAATATAACGAAACTATTATGAATTTAAAACAAAATGTCCAAAATTTCAATCAGGTCGAGAATATGACGAAAATATTGTGAATTTAAAACAAGATCTCCAAAATTTCAATCAGGTCGAGAATATGACGAAACTATTGTGAATTTAAAACAAGATCTCCAAAATGTCAATCAGGTCGAGAATATGACGAAACTATTGTGAATTTAAAACAAGATCTCCAAAATTTCAATCAGGTCGAGAATATGACGAAACTATTGTGAATTTAAAACAAGATCTCCAAAATTTCAACCAGATCGAGAATATGATGAAACTATTGTGAATTTAAAACAAGATCTCCAAAATTTCAATCAGGTCGAGAATATGACGAAACTATTGTGAATTTAAAACAAGATCTCCAAAATTTCAATCAGATCGAGAATATGACGAAACTATTATGAATTTAAAACAAGATATCCGAAATTGAAATCATGTGTAGGATATGACAAAACTATTGTGTATCTAAAGGTGATTTGATCACAACAGAGTAAGTAAGCTATATGATTACACCATTCTCAATTTTGATTTCGACTGAATTAATGAAAGGATGCTGTTATTGGACGTTAAGTATTCCATACCTTTATTTTCGTGACTGAGTCACACTTAATAGTTTCAATGTACCAGTTCTTTCTAATTTGTGTAATTTGGATTTCGCCTTTCTGTAATTTCAAAGCAGGAATCGATGACTAAATCGGAATGACCTTTCAATTATGACTAAGCCTCTTGCACTTTTGGCGCATAAAATACATTTGTAGGCAAACTGTAAATTTCACGGATGATTTTAAATATTTATTGACAAAGTATGAGTAATACAAGACACCACACGTCCAACCGACCACAAGACTTAAAACAAATTTACTAATCAAACTAACATTTGACTTGCGTATCGAAATACGTACCTATATAATTTGGTTTAAAAAAATATACGTATATCTTTAAGTTAGACATAATATTCGATATGAAGTAACAAGAAGAAAAAAATTATGCGGCGGAAGTGAAAGTTCTACGATAGTTTCCTTTTGTTTTATTCAACGTAATTAAAAACATTAAACGTATAAAATAACTATAATGCAACAACACTAAAGCACGATTTTATTAATTATGAATAGCGTATTATGATTTTATTAATTATGAATAACGTCCAAATTTTATCTTGCACAATAACGTTGGTTCTTTGAAGATATAGTTATAGAAATTGATCAATAGATAGCGCTAGAATAGCACCATATCTCGGTGAAACGCTAACAAAGTACGCCTCAATTCATCTACCAATAGAGGTTTTACTCCAAAGAAAATATTAACAAGAAAAATAAGAGAAGAATGGTATGAAGAAGAAACATATGGAAACAAAAGCTGGAAAGGAAAAAAGGCAAGAAAAACTTCTCAGATGATTTTTCAGTGCGTTTATTGATGATCAAACGTGTCGGCGTTCAATTTTAATTAAATGATAACGGAGATTACATATGTCAACTTTCATTTCAGACTTGTGAAAGCTGGTAGTTACAATCCATTTCAAATTTTCAAAAAATGAAAAATTTACAAAATCCTCCTTCTGCCCATTTATCTATCTGGCTCGGGATAATAATATTTGTCTTTTGAATATTGAATATATTTGGCGTTAATTTTGTAGAAATTCATTATTCACAATTAAATGAAACTACGTGATGTAGTATTATTTCTACTTTCTTTAAATTCTTTACCACGACCTAGGTTTCGTTGTATTACAACATCTTCAGGTGGGATATTAGCAAAGATGCATCATCATTTATTAGCAAAGATAATCTTTGCTAATATATTTGGATTCAGATAATTTTTGCTAATATATTTGCTGAGTGCATGAGGCGCTGATAAATTGCTTAAAAAAGATAAAAAAATACACAATTAATTTACCACTAATTCACTCCTAATTACCACTAATTGATTATGGAGATATGTGCTACTGAAGAATATTTAAACAATACCTTCAAAATTTATACACTTTCGATCTCAGTAAACATGATCACATTTCTGAAGGCAGGTCATGTTTCAAATGGCGATCGATGCCAACTTCACATACTTACATTTCTTTCTAATATATTAAAAAAAATCTCTCATTGGCAGATTGTCTGCTCACGGTCTTGAATTGAAATACTCTATGAAATCTTACTCATACTACTACTTTCCAAACATACTTCTACGTCTTGCGAAAAATCCTTCACTGCCAAACAGCAAAACTTGTGAATAAACTGGATACTGGCACCAAGAAAATATTCTCGATAAACGTCTTCAAGGATGGATTGAGAAACCTCTCTCTCTCTCTTTCTACCTCTCTTACACCCTAGTTCTTCTGCACTATTGCCCTTTACTCCTTCCATCCAAAGTTAGATTGTATTAATTTTTTCGCCTTTTTAAGTATAATAATCATCATATATATTAATACGCTAAGGTTAAGATGTTACTCTCCCTTTTTAGAAAAAACCTCACAACTAATCCACATTATATATCATTTTATAGATAATTGCTTGCTCTACCGGCATCCACAACTAAAAAATGTATTATTGCTATTGTTTTTGCAAATTAATTAATTATTAAAATTATATACACAAAACAGCAATGCTGCCATCTAACGGCTCAACGTCAATACGATTGACGGTCGGTAAAATTTTTGTTTAATTTCAAATCCACTCACGTATAAATAAAGTGGCGCTTTAGCTCAATGCTTTTGATACTTGCGCCTCTATATGTCAATTTTAGTAAAATATTTGTTTGATCTGTCATCTGAGCTTCATAATGGAATAAATAATGCGAAGACTTCGCACGGATCACGCTAGTCTACTATTATTAGTATTTGTATACACAATTAGTAAAGAATTTGACAAAAGGAAATGTTACTATTTGCCTACATTTATAGTGTGGGTGTGTGTGTGTGTGTGTATGTGTGCGTGCGTGTGCGTGTGCGTGCGCGTGCGCATGCGTGTGTGGGTAGACAACAACGAAATGAGAGGGGTAAATAAATCGTTTTCACAACAGAATTACAATTTGTGAACGGAGAATATTAAATTAAATCACAAAATTTTTAAAATAATTATTGCTATTACTCTCGACTACAGAATGAAGCAAATAGGAGAACTAAAACAAACTTTTAGCTATTTTCCTTTCTGAAGCTTAACCTAAAGTTGTGCTAATAGGCGGCGCATGTTTGAAATTATAATATTCCAATAAACTAAACAAATTTCGTTGTTTTTTTAGAAACATCCAAGTTTTATGCGAAACACCCGATGTCAGAGCGCAATCGTTTCTCTATAAACAATTTAATTTGTCTATTTGTGATAGTCGGAAAGTCGTCTATTAAATGTTATTTTAACGACAATCAACTATTTTTCAGTCAAAGAATAACGTCTTTCTTTAATCCCGGGCGTAAATTACTTATCTAATGAAATTCAGAAAATAACGCCATAAAATCAATTTATTGATAACATAGCAAAAATTAATGATAATTTAAAACAATAGTGAAAGTCACAATTAAATGGCTCACGCGAAAAGAGAGGGCTCTCCCTCTCTGAAAGCCCCCAACAAACTGATTAACGAATGTCCAAAAGGATATGGTAAAACTAGACCTTTCTTATGATTATGGTTACCAACGGACAAAGTGGTGCCTGGAGATCAGAAAATCCGACCCCGTGTAACTGGAAAGGGCGAGGATGACGAAGAAGAGTTCTCAATGCCGCGCACTCGGTTTTCCTATTATAATTTGTTAACGAGATACGTAATTAACTATTCATTAAGAAAATGTTTATTTCATCATAATTAATGGAACTTATCTAGCCGGTTGTAAACACGTTTGGTATATTCGTCTGTTCCTTAAAGGAAACGTGGTTTAAAATTGAACTTATTAGAGACGATTGACTATATGAAAAAATTATCTGCAAAAATCGCCCATTTCGGGTTCCTTAAGCCTTTTTAGGTGGTTCCCTAAATGATACATTATTTAAAAAAAATCACAAGTAAAAAAACATTAAATTAACAATTTCAGACATATGTAAAGTTAAAATGGTTGCAAATAAGTTATGCTCCTTGATAGCAAAAAAACCGACTATTTACTGTAAGTTTTGGAAGCAAATTCCAAAACTTACAGTAATTAGTCATTTTTGCCTAAATCTTGCTACATTTTTTAAATTTCCTTTTCAAAATTCGTTTATTAATAGCCTTGATGATGAGCCCGGATAAATTTAGTTTATTGCAATTTTTAATTAAATTTAGTTTATTGCAATTTTTAATTAAATTTAGTTTATTGCAATTTTTGTTTATTATTGCCCAACATTTTCACACATATCCATCATAGTGGTTTTTAAGAGGAAAAAAATCAATCTAGACCACCTCGACCATATAGATATTTAACACATAACGTTCTATGGTCACCGTTTTGGTCATTATTTTAGCCCATATTACACGAGCTATTAAGACGAACCTAACGATAACCCAATTGGGAAAATTGGATTGACAGATTAGGAGTTATACGGGAATATATGGTCAACATATAAATTTGTTATATAACAAAAAATCATGACTCTTCTGGCATCACTCTAGCCGAAAAGAAGACCATTATATCGTGGACCACCATTCTTGGAAGAGTCTTTTAAAAATGAACTATCTCCATTTAAATGTTTTTATAATCTTCCTTATATAATTTTCAATTAATGGCTTAAGAGGGATAAACAATGCATCATTAAGCATGATTCGAAGCCATAATTAATTATACTGATAATTATCTTTGATGATTATCAATATAAATATAGGTTGATAAATATATCTTGATAAATATAATCCAAAATATTTATTTTTTTTTTAATATTCAGTAATAGTAACCGAGTACATGTATAATAATAAATATATATAATATAAGATAAAACACGTGTCTCTGTACATCTGTCTCATGTATAATATAAGACACGTGCCTCTGAACATTTATTTCCATGTCGTGTTTCGTATCTGTCAAATTAGCCATCATTCTTCAATTGAATCTGAAATTAAACTTAAGTTTAATTTTGAATTCAGAATCTGCAGATTCAGACAATCCTCATTTGATGCAGTTGAATCACAGTCGATACAGTTGAGGATCAAATCACAGTTGATGCAGTTGAAGAGGCTCCATTCATTAATTTTATTAATCAATATGTAGTTTGATTTTTGACTATGTTTGTTTAAAAGTTTTGCTTCATAAATTTTTAATTGTGAAATCATAGCTAAAATAAATTAAAGATTACCTTGGTTGTCAGATGTGTGTAATTTATTATCAAATTACTCGCTTTTAACGTAAAATTTGATAGATAATACCAGTTAAATAATGATCGATTGATAAATATTTTTTTGATAATTATCGGATAATATTTATCAAGATAATTATTGCTATAATTATCACGAGGCATATTTATCTTTATAATTTCGAACCCTGCCGATAAGTTTTCTTTTTAATAAAATAAATCCAAAATAAATAGAATTTCCGACTATTACATTTTATAAAAATTAAGAAAACGTCTAGATTGCGTTAGACGTTAAATATTAACTCAATTTAGTAATAGCTAAATAAATTTAAAGTGTCGCGTATTAAAAACTAAATTATGAAGCTGATAAATCTAGGCATAACCCCAGCAATATACTCTCCATGATTGAGTAAAAAAAGCAAAAGTGATCGAGACTCAATTCAACAAATGAATCCAGAAAATGGATCAGAAAATTGTTGGAAAATTAAACAATACACTTCATGTCATGTTCTCAGCAAAGATTACGCGTAATCATGTCAGTTTTTAGCAAGTATGTACCTATGTATTTAGACATATTACACAAACTGTTCGATACTTCGTATTACTGGCCCAAATATAACGATACATAAAGTTACAAACGATAAGATAAAATCGCTTGTTTATTAAACATGTCAAGGCTAGTTACCGCACGGTTTATTTATATATTTATTTATATAACATTTAGGCGTTAAACCAATGAATGATATAATTATAAATCTAAAAATATCTGGATCATAATTGTGAAACACAGATAATAACTATCCAATTACAAGAAAATATTGGGTATTGAATAGTCCGTTGTGGTCATTTTTTGCACACCTCGTTTTGCGCACCTACCGCACGGTTTATTTATATATTTATTTATATAACATTTAGGCTTTAAACCAATGAATGGTATAATTATAAATCTAAAAATATCTGGATCATAATTGTGAAACACAGATAATAACTATCCAATTACAAGAAAATATTGGGTATTGAATAGTCCGTTGCGGTAATTTTTTCCACACCTCGTTTTGCGCACCTACCGCACGGTTTATTTATATAACATTTAGGCGTTAAACCAATGAATGATATAATTATAAATCTAAAAATATCTGGATCATAATTGTGAAACACAGATAATAACTATCCAATTACAAGAAAATATTGGGTATTGAATAGTCCGTTGCGGTAATTTTTTGCACACCTCGTTTTGCGCACCTACCGCACGGTTTATTTATATATTTATTTATATAACATTTAGGCGTTAAACCAATGAATGATATAATTATAAATCTAAAAATATCTGGATCATAATTGTGAAACACAGATAATAACTATTCAATTACAAGAAAATATTGGGTCTTGAATAGTCCGTTGCGGTAATTTTTTGCACACCTCGTTTTGCGCACCTACCGCACGGTTTATTTATATATTTATTTATATAACATTTAGGCGTTAAACTAATGAATGATATAATTATAAATCTAAAAATATCTGGATCATAATTGTGAAACACAGATAATAACTATTCAATTACAAGAAAATATTGGGTCTTGAATAGTCCGTTGCGGTAATTTTTTGCACACCTCGTTTTGCGCACCTACCGCACGGTTTATTTATATATTTATTTATATAACATTTAGGCGTTAAACCAATGAATGATATAATTATAAATCTAAAAATATCTGGATCATAATTGTAAAACACAGATAATAACTATTCAATTACAAGAAAATATTGGGTCTTGAATAGTCCGTTGCGGTAATTTTTTGCACATCTCGCTTTGCACCTTTTATTATCGTAAAGCGCGCCAGCCTTGAGTTTTGACCACAGAAGTTATAGCTCATGTAATTATTGAAATTTTCATATAGCTTTTGAAAAAAAAAATTACGTTCATACATCGGTATGTAAAAATTCTTCACGAAGCACATCTATGCATAGCGATGTTATAACCAAAGTAATTTTTTATTTATTTCGGCCATGATTTCGCAATTAAAAACTTATAAAACAAAACTTTCAAACAAAAATAGACAAAAATCAAACTACATATTAATTAAGATAATTAATGAGTGGAATATCATCCTCATCCGCCTCAACGGCACCAACTGTTTGAGGATTGTTTGAAAGAATGTCGACTTCAAAATAAAACTTAAATCTGATCTCCGATTTAAATAAAGAAAGACTGATAGTTACAGCAGTAACCAATAGGAATGAAGAATAACTGACAGTTTGATAGATACGAAAAACAACACAGGAGTTTCTCCGCCATAAATATTGGCGTGCATAATATTTCTATTACTAAAAAAATTAAGAGTGGCGAAGTAAATATTTACGATTATTTATCAAGATAATTATCAACCTATAAATATAACACAGGAGTTTCCTCGTCATAAATGTTAATTGGCGCGCATAATATTTCTATTACTAAAAATTTAAGAGTAGCAAAGTAAATATTTTCGATTATATTTATCAAGATAATTATCAACTTATATTTATCTTGATAATAATCCAAGAAAATTATTATCGGTGATAATTATCGCTTTGAACCTTGTATCATAAGGGTTCCGTTTCTCCTTTCGAGATACGTAAATTAAAAAAATAGTGTTACTAGAAGTTTACTTATAATTTACCGATAATTTTGAACTTTATAGCTTTTGGGGTGTTCTTTAAAACAATTAAAGTAACTGAATCTAAAGTGCACTTAATAAGTTAACGTACCTGTTTTTGTATTAGTGATTCTAGTTTAGTTTTGCGTATTCAACAAATTTGCGTATTCAACAAATACGCGACCCATGTCGCGTTTGCTTTTGATTACGTGTCGCATATTTGTTGAATATGTGATTATTAAACATTGTAGAATTTTTTAAGCGACATATACATATATACATATTTTAAGCACTAGGCGCGTGTGGCGCACGTAAGTACGGACAATGATGTGGAAGTGCATTCGCGTTTGCTTTTGATTACGGGTCGCATATTTGTTGAATGTTTGATTATAAAACACTGAAAATGTTTTTAAGCGACATATACATATATACATATTTTAAGCGACGCAATGGAAATTTAATTAGCGCCCCTCACGCACAGCACTAGTCGCGTATGGCGCGCGTAAGTACGGACAATAATGTGGAACTGCATTCGCTCCAGCCTTATTTGGAAAGTGGACGGCTTTTTAGTTAAAACGCGGCCTCCAGATCTTTTTATGGTGAAAACGTTGATTGTTTACGGCCGCTCGAGAGTGTGGGTGGGTGGGGCGGCGTCGTAAAGTTTTACTATCGCATTCCTGGTATCTTCATTTGCTCCGCGTACCTAAGACGAGAGAAAGGGTTAAAGGTTGGAAGGTTTAGGGCTGAGTAGTTAGTTGGATTAGGCGATGCTTATCGCTGTCACGTTGCTGGTGGTCTCATCTAAACAGTAATTTAAACTGAGTGGAGTTTGCTAGGTAAAACCGACTCAAAATTACTTACTATTTACGGAAACGTAACACAGAGCGTTGATTGAATGCTTTAGCACGTACACAGAGCGTTGTACACAGTACACAGTACACAGTACAACACGTACACAGAGCTTTAGCACGTACACAGAGCGTTGATTGAATGCTTTAGCAAGAATTTTTTAATTCCTCTGGAAATGCAAGATGTAAATAATCTCTAATAATTTTTATTTCGATCTTTATTACGGATGTATAATATGCTAGCCGTGTCCGCGACTTCGTTCGCGCGAAATTCGAAACAAGAAAAGTTATCAGCAATTTTTGTTTTCTGTTTTATTTTTTTTCTTTCAGAACTGTAGAAGCATAATGTTAACTAATACGCTAATAGATGGCGTTTGCAGTGCACTATGAAATATTTACTAGAAACGCTAATAGATGGCATTGGCAGTGCCACAATCGTAATATTCATCAAGTCATGGTTTTTCTAATCTGCAATATCCAGCTAAAAAGTATCCTATATATAACTAGAGGGTATAAATTATTACCATATCAAATTTTATAAATATTCATCCGATAGATTTCGCGTGATTAAAGAACAAATTACCTGATAGACAGAAACAATTTTAAAACAGATTTTCTGGCTTCTATTATCTTTCTGTATGCTAAATCAATAACTCCTTTTTAAAAAAAATCATGTACAGAATTCACTCTGTTACAGTTATATTATATGTATAGATTTTGCAATAAACATTTTTCCAGCCATCTTTATTATCATGAACAGAACTTCTACGAAAAATTAATCTAATAAAACACTGAATTATTGCTTCTTTATTCGTTGCATCTTTATTTTTGAAGTGACTTGGTAGAGGAGTTAACCAGTTGCTTCCATGCTATCCTGTCGTCGGTTTGTCTCTGGACAAAAAGTCCTGTGATGATCTTAACCTGGCCAGGGTAGCGAACTCTTTTGCCTATTTTCCCTACAACAACTAGTTTATCTAGGTTATCTGGCTGTCTACGAGTTATATGGCCAAAGTAACCGAGAACTCGTTGGCAGCAGATAGTTGATAATTTGGTTTTAAGTTGGAATTGGTCGAGTACGGTTCATTTGGTTTTGTTTGTTGGTTGGATTTGTTGGTTCATGGACATGGCTGTTTAAAAAAAGTAACCGTTAGGGTGTTGGGATGTAGTAGGTAGTCTCCGAAACTACTTATCCGATTTCAAAAGTTCGTTCGCCAATATTTAGAAAGGACCTTCAGGATAAACATAGATTATATATTATCTCGTTAAAAAATTATGAGGACCAGTTTTGCAATGTAAGTCAACGTAAAAACAGTCGAACGAATGCGTTTCTTATGAAAACTGCTTTAAAGGTGAGAGATATAGTGATAGGTGATATTGATAGCTATATTTATATAGAGTGTTACCTAATTTATACATTCCAAGACAGCCGTAATTAAGGAGTAAACTCCAGTGGCACATCGGAGCTGACACGCACAATGTTTTTTTAGTAGATACCGCTGACGGTTTAATTTTAGTCGACACCGCTGAAGATTTAATTTTAGTAGACACAGTTGACGATTTAATTTTAGTAGACACAGTTGACGATTTAATTTTAGTATACACAATTTACGATTTAATTTTAGTAGACACAATTTACGATTTAATTTTAGTAGACACCGTTTATGATTTAATTTTAGTAAACACAGTTAAAGGTTTAATTTTAGTTGACACCGTTTGCGATTTAATTTTAGTAGACACCGTTTATGATTTAATTTTAGTAAACACAGATAAAAGGTTTAATTTTAGTTGACACCGTTTGCGATTTAATTTTAGTACACACCGTTTACGATTTAAGTTTAGTACGATTTAATTTTTTTCTCGAAGGATCGCTTTCGTTTTATGTTTCAAAATGGATTAAAAAATATTTTACATAATATTTTTCGCAAAAGCTCTTTTTTATTAATTTTCTTACACATTAATTGAGATATCCGTCTGAAACAATTTTTATGGGAGTAAAGGGTCTAAAGTCGTAAAAATTGTGAGACTGTGGCGGAAGACGAACGAATGAAGGTGATGATATTAGAAGGACGCGTAATTTGAGTATGAAACGCCATAAAACGCCTTATCCCTTCTTATCCGCTGCGCAAAGAAAAAAGAATGGCTATGTGTTTCAAGCGTTAGCACCTTCAGAAGCAAAGTGACTCAACTTGAAAAATCATAACTTTTGAAAAACGGCGTTTAAAATTTTAGCATTTCGCGTATTCTGGAAAAAATGGTGCGGGCGGTAGTTAGTGTAAGAAACTAAACTATGTACTAAAATATTTAAAATTGTCGTAAACTATAAATTGTAAATTTTACAAGATTTTTTTTACTTGAAATTTCTTCCGTCCTTCTCATCAGGCTAATTTCGCAAGTAAATGTTATTTAGAGCAAAGTACATTATAATTTACTGAATTACACGTACATACTACGTTATTTAGTGCAAAGTACATAATAATTTACTACATTAAATATATAAAGTAATCATAATTTACTATATTACACGTACTTACTACGTTATTTAGTGTAAAGTACATAATAATTTACTACATTACACGTTATTTAGTGCAAAGTACATAATAATTTACTACATTACACGTACACACTACGTTTTTTAGTGTAAAGTACATAATAATTTACTACATTACACGTTATTTAGTGCAAAGTACATAATAATTTACTACATTTACATACATAATTTACTACATACTACGTTATTTAGTGTAAAGTACATAATAATTTACTACCTTACACGTTATTTAGTGCTAAGTACACAATAATTTACTACATTACACATACATACTACGTTATTTAGTGTAAAGTATACAATAATTTATACTATTATTGCAATAATTTTCTCAAAAATGTTATAGATATGAAAGCTTAATTTTGACGATCAAGATATTTTGATTGTTGATCTAAATGGTTAAGAAAAAATTTGGTGGTGCAAACGATATTCTTACGATACGTGATCCAAAAAAAAATAAGCAATACAAGCGACTATTGTAAATAATTTGGTTGAAAAATTAAATAAAAAACGAATACAATACTCCATAGTGTTTGTCGCAAACGACACTGTAGGGGTTTTTACGGTTTTGCTGTTTACCTACATACTATTATTGCAATAATTTAAAGGCGGAGCGTACGATATTCTTACGATACATGATCCTAAAAAATGAACAAGGCAAGCGACAATTTTAAATAATTTGGCTGATAAATAAAAAAACAAAACGAATGCAATACTCCATAGTGTTTGTCGCAAACGACACTATATGAATTAAAATACTGCAGGGGTGCTTACGATTTTGCCGTTTACTTTTGGGGTTGGTAACTATACGACGAAAATGGAAACTTAAATTACGATAAATTATGTTTTCTTTTGCAACTTAGTAATTTATATACTAACCTTCTTTAAAATTGTTGAAATGATACTAAGTTAAAATGACATTTCCTTGCAAAAAAAATTACGATAATTGGCTGGAAAGGCTCGAAGTTATAGTTTACAGGTGACGGAAAATGCTTTGATATATTGCTTCATTATATTAACGTTATTTACCATTTATTTGAATCCAGAGGGGGTTGAAAAGGGCAGTTACGTTACGGAGAAATGACAACAATCTAAAAATAATTCTCGGGAAATGCCGAATTTTTTTTTTGAATTGGAGATACTCCAAACTCGACACAAAATCTAAAAGGCTGATCTGTCAATCCATACTTTAACCATTCTAGACTTACGATATGCAACTGTAGGGCTGCGCAAAGCTATCAAATCAACAGACAATAAAAAGTGGTTAAAAAAAACATTCGCCGGCAGGTAGCAAATTCATACCGCTTCGTAACCAACTTAGAAATCCACAACGACCTGGAAGTTTAGTGGGTTAGTAAGGCGATCCAAGAAATCATCATAAAACATGAAGAGACTATTAAACCATACCAACGTGGAAGCCATCGAACTCGTTGACAACAACGGAAAGCTAAGCGCATTAAACCATATGAAATCTTATGAACGATGAAATACGTTTAGTTATCAGTAATAATAATTTAATTTTAGGAAAGATCACAGTGTTATTTTAACTTTCAAATGTCCTACTCGAAGTAGGAATACGTAAATACATTTCAAATAAACTCTGTTAAGATTGTACTAATCATAACCAATAAAGTATGTTTTAAAACAAGTTATCTGAGTTGGGTCTCACAATTAAATGAAACTACGTGATGTAGTATTATTTCTACTTTCTTTAAGTACGGTGGAGGAGCGCGCGTACAGCGCTTATTCTACCCTAATGATATACATATGTATGTATCCTTCAACTCAAAATGTCATACATCATTTTCATTCAGCGTACATCAGACAACAAGATTATTTTTTGGTGATACAATAAATTGTTTAAACACATCTATACATTTACATGTATGTATACGTTTAAAATTAAACATATTTGTATATATATATTTAGATTCTTTGTAGGCTATTATTTTGAACCGGTTTTCCTCATTTTTTTTCCACACATACGCTCTACTCCCTAGCAACAAATTTTAAGGGGGTGGCGATCCCCACCCCAACTCCTTACACCGTGCGGGGAGATAGAAGTTCTAAAAAGGCCAAGAATGGTTAGGTATTTAAATAGTTTTAAAATAAAATTTTATAATTTTCTTCCCCTAACAGTAACTCCGTAATTATGTTAAATATTACCTTTTTAAGGTTTTAGATGATTTAGACTTTAGAAGACTCTAACAGACAATCGGACTGACAGACACCACGGTGGGACCATAAGTATCTTCGATAAGGAATACTAATGAAATAAATAAAATATGGCTGTGTTTGTGACTATTTTGTCTAGAAAACATCGAAAGTTATATAAACGGTACATACACCTTCCAAAGCAACTTTTGGAAACAAATACATATACATAAACGAATATCTAGTTAAAAATGAGAAATATAAGTCACAACACCTCGAGTAGGTGTTGTGACTTATATTTCTTTTTAAAGCATCAGGAAAAAGTAATAAAACTGAAATCACTGATAATATAGGTCAAATTATTTTAAAATTGAAAATAGAATAAAAAACAGGAAAACGAATTGAAAAAAGACGTGATTCGAAAATCTAAGAACGATTTTATTAAGTCGCTTCCAAGATTTTACTGAAAGGCGATAAAGTCATGACTCTAACAGGTTAACGCGTGCCAGAATTGTTCACGTGTACTCGTACGTGCAATGTCAAACACAGGTGAATCACGTTATGGGAGATAGCTCGACTTTGAAACGACTAGCGACCCGTTCCAACTTCGTATACCCATACGATTAAATTATTTGATTAAGATGTTTGCCATGTATTTTCTCTTTGGTTAACTAATAATATATAACTAATAATAACTACTAAATAAATAATAACTAACAATATGAGCTTTTAATATTCCTGCGCCCAGCTTGCCTGCCAGGTCCCATGCACTTTTTTAACTTTAAAACAGTTACCATAAAAGATAAATAACTGTCGTCGACTTTTCTTTAGACCTTTTTGAAGATCTACAATTCCCTCATACATATTATTAGGGTATCTGTAATAGTCTTGCCAGCGTTCACCACGAAAGCCCAGACCAATGACATTCTTCGACTATTTTAAAGTTATTAATACATATCAAAAACTATACAACGTACGTGCTCACTATATAGCCTATTGTGACCTGGAAACTATAAGCTATCATATCGCTATAATTGTTTGTCAATTAATGTGTAATTTCCTGGAAAAAAAATGAACAAAAAGACCCTCCTTTTCATCATATTAGTGCGAGTTTATTAAATATATCGAAATGTCTACAACATTTCGCTGAGTATATTTGAATGCCGCAATCTATGGAGAACTGTTGAAGTGAAATTTGTTTAGAATATCATAACGGCAATAATAGATATATATGGATTTGGAATATGGGGAGTAACGCGTATTGCGTTATGTCTGAACCGCCATACAGATGTGTAACTTTACGTGACAGAAAGACCGAAGTGACATCAGTTACCAGCAGATTAGTAGAGAACTTGTCAGCTCACTACACAAGAGTTCAAAATAAACCAATGACCGAACGGTTTCCGGCAAATGTCGCTTCGGGTAGCCCACGTACCAAAACATACACGCCAGCGGTGCGCGACTGAATCACAGCTGATACGCGACGGTTCCACGTACGGAGGAAGGCCGCGGTGACGAGCTGACGCCGCGTGATTGACCGCTGAATCATCCTCACCTCAGCTCCGCTTTCGCGGATGCAGCATCGCGCCGAGGTCGAGATGCAACTTGCAATTGGTGATCGTTTTTCCAAGGAAAGAGTTAATTATTTGACAAGCGGCAGAATATTGCAATACTACACAAAGTAACCTAAATAAAAGTACAGACGTAAAAAAATTGTGCGAGGCGTGTATCTGTTTTCAAATATATTTTCAAAATTTGTTTGTATCGGTTTGTCTATTTGTGCCATCATTACACAAAAATACTTAAAGTATTTTTTAAAAACTTATAATTGATTGTGAACTTAAAATTTAGGTTAATACATAGAGTATAAAATATCACTCTAAATTAACAAAAGAATAGACTTTGTTTCAAGTCTCGACAGGACCCAACCACAAAAAAGTAGGAAACAAACTTTAAAAGTTTTTGGCTAAATAAGCTATCTAGCCATGTTAGAATTAAAAAGAATAAAATGGAAAATATTCTCACAATAACATTGTTCTTTTTTCTGTAGTGGAAGCCTGACGTGACCTGTCAACTGTGCAACAATTGTAATGTAAATAAGCCGCCCACATCGATCTGTAGTACGGTTCGTGACAAAATTTGGACATAATCATTTCGTGTATAATCACCTTAAATAAAAACGATGATTTGTGAGTAATGTAATTAATGAAATTATTGTCTGTTGTTATTACAATGTATTAGTATAGTAATTTAAGTTAATAAACTCGACAATATGACAACACAATAACGTCAAACTGCGACCATTATCATTTCAAGTTCAGCTTAGTTTATGGCATGCAATATTATCATTACATTTAGTGAAACCAAATCAAACAATCGTGAAAATTATACTTTTGCCGCGCAGTCCACGCGCCACACAGTTCATTTTTTTTAAGGAAACCTTTTCAAATACTACTAACTCAAAACAAATCGAGATTCATGTCAAATTTTTATTACCCTATAGTCAAAATTTATAGCTGACATAATCAGAATTTAAACAAAAAATACGTCATCTGTAAATAGAACTAAACGCAAAATATACGTTTTCAAAACACACGCCAAAACGCCAAGTCGCGTAACGTGACGTCATGCCGTTAGCGCACCTGTCAAATATGTTTGAAGAAATTTATGAATTAAATAAAAAATAAATGATAATTATTCCTAAATATATTGTGTGAATTATAATACAATTTTACAATAAAATAAATCTTTAATTATTTATTTTAAATAGAAGTACTTACAATCAGTTTGTGTTTCGTATTTATGTGTCCGTTCGATTCAGTCAAGTTTCCTAATAACACGTTTTTAATCGTTAAAAATAACCAAACAATCAGATTAAAGTAGATAGAAACGGAAAGAATGAATCCTTTCTATGCACCCTCTTCAGAATGATATGTTGTGTAAGCTTTATTTATAGAAATGATTCACGGCGACCATCCTTCTTACTTGCGAAATTGTTTGTCTTACCTACTTTAATGTTAAGTAATTTTTTCCCAGGAGGAATGATATTGGAAACTAAACGAACGATACATTTATTGGATGCAAACTTTTTTTTAATAAAATTGTCATCACTCATAGTTTCTAACGTCAACACAGTGTTTAGCCGTCAATGCTTAGATCTGCGGTTTTAAAACGTCAAATCAAAACTATTGTAAATATGGAAGGAAAAACAGACTTGTCTTGACATTAAGCAGATTTCTCGAAACCATTTTAATAAAGCCTGTTTACATTTTAATTCAGTAAATCATGCAAAAACAAAAGTATATATATATATATATATATATATATATATATATATATATATATATATATATATACTTACACACACACATACTTTAATAGGATCCTATTAAACAACTAATGGCGTGACGTCACTGCAAGCTGATTGACGTTTTGACATCACGTGAGTTTTGAAACATTCAAAATGGCTTTTACTCACATTAATCGAAAAAATACTTAGTTTTGATTTTTTCAAAAGCATTTCTTAATGTTCGTCTTAAAAAAGATGCTCACTTCATTAAAATCTAAATTTAAGACTAATTCCACCATTGTTTCAAGGTGTACATGTGTCTCGAGCTTGCAAGTGTCGCACGGTAACCCCAACAAGGAGCGTCCCGCCACGCGCCGGCCTCCACGTGCGTAACCTTGTCTCAGCGTCCGGGCGAGGACCTTTTTACCTGCTCTGCCGGATCGATCACGCTGACAACGGATCCTCCTTTCCCGTGATATTCTAATACTAACGTCACTCGTACAAGTGGCGCGTGGGAGGAATATTTCGTAGGCTGTATTTAAATATTTTTTATTCGATTTATTACTCAAGAGAACAATATTAAAGACAATACGGGACTCTTACGCATCCATAATACGCTTAATACATATTCAGCGTATCAAATTATCAATAAGAGGGGGAAATATAGAATAAAAACCTACTAGGTACAACTAAAATTGCCACTACAAGAGTACCGTACACGCTTAGACACGTATAAAATTTATATATTCAAGAATATCTAATATTAAACTATTTACAAATATTAATTACTATTGAATATATTTGGCGTTAATTTTGTAGAAATTCATTATTTACAATTAAATGAAACTACGTGATGTAGTATTATTTCTACTTTGTTTAAGTTCTTTACCACGACCTAGGTTTCGTTGTATTACAACATCTTCAGGTGGGATATTAGCAAAGATATTGATTATATATATGTGGGCTATTAGCAAAGATAAGATATTATCTGCTAATAGCCCACCTGAAGATGTTGTAATACAACGAAACCTAGGTTGTGGTAAAGAACTTAAAGAAAGTAGAAATAATACTACATCACGTAGTCTCATTTATTGTGATTAATTATTATTTTTCACGATGCAAACACATTGTCTAATATATCTTTCACAAGTGTATATAAAATAATTGGCTGCCATTATATCTTTAATTTATTAATATAAATTATATAAAAACTCTGCAACGAATCAAACAATCATTATAGTTGGCGTGCATATTCGTGCAGGGCAGTGAACACAGAAGCTATGTGTTATAGAGAAGTGAACATAAACGCTTTGTGTTATCCGTGGCTTTGCACACGCGGAATATAAATACAACATAAAGTATGTTTGGATGTTTATTACATAACCACGCCTAAACGGTACGATAAATTTTCAAATAATTTTGCGCATGGACATATTTCAGTACTCAAACATTTTTAGTTGTGATATAACATATAAATAAATGACCCAACATGTACTTATATATCAAGGAATTAAGATTATTTATAGATAAATTTTGCTATTATCAGTGGGTTAGAGACAAAGTATTAATTTTTTAAACTATATCACACGAAGGGAAAAATTAAACGAAAAACATTTTTTGTTATTAAATGAGGCGGATTTTTTCAATTATTCCATTACGATAATTGAAAATAAAAAAGAAGCTAAAAAACTAAAACCCGACTACGTCGAAAAAAACTGTAAAGTAAAAAAACAATCATAATTTTACTGAAAGATAATCGCCACTGAACTGTGAAGCCGGAGGCGGCGTTCTGTTTTAAGATACATATCAATATTTTTTCCAGTACGACACGTGTCCTCCTTTTTTCGGTTCACCGACTGGTTTATACGTACTTCGCTGTTAAACAAACAAACAAAAATTTCCCTTTCCGTTTCACAAACAACAAAAAAACCCTGAATTGATTTTTTTCCAAAAAAATTTAACTGAAATTACAGCCTTTTTTGCTTTTAGCGTTTTATTATATTTGTGTACACACGATGATGCAGATCTACAGTGCAACTTTAAACAGATTCTTTCAAGTTTACAGTTCTCCACATATTGGTTGGAACACTCTTTCTTTTATCAACTGTGATTAGTTTGAAAATCTAAATAAAACCTTTTCATTATCATTTCCTGTTTCATACTAGCTATAACAAGTAGCTTGTAGGAAAACTTACATGATAAACTTTTCATGAAAAGGCAATTTAGGTATTTACGTATACATTTAAAGATTTGTGTCTCGCAATGTTGCGAAACAATTAAATGATTCAAATTATTCCAATTCTTGGCCGGTCAACGGCCTGGACGATCGATTGAAGCGGATTTGGGCCAAGTTTTTTACAACTTTACTACGAAACTATGACACATTGTACACACTCAGAGAAAAGAATGCTAATACATTCATTCATCACGATCTCCTATCGTGTATCCATTACGAAAGGTCAAAGTTCACCTGTTCGATTATCGCCAAATTGTTTGGCGTGGTCAATATTTCAATTTCTGGTTAAAATCTGACTCACTGTCTCTCTGAGAGTAGTTACCGTATCGCCACGCGATAAGACGCCGCGTCCCGTCGGTCATTCGCTTATACATACTAATGGGGTATTTGACTGATGTCGAATTTTTGTAAAAACGTCTTAAAACTGTAGAGTAGGTTAAAAAATCTTGGGATGAAAAAATAATGCATATAACAAACAATTATCAACATTTCTAAATGGGAAAAAGTGTAAATATTTTTTTCATTAAATAGAAAAAGTTATTATGAATTTAGTTTCCACACAAAAATGAGAAAATTATGATATGCAATATAGAAGTCAAACGCAATATTTATCGAAATACTAAAGATATATAATAAACTCCCTTACAATGTTAAATGTAAAATTAATCCTTAACTGGCTAGTGACGTCATAATCCAGTTGTGTTTTGTATGGTGCGTTTTCACGCGAATCATAGTTCGGCGGTTTTTAAGTTGTTATAACTTTGTAATAAAAAGTCGTAGTTACGAAATATTTGTTAACCGTTTTTAATGTTATTACTTATTATACTTTAGTAATATAGTCAAATACCCTATTGCATCTGTCACATTGTGCAGTACTTTGTTGCGTAAGCTTTAATAGGAAAAAAAAAGAATAAAAAAAAATATATATATATATATATACGTATCAATAACAAGAATGCATAATGTGTATTCCTCAAATGGATTTTTATGGGTATTTAGTGAAATGATTGAAAAAAAACTTTAAAAAGGAAAAATATTAATAAAAATAAGAACTGATGAAAAATATCTCCGGAATTTTGCCAGCACTGCCAGCGAAAATTTATTGCACTATTTGCCATCAATATCTAACGAAGATAAATCTCTTTTTTCACAGCACCTGGATTGCATTGAAATTATAAGAGTTATAGTCGTTTGAAATATATTTTGACAACATAGATACTGACCCCTAAATAGACAAAATGAATTTAGAGGTGATTTTAGGGTTAATCAAAGTACATAGCTCAAAAAAGCTTCGCAGTGTGCCCGCGAGCTTCGCGAGTCTCTTTTCTAGCATTAAGCAACAATGGTATTTCATCTTGTTGTTATATAACGCGACAAGCAAGCGCGAAACGCTTAAAAGTATTTAAGCGTTTCGCACGCCGCAATCGAAAGCACCGTATTGTTTATGTAACTTGTTTGTTGGCTGGTTGTATTCGGCCAACAAACAAGTTATACAGGACGAACTTGCAAACATTAAGATAAAACTTGGGTACGCTGATAACAGAGATTGTAAATATACGTCATTGTTATTTATATATTAATTTATTTAAGTCTTTTTAATAGCACTTAAATAAAAATAATGATATCCTACAAATTTTTGTTTGTTTTTCGTCAGGAATTCAAACAAAAAATACCGGTCCTATTAACATACAACTTCCGTATTATGATAGCTTATAAATTCAACTTTGCCATTGGCTATATAGTATATATATATATATAAATATATATATATATACATATGTATATATATATATATACATATATACACACACACATATATATATATATATATATATGTGTGTGTGTGTGTGTGTATATATATATATATATATATATAATTTTTAAGATATACTTAATAATGTCAACATAGTCGGAGAAAAATTCGTAACGAACGCAGCAAAACAATAATATATTTCTTGAAATAGTCTAAAGAAAAGTCCACGACAGATTTGTCTATTTTTCATTGATAAGCTACGGTAACTGGTTTTGAGTTAAAAAATGATGGCGATGTTCACATCAATTTATTTATCAACATTAAAATAAATATCGTATTCATATTAAGCGTCTTCTACAGATAAAAACTGATCTTCATATGTTATACTTTAAATTAGTTGTTTACGAGAAATTAAAAAGTTTTTAAAAATAAATAAAAGTATAAATGTGTATTTTAATGACGTACGGTGCGCATGGACAGAGGAAATGGAAGAAAGGAGGGGGGGACACAGGGGGGAAAATGTGTATCAAAAATATCTTAATCAAATAACTTAATTGTACCCATATGACGTATTTGTAGTTATATTAAAGACATCACTAGCGCCCTAAAAGTGGTCCTCAAAAGACGAGGAAATTACTTGTATTGAATGCGATCTCTTTTATGTACGTGCTTTCTTTGAATCTCTACGTCTCTCATCACAGTTTGCGCGTGGCTGTTTTGGAACTATTCATTTCTTTCTTTTTATATTGATACTAACTGTTACCCGCGACCTTGTCCGCGTATAAATTTATTGGTGGATAAATTTAGTATTCCGTACGAGATATTTAGCAATTATTCGAATCATGCAGTGAAAATACAAATATTATAAATTATTATCACGTTATTCACAAATTGCGTAAATTTTGAGAAAACACAGAGATTAATTGTTGTGAAACATCTTTTTTATTATTCTAACGATTTTTGAGTGCATCTTTATGAAACGCAATTATTGTGCAAAAAATTACAGAAATATTTTAAATGAATTTTTTTAGATGGATACAAAGCATACAATAAAAATAAATAAAAAACAGTGAGAGTTGATGGCAGAAAGGGCTTAAGTCATTTTGCAATTTTAAACTTCGATACAAACCAGGCTTACTTGAAAAAAATGTTTATTTTATAATGATTATAGATGGCGTTATGTGTACTTTAACCTTTCAGTCTAACAATTAACTTAATATTTTGCAATACCCACGTGAATGAAGTCATGAGCACAGCAAGTAGTAAATAAATTTCAAAATTTTGGGTGACAATAACATTATAAAGTTTATTTTATCTGTATACCAAATGTTCACCTATAAACTAAGTTATAAAGAACTAAGGCCATCTATCTGATATTTTACGTACTACGTTCTATTAAAAAAAGGAAAAGATTACTAGGCAGTTAGCGCCATCTTTGCTAATTTGTCAAACTTTACTAAAAATATGCATTAGCGTCGTAATTATATATTGAAATTTGCAGTTGTAAATTCGCTTAACTTTCAAATCATACAAATGATTAGCATAACATATGATAGTTTGTATAAATAAAACTATTTCGATATGTATACTTACAGAATCTTTAACAATAATAAGTACATTCAAGTTATAAAAACAACTTCACTTTTCAAGTTATATAACAACTTCGTCAACTCTTTTAACAACTAAAAATATTTTGAAGAGCTACCAGGATAATCAGTATGGATTGTGTCTTATTTTATGTATAAAAAAAGATGTATAAAAAAATTTAAATTAATGTATCAAATATCCAGTGTGCAGTCAATCTAACTACATAAATGAAATAAAAAAACAATAAGCTGTGAACAAATACAAAAAACCTTTCCATTAACACCCCCGATGGACAGCACTGATAAAAAACGACAAGAAATTCAAGTAAAAAAACGCCATCCCATTAAACAAGCCGTACATAACAATTCAACCTGTATATTCGAAAATAACGACCGCCACCTTTCAATTACCTGACAGTCTACTTACTATCGCGTTTTGAGAAATGATTCAGCTATTTATACGACCACAAATGTCAATACATCAATGCCTCGCTTGATTGATGCGTCTTTCTCTCTCTCACGATGACGCGAACGCGCCCGAGCGGCGGCGGCGGAAACGGCCGAGCATCGCCCGCGACCCATTGATCTAGTTTGTAATCTAGAGCTAGGATAATGCAAATGTTAATGTTAGAAGCGGATACGGATATTGAAAACAACTTTTGTATTGTTGTTCTCTGTTATTATTTAAATTTGTGTGTAAAGCGTACCTACGGAGAGTTTGTAAAAGACTAGTTCACTGCCAAGTTGATCGCATACCAATTGACACGGCAAGAGTGTTCGAACGTAACACACTTTTCGAACGTTTTGTTGGTTTGAAAAGTATTGTTTTGAATAGGCGGTCAAAATGTTTTCGCGTTTCTTACAATAAGATTATAAATTACCGAAAAAAAACAGAATAAAAAATAAATATAAGAGAACACATATTCTGTCTTCGTTTGTGTGAAATACTAATCCACTAAAAGTGTACTTGAATGTTTTATTATTCAATCATGCCTAAAAGGCTAGATGGATTTTCATAAAACTTGCTATAGATCATGAGTCAAACAATAGCTTAACAAATACGGCTAATTACCACAAAACATAGGGAAAAATAACGATATTATATTTTATAGACATCTCATTAGTGCTCTTGAGAGATCTCGAAAAACTAAGATAACTTGGTCAATCTCAATACGACTATCCCTTTTATACACGTGCTATCATGACTCTATCTCTTTCATTATAATCCACGCGTGGCGTTACTGAGAGTCACATTTTTTGTTAATTTTTTTGGGTATAAAATGTCTATCGAATACAAAGTCATTAGTGAGAAATTTGTAAGTTTTTTAATTCGTTTCTTGAAAGTTCTTAGTCGATAACCCTATCGTTTCTTGTGACTCTTGCATATTAATTATAATAAATATTATTTCTTCCGCTGGAATTCGTTATGAAATTCATCATGGCCGTTAAGTGTACGGTTACCCTATCTACATACAATAACCGAAGTTAAGCAGCGTCGAAAGCTGCTAGTGCTTGGATGGCAAAAACAGGGAAATAAGACATTTCTTTGGTTTCCTTGAGCGTTTTAGCTAACAAACTTGATTAACCATATCTATAAAAAAAGTATTTTAAAATACATCATAAAATATATCAGTAGCGGCAACTGTGCATGAAAGTTCCTTTGGGCGTTTTAACTATAAAACTTAATTAACCATATCTATAAAAAAGTATTTTAAAATACATCATAAAATATTTCAGTAGCGGCAACTGTGCATGAAAGTTCCTTTGGACGTCTTAGCTAACAAACTTGATTAACCATATCTATAAAAAAAGTATTTTAAAATACATCATAAAATATATCAGTAGCGGCAACTGTGCATGAAAGTTCCTTTGGGCGTTTTAACTATAAAACTTAATTAACCATATCTATAAAAAACGTATTTTAAAATACAACATAAAATATTTCAGTAGCGGCAACTGTTCATGAAAGTTCCTTTGGGCGTCTTAGCTAACTAACTTGATTAACCATATCTATAAAAAAGTATTTTAAAATACATCATAAAATATTTCAGTAGCGGCAACTGTGCATCAAAGTTCCTTTGGGCGTCTTAGCTAACAAACTTGATTAACCATATATATAAAAAAGTATTTTAAAATACATTATAAAATATATCAGTATCGGCAACTGTGCATGACAGTTCCTTTGGGCGTTTTAGCTAACAAACTTAATTAACCATATCTATAAAAAAGTATTTTAAAATACGCCATAAAATATATCAGTAGCGGCAACTGTGCATGACAGTTCCTTTGGGCGTTTTAGCTAACAAACTTAATTAAGTATATCATAAAAAAGTATTTTAAAATATATCAGCAGCTGCAACTGTGCATGAAAGTTCCTTTGGGCGTTTTAGCTAACAAACTTAATTAACCATATCTATAAAAGAGTATTTTAAAATACATCATAAAATATTTCAGTAGCGGCAACTGTGCATGAAAGTTCCTTTGGGCGTTTTAGCTAACAAACTTAATTAACCATATCTATAAAAAAGTATTTTAAAATACATCTTAAAATATATCAGTCGCGGCAACTGTGCATGACAGTTCCTTTGGGCGTTTTAGCTAACAAACTTAATTAACCATATCTATAAAAAAGTATTTTAAAATACGCCATAAAATATATCAGTAGCGGCAACTGTGCATGACAGTTCCTTTGGGCGTTTTAGCTAACAAACTTAATTAAGTATATCATAAAAAAGTATTTTAAAATATATCAGCAGCTGCAACTGTGCATGAAAGTTCCTTTGGGCGTTTTAGCTAACAAACTTAATTAACCATATCTATAAAAGAGTATTTTAAAATACATCATAAAATATTTCAGTAGCGGCAACTGTGCATGAAAGTTCCTTTGGGCGTTTTAGCTAACAAACTTAATTAACCATATCTATAAAAAAAGTATTTTAAAATACATCATAAAATATATCAGTAGCGGCAACTGTGCATGAAAGTTCCTTTGGGCGTTTTAACTATAAAACTTAATTAACCATATCTATAAAAAACGTATTTTAAAATACAACATAAAATATTTCAGTAGCGGCAACTGTTCATGAAAGTTCCTTTGGGCGTCTTAGCTAACTAACTTGATTAACCATATCTATAAAAAAGTATTTTAAAATACATCATAAAATATTTCAGTAGCGGCAACTGTGCATCAAAGTTCCTTTGGGCGTCTTAGCTAACAAACTTGATTAACCATATATATAAAAAAGTATTTTAAAATACATTATAAAATATATCAGTATCGGCAACTGTGCATGACAGTTCCTTTGGGCGTTTTAGCTAACAAACTTAATTAACCATATCTATAAAAAAGTATTTTAAAATACGCCATAAAATATATCAGTAGCGGCAACTGTGCATGACAGTTCCTTTGGGCGTTTTAGCTAACAAACTTAATTAAGTATATCATAAAAAAGTATTTTAAAATATATCAGCAGCTGCAACTGTGCATGAAAGTTCCTTTGGGCGTTTTAGCTAACAAACTTAATTAACCATATCTATAAAAGAGTATTTTAAAATACATCATAAAATATTTCAGTAGCGGCAACTGTGCATGAAAGTTCCTTTGGGCGTTTTAGCTAACAAACTTAATTAACCATATCTATAAAAAAGTATTTTAAAATACATCTTAAAATATATCAGTCGCGGCAACTGTGCATGAAAGTTTCAAGAATGTATATCTACTATCGTCATTTTATCATTATCTACTATCGGTAATTTATTACAAATATATACTAGTACGCGAAGACGAGAAATTGTTGTTTGACTCCAATTTCGCCGTAAAATTGAAAATATTATTTTCAAGATATATTTTTTTCTCATCTCTTTTTGTTGAAAACTACATTCAAGATTTGATATTTCTATTAAGTTACCTACATTTTAGTTATTACCTTTTGGTTGAAGCTATATAGTCTAACGTTTTATCTACAACTAATATTTTATTATTATTGCTAAGATGAAATGGAAATATGATTTTCAAGCTATATTTTTTCTCGTCTCTTTTTATGCAGTACTACTTTCAACATTTGATGTTACTGTTAATGTTACCTGTGACATTTTGGTAGAAGCTATATAGTCTGTGGTATAAGAGGTTGATAATGAATATTCATAAAGTTAATTTTTTTTTATTTTTGTTATATTTTAAATTTATCAAGCTGCCTGCCCCGGCTTGGGCTTAATTTTGTTTTAATCATTTTTTTTATATAATAATAAATATTTACGATTAATTTAACTATTGTAGCTTCAACGAATTAGTTACTTAATCTTATCTTTAGTCGAGTAGAAAACTGTCGATTCGATTCAGTTTGTTTAACTTAAATAAACATTCTTCTGTGGTCTAATTTTGCAGCAGAAACTGATCGTAAGAGGTAACTAATAAAAAAATAACCCAAGATGCACATTTCGACACCTTTAATTTAAATCGCTATTGCTAAAAAAGTACATTCTACATCCATAAAGGCACCATAACCTATATGATTATGAAATTCTGATTTCATATCAATGGAATAAGCCATTGTAGTCCTACACCCTAAAAACAAACTAGCAAAAAACTTTGTTTTTATAAAATTAAAAAGTACGACACAAAATACTTTGCATGCTCATTTATTTTTTATTATAAATAACCTCTTTAATTACGTTTAATAAAACATAATGTTACTATCGTCGAAATTCAACTTAGGCAGCGTGGGCGTTGGATTACATATATTCTTTTTTGTCATATGTTAAAAAATATTGTGGCGACACTGCTCGCCTGTGTAATCACTAAGCAGTGGGTGACTGGATTGTTTAGAAATGCGGAAAACAGGATGAAATAAAACTGAGATTTAACCTCCGAGCAGATAAGTGACAAAGGCGCTATAAATTTCTGGGAATAACATCTTATAGATAAGGATTGATTATTATAGGTAAAAAGCAAGGCGTTAAGTTCTCAGAAGGTAATTTAAGGCACTAACGTGGTCAAGTATGCGTCCACAACACACTCGACCGATTGAAAAAAGAGACCGATCATATTTGAACTTTAAATAATTAGATTTGACTTATTTTATTGGCTTATTTATTTAATAAAAATTAGCTTAAACACATTATCGAAAAAAAAATTAACAAAACACGTAACTTTACATCAGCAATCAACTCCAGGTACTGATTTTTTTTTCGTTTTTCAAGTGAAACTTCTTTTTTCATAGGGATCGGAGACCGTAACGGAAAGTGAAACACATCGGTAACGGGAAGAATGAGCTTTGTATATCTGCTTGCCTCCTAGTCGCTCAGCACGTCAGTGAATAGGGAACCATCGGTAAAGTAAGCATATCTTGTTTCACTTTTCGTTGTTCTTTCAGTCTTAATTAAACGTGTTATAATTTTTATATATTAATCATATTGAGACAATTAGTGTAATCTCTCAAAATTGTTGTTTTTAAGTTAACCAAAATAATTTTAATTAAAATTTGTTCGTTGTTAATCTTAAGAAATTAATCATTTTAAATGTTTTATCAGTGTTGTAATTTGTTATTGTGATGAAGTTTGTAGCTGTTTTTTTTATTTTAAAGAAGAAATTATTTAGTTTTTTTTTTCAAAATTGTTATGTATGTAAGGTACATTTCAGCAAATAAAAAGTTTGTATTTACGTTAAAATGAATTCTTTTTTTTATACATAATATAACCACATTTATTTGCAAGAAATAGTTTTTTTAAATTTAATAAATTATGGTATTTTCTTGATGTATCTTCCTATTTTAAATATATCACATTCGCAAAATATTTGCATTATTTTGTGAATACGAATGAGAATATCATAATTTGCAATCACATTCGCAAAATATTTGCATTTTTTGCGAATACGTATGACAATATTATAATTTGCAATCGCATTTGCAAAATATTTACATTATTGTGCGAATACGAATGAGAATATAATAATTTGCAATCACATACGCAAAATATTTGCATTATTTTGCGAATACGGATGAGTATATTCAAAATAAATCTGCGAATATTCGCGAATGAGAATGTGAGTATTCGTTACATCACTAATACGCACGAGTGGCAAACAATCCTAAAAACTAACTCGTTTAAATATAGTAGAAATATCACAACTGAAAATAAACTATAAAATTATAGAAAGCAGACTTAAATCGGTTTTAATCGATAATTTATTTATAATTCTTTATAAGCAATAATGCCAATACAATTAAGATATAGAAGATGGTTAACATCTTATATATTTTTACAATCAATACATATTTTGATCGATTACAACCAATGTTTTTTTTTCTTTCGTTATCTGCTCAGGTGTAAGCAATACAAACAATATGCACTTCGAACAAATGCTATCTCATTTTTGTCTTGCATCGTAATGAATGAGTGATTGTAAAGTTGTATTGAAATAACTTATGTCAATGTAACGAAACGAAAAATGTTTTTTTGTTGAGTTTCCTATGCTTTTCTTTTGGTCATATTAATGTAACTACTAGGTTTTTCTCGGGACTTACCTGGCGCATTCTTTTTCACTTAACAGTTGCTAGCAACATAAATACCTCAGTTTCTTTCCTAAACTCCAAAGCTTAGAGTTTAAGAAAGAAACTTGTTGTTATATTGCTTAGAGTCTAAGAAATACAACAATAAAAATGTTATTACATTTACTCTGTTTATATATACACTTGGTGTCCGGGAATAAGTGTCGAACAAGGAAAGACGTTATTCCTTGACTGGAAAATAGTTCATTTCGTTAAAATAAAATTTACAAGATGAGTTCTTTTCAGAAAATTGAAAATAATATTCATAATTATTTGTCATCTTTTACGCACACACGATACTTGCGCACATTGTTCAGCCCCGTCAAGGGGAATATGCACACTGCGGATAAACATCGCTTTCCGGGCAAGTATTGGGTGTGTTAAGAAGAGTTATGTGATATATTTTTTTTTGCAGGATATTTTATTCCTTTATAGACAACGAATAGCGTTTTTCTTTGTCCGACATGTATTCCCGGAATACGTGTATATATATATATATATATATATATATATATATATATATATATATATATATATATATATATCGCTCAATGACTGACTCATCGCAATATCTATACAACTTGAAATTTAATGAGTATATATCTCTTAGAGCTTCCTAAGAAAAAAAAATAAAAATTTTCAAAGTTTAACGCCTAATTGTGTAAACATGGGGTTGAATGATTGGAGGGGAATTTCGAAATAATTTAAGTTAGAGACGTAAATTTGTATTTAGACTTTTTTGGAGTTTTTGGAAAATGGCTAACCGTAAATAATAATTATATAACAAAGCAAATAAAATAAAATGCAGTCACGGCCCCTTTTTGTCTTTGTCCGGACAAAGCCGGGACGAGCAGCTTGTGGGATGTAAGCATAAACAAACAGATTAACTCGTCCTGAGAATTATCGATAGCCCAAATTTTTGGTGGTGAGTTTTGGTGATCCGAGCTATTTTTTGTGATGGAGATCCCTGGATTGAGTAGTGGTTAAGTTAGGTGTTTTGGTCTTGCCTACATGCAGCTTAAATCAGAGCAGACAAGTTATACAAGATTTTTACTTCTGTGCCAATCGCTTTTATTCTTCGTCTTATGAATACTAAAAGTCGTCAGCCGGGCGCAAGGCCATCAGCGGTTGAAAAAAGGCACAATTTGAAAAAAAACGCCGATTAAACCGGAGCGAACGTGAGGGATCCAGTCTTTAAGATATTATTATAATCCCATTGTATCTGTCATTCATCAACCTCACTGACCTTTGGACATAATATAACTTACTTCGATATTGAGCGGTAAAAGGGCATTACTTCACATTTTTAGAGAGATTATATACAGTCTACTTACCTTGTATTATTTTCCATAAAAAGTTAAGAGAAAATATCTCCAAGCTCGGGAGAAGCCAAAGGTGAACTGTTTTGCATATGTATATGTATATTGAAGCTAAAGTTGATCGATGTCGATGCTAAACATAACAACATTAACAGGTTAATCTTATGGTAACTGTCAGATCATAGACTAACATTCAATATTGCTTTCGGATTCTAAGCTAACATTCGATATTGTTTATGATGTTTTCATCTTTAGCAGGCTAAACTTCGAGCAGCCAAAATAATAAAAATAGCCTCCTGTGGCTAAAAATAAAGTTCTAAGCTGTAAGGCATAATAAGAAATAAGGCATATTATTATATTTTGTAATAAACGTAAAGTTTTACATATATTTTAGTAAAAATACTAACTTTTCCTCCTATTTTTTTGTTTTTTTTTGCAGACGAACGGTGATGTCGCGACAATAAGCTTTTGTTCTGAACCTTTGGCTACGTAAGGCTAAACTTTTCTTCAATATTTTAGCGATAATAACAAAAAGAATAATATAAAAATAAGCCTATTACGTGCAAATTAAAAATATAAAAATGGTTGCCTAGTGATAAGAGGAATCGATTTATATACAGGACGCTAACTTTAACAGTGAACGCTACAATACTTGTTTAAATTAAACATGTGAATGAAATTAATTTGTATTTTTCCCTCAGATATTTTACGGTTGAGAGCAATAAAATATTATTTGTTTCATCTCACGTATATATCGTGAAAATATTGTATATGAACTTCTTCTCACGTATATATTGTGAAAATATTTTATAGGAATTTCTTCTCACGTATACATCGTGAAAATATTGTACATGAAATTCTTCTCACATATATATTGTGAAAATTTTGTATATGAACTTCTTCTCACGTATATATCGTGAAAGTATTGTATATGAACTTCTTCTCACGTACATATCGTGAAAATATTGTATATGAACTTCATCTCATGTATATATCGTGAAAATATTATACATGAACTTCTTCTCACATATATATTAAGAAAATATTGTATATGAACTTCTTCTCACGTACATATTGTGAAAATATTTTATATGAATTACTTCTCACGTATATATCGTGAAAATATTCTATATGAACTTCTTCTCACGTATATATCGTGAAAATATTATATATGAACTTCATCTCATGTATATATCGTGAAAATATTGTACATGAACTTCTTCTCACATATATATTGTGAAAATATTTTATATGAACTTCTTCTCACGTATATATTGTGAAAAAATTTTACATGAATTTCTTCTCACGTATACATCGTGAAAATATTGTATATGAACTTCTTCTCACGTATATATCGTGAAAATATTCTATATGAACTTCTTCTTACGTATATATCGTGAAAATATTATATATGAACTTCTTCTCACGTATATATCGTGAAAATATTGCATATGAACTTCTTCTCACGTATATATCGTGAAAATATTGTATATGAACTTCATCTCACGTATATATCGTGAAAATATTGTATATGAACTTCTTCTTATGTATATAACGTGAAAATATTGTATATGAACTTCTTCTCACGTATATATCGTGAAAGTATTGTATATGAACTTCATCTCACGTATATATCGTGAAAATTTTGTATATGAACTTCTTCTCACGTATATATCGTAAAAATATTGCATATGAACTTCTTCTCGCGTACATATCGTGAAAATTTTGTATATGAACTTCTTCTCACGTATATATCGTAAAAATATTGTATTCGAAAGGTGGGAACGATCAAATCTTGGGTTAGCTTCACATTTTCTCTTTAAGCACATATCATAAATAAACTATCTTACTTTGCGTCTGTAAATCTACCCATATATTCTTATTATGACATTAATGAATATACATAATCTAACTTAGTATTATTAACGAAAATTCGGTGTTGAGTGTGGGCACGTGGCACTTTCTACAAATCAATATCCTTGTAAACATACCCCACAAAAGAAAATTAAGAAATTAAAGGAGAGATAAATTGAAAAATATGAAAAAATGTCGGATGTGTTTTATTTTATAAGAGTAAGTAATTTAGTTTCCGTGTCATCTTGTCCGTTTTTCCGGAAGAGACCCCCTCCCACCCCTTTGTTACGTAGACAATCATTATATTTGTTACATAGACATCTAATTTTCTTCGTCATAATTTTTTTATATATGACATCCCTTGTCATAAATCGTAAAATCGAAACAATATGATTAACAATACCAACTTTGTGGAAGTGTTTGTTTATTTCAACTCATGCGGGATTAAACTTTGCGCGTGAGTTTAATAACAACATAGTATTGTCGTTAATCACGACACTAAAGCAACTCCAATTACACACGAAAAACAATTCTCAAATCACGGCTGGTCACCGAGGGGAAAAATTATCAATACCTTCTAGCAAAAATTTACCAATACATGAATATTGTAACATTGAATACGAGAACAGCTAGAGAAGGCTTTGGCAAGAGTTATACTGAAGAGACATACTCTAATAAAGCATGGAAAGGGACTCCAATTTATAATAGAAGGACATTATTATTATATGAAGCTTAACATTACCATAAGAATAAATTAATTCTATAATTCACAAGTAAAAATTATGTAATACAATTTATCATCTTTTTTTTGTGTGGACACTTCATGATTTCTCTTTGTTACATAGACAATTAATTCTCTTCTTCATAAATCATTCATCAGGATAGAGAGTTTTCACAAATAAAACATCAATATCTCGATAATTATCTGACTATCGATACTCCCTCCGCACTCGGGGGAAGCTGGATTATTTCCATAATTTATAGATAGTCCAATCATTATCACATCTCTACAGAATAATCTCGCACGCACAAAGATTGAAGCTTCGTTAACCCCCCAACGGGCTCCAAGCACTTGTACGTATACAAGTCATTAAAAGTTCAAACGAGTAATTGCCCCGTATGGACAAGTGAAGTACAGTACTCACTAATTAAGCCCGTAACCTCGAAGTAATCTTAACAGAATTAAATAGAGTTCCTAAGCGACCGGTTGTTATGCGACATAAATACTTGTGTAACTGTCGATGGACCGGTGAGTCGCATAAATTGAGAGAAATAACAGAAATTGTGGATAAACGAAAAAATAAATTTATGGTCACCACAAACGCGTGGTATTGGAACCGCAGCTGCATTCGTGGGCTTCTTCGTGCAACAAAGAAATGCTGACGTCACTAAGGGTTATGGCCTTATTTCAAATTGCGCGTAATTGAAACTTTTGTACTTATAGCTTAAAATTAACTAGAAAGCAACTATTTTTAGCAACGTACACGAAAAAACTGACAAGTACAAGTTGCCTCGAGCGCCAATGGTTTCGTATCATCCCTATATTATGTAACTTTAAATTAATAAGTTAATATATATATTATGTGTTAGGATTCACTTTTTTCAACCCCATAATTAAGTTTCTTTGTGAACCTTTATTTCTATAAATATAGCTTATCGAAACATCGCAACTTATTTCCTATAAATTATGTTTATATAGGTATATAACATTACGAGTTTACTTGAATATTTTGCATTAAATTTGAAAATACAGTGAAAACCACTTTTGCATTGCGATTTTCAGCGAATTCAGAAATTGTTATGTAAAATTCTGCAAAAAATATTTTCAGTTCTTTAAAAAGTCCTTTCAATCAAAAGAAATTTCTTTAATCGAAAACATAATTCCATTCCTCAAATTGCCAAATATTTATAAAAAAAATATTTCTAGGTTCTCGCTGTTTTTATTTGAAAGACGTAAGATTAATAACACTGTTAATTTTATTTCGAATTTTTATTGGGCATTATCTTTAGTTGATGATAACTTCCACTGTTGATGTCTTCGACGCTAACGGGAATTGCTTCATATCATTTATTTTCTTAAAATTAATAATGTTGATAACTTCTTGATTTTGGTTTGCTTTAAGCTGCTGGCTGCTAGATAAGGAAACAAAGTTATAGTTGGTTTCACCTGCATAGAGCTCGCACGAATACCCTGCAGCGATCACCTGTATTTGGCACAATCACGTTGCAGACCGGTCTTTATATTTTTTCTGCTCTATTGATCGCTTTTATAATAGTTGAATTACTTGTCTGTTCACAATCGATTATAAGTTATGCTATTTCGAATTGCTTTGTGTTTTTTCTGTTTTATTCATTGAATTAATACATTAATTCAAGAGTAAGTTAAAAAAATATGAGACCAAATATGACCACAAAAGAAGGAAAAGAACAAATGTATTGTTAGAACCATGAAGATACGTATAGGTTAAGAGACACATCATTCTTTTTTTACGCGATCCACCTTAAATGGAATATGGATCGGAAGGTGTGCACGATATCCCAACATACTCTGGAATACTGCAAACATTTATATGCTGGCACTAAAAATCCCTATTAACAGCTTTGCAGACTAGCTTACTACATAAATAGCTCCTTCCAGTTCTACTTAATACTTGCTACATCAATATGCAATATCAGTAAGTGGCCGCTCGTCCGATATGAAATTGAGTTTAATACAATTGAAGGCCATCGTTTGAACGCCCTCAGAGCAACGTGACACATTGGAATGTTTAACCGCAATTTTTAAATAAGCAAAATCCGAATATAGCGTGACATTTGTTACGCAAAACCAGCTCCAATGTCATTGTCAAATGACATTGGCATTTTATTTAAGGCTACATTTAACCCTCCCTTACGCCTTTGGGGGTAAGTTTATTTATAACGCCATACGTTTATAGATGCTAAAAATGTTTTGACAAATTTAAAAATTACAGGCTCGCCTACCTGAAAACGAAACAATAGTGTGGTTTAATTTACACGAGTCTTTTATGGATATCAAATTATCTATGCCTTATGGTGCGATCTAAAGTATATGCAGCGCCATCTATTGATTATGTCCTGTAAACTTTTGAACTATCATATATTATAAATCTTTCGATTTTGCTATTATGACTAACTTCAAAATTGCGATTTTTCGCTCGGGTTGAGTTAACGTAATTTTTAGTTGAATAAGTACTCGATATATGTCGATCGAGTGTCCAGAGTCACATGACGTTTAAATTTAAAAAAACCTTTTAAATAAGGGTAGAACTCTGTATACGAAGGTTCTGTCAAACTTAGGAATATATTAAAGTGTCAATGTATCTAATTGATACATATGGCGGACTCATCTAATTGATACATTGGCGGAGAGTAATCTCTTACAGTCAACCAGAAGACCAATCCAGCCCCATTCGAAAAGCGGCTGGGAATCGAACCCGTGTCCACTCGGTGCGCTGTGTCGCCAATGGCGGTATGCATTGTGATCAACTCAACACAGCACAGCGACGACTATTTACAAATATTAATATTATTTTCCACCACGTAAACACTTTTTATAACTTTCATAGGTGTAAAAATATCGCAGAAAGTAAATTCCTCAAAAACGATGTAGTTTCGAACCATCACTACAATTTTCTTAAAACTAGAAAGTAAATTCCTAGGTTGATGAGGGTGGGGTATGTTTTTCTTTGGATATTTTTAACAATATCTCCAGAATCGGCTTTTCGAATGGAAAATATGTGGGTCAACGATCTTAATCTTGGGATCTACTGTCAGTGTTAATAAATAATATTTATTATAGAAAAAGTATTTTATTTGATACTCTTATCTGCATATAGAATTTAAAACAAAAAATAAAATTTTGCAGTCAAAAGTTAGAAAGAAGTTTTTAGCTGTCCAAAGTATAGTTAACAGGGAACAAAACTTTAGATAATAAATCTGTTATAATAGGAATGGAAATAAAAAAAATTGAGCGCGTACAACTCAGTACACGTGACAGAAGTGAAACTTCTTTGGCGATCTAAACCTCTATTTGTAAGTATATAATAAGGGGTAAACGGCAGGGAGGAAGAGACAAATTACACTAATTGTAAGTCCATAGATTGTGGTAAATTTCCATGAGAAGTTTTTTATACTATAACATTTAGAAAAATTAATAAAGTGTCATTACAAATCGATTTAAATGTCTTCACATAAATTTATATAGACAACTGTCAATTAAAAAAAATAGCCGCGATACCAGAACAGGGCTGAATGCGGCTGAAGGAAGTCGGGATGTATTGCTCCTGATGTAAATTATATTTACGACAATAGTATGTACGGGTTTAAAATAAATTAAATAAGTACATATGTTGTTAGTCTTGTAATGGATCAAGTACACGCAAATTAGCCCAGGATATTAAAGAAAGCAGTTTACTATTATTTTCACATTATTTTAATCCATGGATTAACGAGAGAAATAAACAACAATCGGAAAATATATTTTAAATTGTTTAGACTAAATTTACAAAGACTTGTAAGGAATTTTCAAATTCGTAGAAGTTCTGAAATGTATTACTATTGATCTCATTTTTAGAGTACGTCACTATAAGTCTTACCTGTTGATTTAAGTTTCAGAGTTTAAATTAAGGATATAGATTGGAATTGCTTTTTTTATTGTTAATGCAATAGATGAAACTTTATAATTATTTTATATGTAATCATAGGTATATTTTTGTTTGTAGTCATTGAGGCAAATAAGACATAATTAAGACAACATAATTTTGCTTAGTATTATTTCGTTTGAATATAATATTAGCGCTTATTTTAATAATTATAGTGGCCAGGATTACGAACAAGATGTCCGAGGTCACAATTGCCAGGTTTCTAAAAGTTATGGTAATCCTATTTCTGACGCGCTTTATCAATATTGAACTGAAAGAACTAAATGGGCTGTGACATACGTACGGAGAGATAGACCAACTTGACGAAATCAAATGGATCCCGTTCTTGACATTTGGCTGCGAAACTTTAAAAAGACCGTCTTTTAATAAAGACGGCATTGATTACGTCGTTTTCATTAAAAGACAGACAGTCTTTTTAGACTTTCGTAGCCAAATACATGTCTGTCACCGGAACCCACCCACTGTTTATAACAGACATATGACTATTGTTATATCCAACTACGTCTATACTTTATTTATACCTAATTATAATATAAACCTACCACTATGACTTTTCTAATTGGTAATATAAATACCTGCTGAACAAATTCTAGGTATTATTAAGCTATATCTACAGAGATAAACTTTCCTTTTCTTGGTACCGAAAGATATATAATTTTATTTTTATATGTATTTATTTTTTCGGATTGTCAGAGAATATTTAAAAACCTTGTAAAAATATACCTATGTCCCTAAAACCTCTGTTATCTTCAAAATTTTGCCATAAAACAATCTGAAAATTACATAAATACATCTACCTATATCCAGTCGTAAATGTTACGGAACATAATGTTCCATATACAATCTGAAAATCATATAAATATCTCTACCTATATCCTGTCGTAAATATTATGGAACATAATGTACCATAATTTCATGGTACATTATGTCGTAAATGTTACGGAACATAATGTACCATGTAATATATCATAAACAATCTGAAAATTGTATAAATATCTCTACCTATGTCCTGTCGTAAATGTTACGGAAAGTTATTGCAAACTTTACCAACATTTTTAGATTTTCTTTATTTTTTAAAATCTAGGATGTTTATTCTGAAAACAATTTTAGATAAATAAGATGATAATAGATAACAGAATGTTTCTCGTTTGATTAAAACATTTTTTTTAATATATTAGATATGAACCATCGAAGCGCGTAGCAAACTCGTTTCGAGTCCAAATTCAAACCGGGCTACTCTTGTCTCTGCTCTTAATCTTGTCAAAACACAAAATGGTCTCTTTTTAAACTACACCTCGGACAATAAAAAATAACAAAATTATTTACATTAGGCGTAAAATTAAAAAAATTGTAAAACAATTTCGATGTTTGTACATCACTTCATCTGTGTTAACACAGTTTAAACAATATAGCATACCTATTCGGGGCCGATTCATATCGCGTTCCACGCATACGCCGACAGTATCGGATCGCAAAACAATATGTCGGCATGGACTTACTCGCTTATTGCTATCGCAATATTGTTATCGATTTGATTGCGATAATAAAAGGCGTCGTAGCTGCGAGCGGGCACAGGGCACGTGGCGGATTAGATAACTTCCCAGCCCGTTACCGACGAGCTAAAAGTATGTTAAATAAACACTACGCGGAAACAAATGGAGCAGTTGCGAAATGCACTCACGACAGCGTAAAATATACTGCATTACAGGCCATCAACATTTTTAATATATTTTTAAGAAACATAATTAAAAAAAAACTGACAACTCGAAATTTAATTAAATGGCAACACTGATTTAGGGCATTTAGATTACCTTATTATGTATAAATTACCTTCTTAAAATCAAATTGTAAATTGTTATAAGTCTGGGGTAAAACGTTGATAAATAAAATTGAAATATTCCGTCCGAAATAAAATGCTTTTGAAGCCAATGACAAATTCGTTAAAATTGACGTATTATGGCAAATTGCTAATTATAAAAGAACGCGAATATTAAAATTAAAATATAGATTTAAAATTATTTATGTAAGTAATTTGAGCTATTTGCAACTTTTTCAGAACTATATTTTTGAGTATTTAAATTAGTGATAACGAGCCTATCAAATAAATTGAAAATTTCTATAATAAATATATTCATGTCCACCACAAAATTAAACCAATATTAATAATATTGACGTATAACTAATTCAGTATCACTATTCAAGACAGTTTCCAAGAATATGATATGCTTATATATAGTTTAAAAGTGTTTTAAAACTAAACGATTTGTAAAAAAACTAAACTTCAGTGGAACTCGTAAAACTGGCAAGTTTCCAGTTTCATAATTTATTTAATAAAGTTAAATGTTATCTTCAAAGTACATTTCAGATAACAAATTATCACAACCGATAATATAAATATCACATACCGAAAATACATCCAACGCCATATTCACTTCCAATTAGAAATACACATATCTGTAGTGGATATTGATAAATCCCTCATGCAGTAATAATACCACTCTGGGCCATAACAAATTATACAGTTTAATAAAAACGTAAGAGTAACAGTAACCAGAGACGAAATACTACAAAAGGCGAGAAAATATATAAAAGCTTGAATAAAATTCACTTCGTAGCCAATAAAATTCGCTTATCAGATCGGTTTTCCTTTTATATCGAGTAACAATGCCGGAAACCTTACCTGCGTGGGCGGAGCAGACTCCCTTCCTAATGGTATTGACATTTTTGTGTTCCTCGCGCCGCAAGCCCGCGGAAATTTCACTGTATCAACAGACACGCAACACCAAATATTAATCCGCCCCTGCCTTTTCCACTTAAGCGCGGACCAGGGCAGAAATCACGAAAACACGATGTAAAACTGACTGAAAGCCATTCTGATAGAATCACAGTAAACAATTTTCAGTGCATTCATTATTAGCATAAAACACTTATTATTAACTATTATATTATGCACACGCCGTGTAGTAAAATATTTACATTACACCAAAATCTCTCCCATTCATTGGGGGCCGTTCGATACGATTTTATTACAACTACTCGCATACGAAACGCCAAAATTTACCAATTTATGAATTAAATGTGAAACACTACTCTTTAAAAATGGAAGCACTAATTAGTTATACATATCACTTGTTTATATTACTATAAAACATTTAATATTCGATGTATTTTTTATAGCTTTTGCATTTAAAAGTAGGTAATTTTTAGTAATAACACTCGATAAAAAAATGTAACGAGCAGCGAAACAACCTCCCCCTTCTATAGTCGACTGCCTACTGGCGAGCTGTACTTCGTACTTAGACCGCGAGCGGACGGTGGCGCGACAGAGCGCGGTCACTTCAAATAAAGAATCAGTGGAATAGATTCGTCCTTTTTCTGAGCCATTTGATTCGTTTCATTTATTTCCTCGTAGGCCTTCCCCCGTATAAGTATTGTGTTTTCGTGTTGCTTTTAAATAATTTATTTCGGGTAAATACGTTTATTTATGCTGTAAATGTGTATTCGTGACTTTTATTCGGAACCTTGCTGTCATAAAGGCGCCGGCTTGATGAAATTCGCGGTCGGACCGCCGAGAGAATTTTGTGCGCGTCAATTGAATTGGTTTACTTTTCTATGTTTATGACGATCGTGTGTAAATATTTGTTCTGGAAAATAACAAGTTGTCTATGGTAACAGCTGTAATTCTATATAAATATTAACTTAAATAAAAAGTTACAGGGTGTCTTTATGCTAACTCTAAGTTGAATGACATTGAGACTCATTATTTATTAATATTTTGGAGTTTAGACGTATCTAACATCTATCTCGCATCTACACCCATACATGTTGGGAATGCTACCTAAAAGTTGCTGATCACTACGTATACTTTGGACAAATTGTCCTATTAAATAGATCCATTTTCGAGAAAGCAGTCAATGAGAGAATTCAACTCGGCTGGGCAGTATTCGGGACACTTCACCATTTCTTATCGTTCAAAATATTTATTTTTCAACTTTATGCATACTATATATATATATATATATATATATATATATATATATATATATATATATATATATAACGGATTTATTGCTACATGAGCAATCTCTTCCAGTCAACTATAACAAATAGTATTGAAATTGAGTTGGTAGACTGTAAGAGATTTTACAATGAAAATTATATATAGTACACTAGACAAAAAAAATCAAAAAATACAAAATTATTAATAATACAAACTATTGACATGATTAAGGATGGAAAATATATGAAAGGTTACTTTTGACATGGTTCGGGATGGGAAAGACAGGAAAAGACAAGGGCACAAAGGCAAAGGTTTCAGGAGAGGCAGGACTTTTTTACTCGATTTTTGAAAATATTTAGGGACGTGATTTTCTTGGAGTCAGGATCCAGGTGATTCCAATTTTTTTTTTTGCTTGGACAGTAAAGGATTTTTCGTAAGAGATAGAGGTATGTTTAGGAATTAGTAGAGTGAGTGAACTTTCAGATCGTAGCCCAAGGCAGTGAGCAGACAAATCTTTAAATTAGCTAGTAAGATAATTTTTTAATATATTAAAAAGAAGTGTAAGTCTGTGAAGGTGGCGTCGATCACAGATCTCTTCAGCTATTTGAGAAGTGACCTGTATTCAGAAATAGGATCATATTTTCTGAGGCCGAAGATGTACCGGATGCATAAATTTTGGAGACGTTCCAACCCAGTGTCTGAAAATGAAAACCTTCAACCAATAAGTATCGCCAGTAGTAATACATGGAAGTAAGTCTTATTCGCCTCGTAAAACTTTAAGTGACTCAGCAAGTTATGAAAAGGGTTACGCTCAAAATCCGTAGGAGACCTAAAGTCACCCACATAGCTCGCAGAACTGGCAGATTAAAGTGGAAATGGGCAGGGCATATAATACACAGAACCCACGAGCATTGTGGAAGAAAGGTGCTCGAATGGCGACCACGTACCGAAAGAGGCAGAGGGGTACATCTTCCCCGCAGGTTGACAGATGACCTGATAAAGATCATGAGAAGCCTTTGGATGTAAGCGCAACAAGATGGATCTTTGTATGAATTTATGGGGAAAGTGAAGGTCAGGACTGTATTCAGCAGTGGCTCCCTATCGGCTGATGGTGATTTATTAATATTTATATAAATTAAATATGTATCTAATAACATTAAATTAGAATGAATTGTCATAAAGAATATGAAATTTTTATTTCAATAAAAATATGAAAGGTAAGGTTACACCTTTTTAAGATTCCCAGTTTATTTTGTGAATGTTATCTAGGTATTAAATAATAACACCTTTAAGTAAAAAATAGGTAACAAATTTATAATGTGGAGTTTGCAGCGAATATAAGTTTTGCAAACAATTAATAATTATTGATCTGATATGAATAATAAATTGTTGTGTTTATATCTAAACATATAATAAAAAAGTGGAGGCAGAAAGTACGTACAATAATTTTATATTTTTGGAAAAAATTAATTTTGGTTACTAAAATAAGTTTGAGAAGAGAAAGCTTTCATTTTTAGAATTTTATGATTCTGGAACCAGCCTGTATGACCGGATATTACGTACAAAATACTGAACTGATTTCGTTGAGAATTCCACTGTTTATTCCTTAGAACCCAAAGGAGATTATCAGGTTTTAAATATTTTGTGATTATTTACGTAAGATACGGTTAGCAGATCTCATCTCATCATCCTTTCAAATCTAAGCGAATTTCTATGAAGTTTTCGTTATAGCATTTATTAAAGCCTAGGGAAGAAATTGAAACATCTTGATGTGATAAAGTCGGCTATCCATGTACGTCACTGTCACTCATAATTAATTAAACTTAATTATCCACCCATGCGAAATTGCTGTCAAAAGTAAGTTATTAAAAAATTAGACCTGATAAATCTTTTTTATCTTTTTTCCAAAAAGATTTGATAAAAAAAACTAAAAAGAATCAGACGATGTTTCTGCAGCGAAAATATATCTGGGTTAGTTTAAGGCGCAACGCAAACGAACGACTTTTATAGGTCGGCGGCCGACAATTGCCGATTTTAATCGGACAAGGTCGTTGGCACACTGCAATTCGCATCAACTCATTGCATCCATCGAGAGAAGAGCGCCTCCAACTAAAATCTCAGCCAGCACGTGGTTAATCATACTTTCTACCCTTTTCTCCATTAACGTATTTTACTCGTAATCTTCGAATCTCAAGTATTAAATATAGTATGTTCTATTTTCTCCCACTAAATATTGTTGGCCATCTACGTTGCGCGTCAAAACATCACCAAAAAGATGGTCACGGCAAAATATGCTGTATTATAAAACTATGTAACTATATGAATAAAGACGGTATAGCTTAGAAACTAATTACTAGTTTATCAGAGTTCCGAACTTTATACTACGGATCTATATACTATCTATCATCGTCATGTCTATAGAACAGGGTTTGATTATTGACTATTCTATCGTTTATATCCCGAAACCTGAAGGATAGCTTCCACCTCTCATTAATTTTCTACTTGGTCACCTACCAAAGTCTCTAAGGAAAGTTACGTAAGTTTAATTTTAGCAAGTATTCATTCATAATGTGGACGCTTCATTGTCAAATTCGATCGTTATACAAAATTCTCTATTTTTATAACTCGATCAATGAATGCAGATACGAATTCAAATAAAAACTGAGTGCGATTTTACTACTGAATATGGAAGAGTTTTAAATTTAAAATTATTAGAGATATAAATTAGAGACTAAATTTATATATAAAATACATTATATAATTCACACTTACAAAGCCTGTAGTCTAGTGTAGTTTACTATAGTTCAAGTGTAAGAAGAAAAACAATTCACGGTCCTCATAGTTTTCCATTACCTTATATTTATACCTTTTTAATTTTGTATTTATTATACAGGTCATTAAAAAAACCTCAGTAATTTCATTTGTGCTAGATAGATACTATCGTCATGTCCGCACGTACCTAACGTTTTCTAGAATTTTAGATTCGTTCACGTGCATATTTATAAATAGATACTTTAAATGGCAAAATCAAGTAATATGAAATGAATATGAGTAATATTAGCTTTACGCGGAACGCAGACGGTCAATTTTTGTAGGTGTTGAGTCGGCGGCGGACAATTTTGGACTTTTGTAGAACAAGGTCGGTCGACTTTTCACCGATTGTGGATAAACCAAGGCACGCGTGCCGCGATGCCAACTTAATATCTGCTATCTCCGTCAAGGTGTGTTCAGTCGTATATTATATGCTATTCCGCTTCGATTGTTTTGTAGAAGCGATTTTTTCAGGACGTGTACGTAATTTGTTCGTCAACAGAAGTAAACTCGGGAAAAACTACGGAAAAAATTGCCTCACCCTATCTTACAGTGCGTGGGCTACGTGCAACTCTTCATGTTACCCTTCATGTAACTCTATCTTACAGTCCGGGGACTACCTGCGACTATCTACGATACACTTCAAGTAACTATATGTTACAGTGCGCAGGCTATGTGTAACTCTTCGTGTTATACTTCATGTAACTCTATCTTACAGTATGTGGACTAGGTGCAACTCTTCATATTACACTTAATTTAAATCTATCTTACAATGCGTGAGCTACGTGCAACTCTTCATGTAACTCTATTTACAGTACGTGGGCTATGTGCAACTCTTCATGTCACACTTCATTTAACTGTATATCCAAGTGAGTGAGCTACATGCAACTCCTCGTGTTACACTTCATGTAGCTGTATCTGCAAGTGCGTGGGCTATATACAACTCTTCGTGTTACACCTCTATCTTATAATATATGGGCTACGTACAACTCTTCATGTTGCACTTCATGTAACTCTATCTGACAGTGCGTGGGCTATATGCAACTCTTCATGTTATACTTCAAGTAACTCTATTTACATTGCGTGGGCTACGTGCAACTCTTCATGTTACACTTGTCAGTGTTGACCGAAATTATTCGTAAGAGTAATAATATCGTGCGAGTCGCGCGACTTATATATCAATTGGAACCTATGATTGATTTATATATAGCCAGTGTCATAATTTGGACACTTCAAAAGAATATTTTTATTTCCAAACTTCAAAATACAAAAAGTCATTTAAATTTTGTGAAAAAATGGAAAATAAATTAGTGATTGTGACTTTTCCTAAATTGTTTGTTAATGTTACAGTATTATCTATATTTGTCCATTACCAGCAATAAATAAGCAGTTGATCAATAATATTTTTGTTTTTTTTTCTTTAGTTAATTCGTATGATTTTTTAAAATTTTTTTTTATGTTTATAAATGGGTTTTCTCAAATCTCTTAAAATAAGTTTAGTTTTGGTTATAGGTCATAATTACGAATAAAACTAAATTAGTGATAAGTCACAACTAATGGTTTAAAGTTTCAATAATTCCTTTTTATTCATGACTGAAGGTTAGCGATTAGTTTTAATCATTAGGCATGACTGGCAGATGACTAATACGAACACATGCATAGGTTGGTAAATAAAAGAAAAATGTCACGTACAACTAGATAACTGAAATTTTATATGCTGGTGTAAAAATAATATTTCAGATTTACTACATTACACAGAAATCCAAGATAATTTAAAAAATTTTTTTTTAGTAAAACGACCTAAACTCAACCTAAACTTTGCATTAATGTTTCAATTTAATTATAAACTACACCTTGTGCTTAAGAGCATGTATTAGCAGTTGTCTTTGCGTGAATATTTAAACTTTCAATACATTTCAGTACATTTTTAGATAAGTCATAATAGCGACCCACGTCGACCTGTGAATAAATAAATAAAGCCCAAACAAAAAAGGGTCAAGTCTGACAGGTGTAATATAAGATTGTATCTTTTAGGGTCTATGTTTTTTAAGCGCGTGATAATGACCAATCTTTTGGCCGCGTTAAAAAAATGTTTTAGAAACTATTTTTAAATATAAATCCTGGATAGAACTTTTTTGGGGCACAAGAATAGAGAGGCAAGGTATTCAAAATATCAGATTATGAACTAAATTTTCACGTTATTAAAAAAAATTACATAGCTATTTTTTCAGAACCTACTTCAAAAACCTTCTTATTTCCTCTGCTATTGAAGCAAGAAATTTGGCATCGCTGCCTCTACGGAATGATCCTAGATATGGACTCAAATTGTAGTAAGAGGAAAATTATATTTTTTGTGCGTAATTAAAGATATTATTGAAATTAAATAAAAAATTCAAGAATGTATTTATTTTTAAAAAAATACATAAATTTTCGAAACTACAAGCGTATAATTAAATTCAAATACAACATCGACGAAAAAATTATCTTTTAAATGTCTTAATGCCGTTGAACTCGTTTGATTAGTTTTCGATTTCACACATATTTCTTCTAAATTCTTTCAAATCGCGACATTCTTTCTAGTATTTAAAACCGCTCAACACAACTCGTTCTAGTATTTAAAACCGCTTTTTGAAGGTTTTGAAAATGTTAGATCCAAACAACACGACAATCGCAATATTTGACCCAGAGATAAGTGACTGACAAATTCTTCTACAAAAAAATTTAATTAAAAAAATATAGAAAACCCAATAAGAGAGTGTCTTTCCAATTAAAAAGTAGAAAACTGGAAAATACTTTACACTAATTAAATAAAACTGATGGCGTATGGCTGTACGTTTGTGTATAATTCTTTACACTATTTAAATAAAACTTATTAAATAAAACAGTGAGGTATGACTCTACATTTGTGTATAATTCTTTACACTATTTAAATAAAACTTATTAAATAAAACAGTGAGGTATGACTCTACATTTGTGTATAATTCTTTACACTATTTAAATAAAACTTATTAAATAAAACAGTGAGGTATGACTCTACATTTGTGTATAATTCTTTACACTATTTAAATAAAACTTATTAAATAAAACAGTGAGGTATGACTCTACATTTGTGTATAATTCTTTACACTATTTAAATAAAACTTATTAAATAAAACAGTGAGGTATGACTCTACATTTGTGTATAATTCTTTACACTATTTAAATAAAACTTATTAAATAAAACAGTGAGGTATGACTCTACATTTGTGTATAATTCTTTGCACTATTTAAATAAAACTTATTAAATAAAACAGTGAGGTATGACTCTACATTTGCGTATAATTCTTTACACTATTTAAATAAAACTTATTAAATAAAACAGTGAGGTATGACTCTACATTTGTGTATAATTCTTTACACTATTTAAATAAAACTTATTAAATAAAACAGTGAGGTATGACTCTACATTTGTGTATAATTCTTTACACTATTTAAATAAAACTTATTAAATAAAACAGTGAGGTATGACTCTACATTTGTGTATAATTCTTTACACTATTTAAATAAAACTTATTAAATAAAACAGTGAGGTATGACTCTACATTTGTGTATAATTCTTTACACTATTTAAATAAAACTTATTAAATAAAACAGTGAGGTATGACTCTACATTTGTGTATAATTTTTTACACCAATTAAATAAAACTTGTTCAAATAAAACTGATGACGTGTGACTGTACAGTTGTGTATAATCCTTTACACAAATTAAATAAAACTTGTTAAATAAAACGATGAGGTATGACTCTACATTTGTGTATAATTCTTTACACCAATTAAATAAAACGATGAGGTATGACCGTACATTCGTGTATAATTTCTTTACACTAATTAAATACAACTTATGGGATATGACTCTACATTTGCATATAATTATTCACACTAATTTAATAAAGCTGCTAGTGTATGGCCGTACATTCGTGTATAATTTCTTTACACTAATTAAATACAACTTATGGGATATGACTCTACATTTGCATATAATTATTCACACTAATTTAATAAAGCTGCTAGTATGTGGCCGTACATTCGTGTATAATTTCTTTACACTAATTAAATACAACTTATGGGATACGACTCTACATTTGCATATAATTATTCACACTAATTTAATAAAGCTGCTAGTATATGGCCGTACATTCGTGTATAATTTCTTTACACTAATTAAATACAACTTATGGGATATGACTCTACATTTGCATATAATTATTCACACTAATTTAATAAAGCTGCTAGTGTATGGCTGTACATTCGTGTATAATTTCTTTACACTAACAGATGACTTTCATAGAATTTCTCTTTTTCGATCTAACAGGTGACTTTCATGGAATTTCTCTTCTAATCAAGACTTTTTATTATTTTATTGATTAGTGGTTAACGTTGTTCGTAATTTTCTGTTGTTCGTTATAAAAAAAATAAATATGAATAAATTACTTAGCTAGCTTTTGTTAGGATTTCTCGTAAAAATATTGGTCAATATGAAATAACGTTGTTTGGTTATAATATAGATAAAATATTATTTAAATAAGTAATGGATCCATGGAGCTCTAAAAAAGTCAAGCTTCTAAGTCAACGGAATAAAAAAATATGACGATTTATGCTTCATATTTTGACACTGGCATATAAAACCTTACTTCCCGTTGACATAGAATCATCAAATTTCGCAAGAAGTAAGATCTTACAGCACAAGTAGAAGAATAAATGCGAAATCATTAATTTGTAGTCATGTCACATAAAAACTTTTTTTGAAGTAAAACTTCTGTACGCATGCTTGACTTGGGGAGTTAGCTGGTGAATGCGTGACGAGAGCGTTACGAAAAGTGTGATCGGGTGAGACGAACGGAAGTTGAGAGGGAGATATAAGTTAGTGAAGACAGAAAGAGAGAGAGTTACGTTTCGTATATTACTGTAGGGACAAGAGAGAGAGGTGCGAACACACATTTTCTTTCTCTCTTTCTCTCATAACCAGTTATGTTTCATATTTGTAAGACACAGTGCAAGCCTATTGTCGGTGTCACACTGTAGGAGCAAGAGAGAGCAGTGCGCGCGCACATCTTTTTTCTCTCTTCCTCTCATAGCCAGTGCATGAAATATATATAAATATATATATATATATATATATATATATATATATATATATATATATATATATATATGTATATGCGAGTTTGCTAGCGTTACGCGAACGGTGATATTTTGATTATTTTATAATTTCATTTCGTTCTTGAACAATTTTATAAATTATTATTTTGTTCAATACATTAAATATTCTACGTTTAAAGTGAATAAAATTGTAAATTCATTTTAAAGTTCATATTTTGTGAATTTGAAGTTTTACTTCAGTCGTGTGGTCTAAAGCACACTCGTTTTTTTTTAAATATGCGCCTGTGAAAGATATAGTAGGATTTCCTACTCGCATATTTCCTACTCACTCCACAGGCGCATATTTTCATACCAAAAAATTGAAATTTTTTGAATAGTTTATAGGAACATTGTGTACCATTTTATAAATGTCTAAATGTATACGTTATAAATGTCTAAATGTATACGGAAATATATGTATGGATATTTAAAGCATATTTATACGAATTTCAGCTAAACACTTTATCATAGCAATAATAAATAATTATTTAATTTATAATACGTATTTCATGGCTTAATTACACTTGTATTTAGATTCTAAAAACCCTATTCTTTTCGGAAACAAGAAGGTAATATATTTTCTTTTACATATTCATCAGTATACTTCTGAAAAATACTATCCAAAATTATGAAAAGAAATGATATTTTTGGTGTTTTATTATTAGCCCTTTCAAATGATATGTATATGAAATTTAAAAAAAAATCGTATTAACTTTCCACCCCTAAAATATAAATATGTAAGTGTTACCTATTAAGGTATATGCGTATTAATATGTTTTTCACCTTACCAAATTTCAAATACATACGTCTAGCTGTTTCAGAGAAATATTTAATTCCATATAAATATGTAAGAGTGTTACCTAAGGTATATGCGTATTAATATGTTTTTACCATATCAAATTTCAAGTACATGCGTCTAGCTGTTTCTGAGAAAAATGTAAATTCATTTAAATATGTAAGAGTGTTACCTATTAAGGTATATGCGTATTAACATGTTTTTACCATATCAAATTTCAAGTACATACGTCTAGCTGTTTCTGAGAAAAATGTAATTCCATATAAATATGTAAGAGTGTTACCTATTAAGGTATATGCGTATTAATATGTTTTTCACCATATCAAATTTCAAGTACATACGTCTAGCTGTTTCTGAGAAAAATGTAATTCCATATAAATATGTAAGAGTGTTAGCTATTTAGGTATAGGTATGCGGATTAATATGTTTAATTACTATGTCAAATTTGAAATATATACTTCTAGCTTTTTAAGAGAAAAACATCTGTACTGACATGCGAGTAATATTACATTTTTTCCTTTTGAGGTGCGGAACTTAAAAAAAAAACATATTTAACAATTACTAGTTTTTACCCCATAGCGTCGCTCGCGTGATCATAGCTACAAACTTATATGGAAAAATTGCAATGATTAAGGGAAATAAATAGTAAACATTTATTTACATAATTTTATTATCATACAAAGGACGATGAAAACAAAAACATTTCCCCCTAAATTAGAGATTAAAGGGAGTGATTCCGTTTGCAAATACCTACGAACTCGCGCGCCACCTATTGTAATGCAGTTGTACTAATTCAGAAACTTTCGCGGGCGTGCGAACAGCGACTCAGCAAAGTTTCATCTCGATCGGATGAATGGTTTAGGAAAGCATGTTGGACAAACAAAGAAACATTTATTTGTATATAGAAGATTAAGGCCACTCATGATGAATATAGTAAAAAAATTAATTTAAAATATACTTCTACTACTGATAAACAACTGTCACATGTTCAGGCGTTTTTTATAAATTTTTTTCATTTATAGAATTACTTACGTTAACTTGTTTTTTTTCTAAGTTTAATATCAGCCAATTTATATTATCATTTGCATAGAAAGTGAAAAAAAGACGTGAGGTGTCGTGACATCCGACAGAAACGAATCTTTTTACGCATCGTTTATAAAATTCAATATTTAATTATCAATTAATATAATATAATATCCATAAAGGAATCAATAATATACCCTTTTACAATCACACAATAAAATAATGTTAACAATAAATAAAAATACATAAACAAATGAAGTATAACAAATAACTGTCCACGTGAGAGAATGATTTCCTTTTACTATTAGATGCGCATGAGTGTATTACTAAGCATGTACATTCTGTCGTTGGGAAAACTAGACATCCACACACGCATAAAGAAATTTCGCATCGCTACCTCTATGGAATGATCCTAAAAATGGACCTGAAGTGTAGTAAGAGAAAAATTGTAATTTTTGTTACTAAAAAACTAAATAAAAAATTCCAGAAATGTATTTATTTTAAAAATAATACTTAAATGTTCAAAATTACTTACTATATAATTTAATTCAAATACAACATCGACGAAAAAATTCTCTTTTGAATGTTTGTTTAATTAGGTTTCGATTTTACACATATTTCTTCTCAATTTTTTTAAATTGAGACATCTTTGAGCACAGCAACTCGTATATATATATATATATATATATATATATATATATATATATATATATATATATATATTTGTAAAGAGAGCGAAGGTAGGAGAGAGCTAGCGCTATGCGCCGCCTGTTGCATTTTGTCTCTCTTTTACTTCATCTCGCTCACTCATAGGGGCAACAACAAAAACTTTTTTTGTAAAGTAAACCGTCAAGCACTTTTGTAATTATCCAAAATAAGGTTTTTTTTACCTTTTCTTTTCATTAAATGAAGGAAAACAGTTAAAATTTACTTTTGCTGGTGTTAACTTTTCCTCTATGCGGCTTTATTCCCGCATCGACAAAATTAAAATATGGTGTGCTATTTTCACAAACTGAAAAAAAATCACAAAAACCACGAAACAATTCCTTTTCTCAAATCAATTGTTTTTTTTCTATGGTGATTGCTTTAAATGTTCTAATGATCAGAAGCTTTTACGTTACTTTTTACTGTACACATTATCGACGTGGCCAAAGCATCTCCAGATCCGTTTATCTTCGCAAGTGCACTTTCTTCGATGTCGCATTCCAGCCGGATATTCTCGTTTTGAATCCGATCACGTCAACTTATTCCGTCCTAATTCTGCAGAAAGCGTTTCGATAGCATTCAATTTACTTTCGCGTTTCCTATACATTATTCAAGACTCGTTCACGTATATAATTATTGACATAAGTCCGCAACTGTGCAAACATTTAACGGCCTCTGAAGACAAGCGCCAGAAGTGCGAGTCCTGAGAAATGAAAAGACTATCCGTGAAAAAAATAAAATCCGAAAAAATATTTTCATTTTTCATATTTTCAAAAATATTTAAAAAATTAAAATTTGTATCTGTTCCTTCTGTTCAGAAAAATATACCCCTGATTTCGATACAATATCGAAGTCAGAAAGTTAAGTTTGCCTTTGTTAAAATCTGTGCGTACTGCAAAATTATTATTTTATTTATTTACGAAATTATTGAAATTAATTTCTTTGTCTAAATATTTAACAACATTTGTTAACTTTTGATATTAAATTTTCTACTCAATACACAGGCGTATCTAATATCCCTTACGACATTCCTTTATAGGGGTGATATGGGTTTTTATTCTAAATATTAAAAGAAAGTAAAAGATTTTTAAAAACACTTTTATTTTCCCAAAATCAGAAGTGCCAGGATTAATTCCTATGAGATGTATAATGAGATGAAATATATAATGATGTTTGTTTTTATCTAATTTAATACGTATGAAGGTAATAAAGGTTTCACGATGATACAACATGCGGACGTCTACTTAAACCCTTATAAGATCACATATAGTTCAAGAGAAGTTATTCAAAATACCTTCGCCGTGTTTTGTCAGAAACCGTTTTGATAGAAATTTTAGAAGTAATGAAGTAATCGATTTTTTCTTTCATTGCGTAAATTGTGTGTAACATCAATAGAAAGAACAAGTTGTGAGAATTTTAAAATAATTTTTTCCTGAATTTTATGTAGGACAGTTGTAGATTGAAAATGTCCACAAAATATATGTTCCTAGACCCCTCCCCCCCCCCTTTAATCTGCGAAATTGCTAAAGCCAATTTATTGAAAAGCACTGCGTAGCCAGTAGTGTATTCCAAGTTTGCCGGTTAATTATAAGGATAGTTCTAAATCTCATAGTTTTTAGATAATTCACAATATTTTTATGTTTGTGGAAAATACACTTGGCAATATATTTACTTGGAAAAACTTATATTATCATTTGTAAATATGGATACTACGTACCCTTAAATGTGTGTGCAAGTTCCATTCGTACTTAACGCGTTCATTTAACTTAAATAAGAAAATGGCGGCTACAACGTTTTAATTTACGTCAAAAGCTAACAAATTATTAAAAAATGATAATGAAGCAAATCAAGTCGTATATTGTCTTAACTTTGATTATAAAAACCACAATAAACGGTGAAATATTGGAACAGAATGGATTCTCGTTGCATATTGTAGATTTTAATAACTTTCCTCTACAGCAAAGAAACGTCAACATTGCCGAGAACCTATATTTTACCATGGACTTCTATTATAGTAATAGGCTAGACTAGCTTTACATAACGTCGTAATAAAGCAATTTGATTCCCGTCATTTTGGCGCTGATAGTGAGCGTCCACGCAACTAATGTTAGAGATAAGAGAAACAAAATAAATCGATACAAACTTCAATAGATTAAAGTTGTATATCGTTTATAAAATTTTCATCGATTTATTTAAACAATTAACCTAATAACACGCCTATACCTAATTGAAATTTGTCTATGGACAGAAATAAAATATAAGATATATATAAAAATATAATTGAATATATTTGGCGTTAATTTTGTAGAAATTCATTATTCGTGATGTAGTATTATTTCTACTTTCTTTAATTTCTTTACCACGACCTAGGTAGCAAAGATCTTTGCTAATATCCCACCTGAAGATGTTGTAATACAACGAAACCTAGGTCGTGGTAAAGAAATTAAAGAAAGTAGAAATAATACTACATCACGAATAATGAATTTCTACAAAATTAACGCCAAATATATTCAATTATATTTTTATATATATTTTATTTCTGTCCAAAGACAAATACTACATCACGTAGTTTCATTTAATTGTGAATAAAAATATAAGTAATATTGAATGAGAAATAATTTATTACAGTCATTGGCGAGCCCAAATTTTCCGTGTCAACAAATTACGTATTTAATATACACCTGTAATAATTTTTGTTGTTACGTTCAGACAAATATATTTCGTATTAACCTATTTTATTAATGTATGAAAGTGACTAATAAAATTATCTAATACCAACTATGAATAAAGAATTAACATTCCTTACTCGTACTGTACCAAAGATTCTTTAATTTGATCTGGTAAACCTGGAAACAACGCTTTAGTTTTATATATAAGATTTTTAAGTACTTCCCTGTTAAAACCGCGGGCAAGTTTAAGTCCATTGGAGGTTTACCTTTACTCTTTTTACAAGCTTAGCACAATAGTGACTCCACCAATAAACTTGCAGAAGGTGCAGTTGGGCCACCTCTATGTTTTTCAACAACCAATGCTATATCATTTCTACGATACAAAATAAAATTTTATGGTACAGATTCGCATGCAACTAAACAATCGTCACACTTAATTTTCTTTAGATTCACTCGAATGATAAATCCTGCAATATATCCGACACATTGTTTAGATGTCTCGTTCGCGTTAGAGTCTGGTATCCCATTTCTTAATCTAAGGGTTTGTCCATACGTATTATTTCTTTTTATTTTTAATCCTCCTAATATTATAAAAAGGAAACTTTTCTTTGTTTATTTGTTTTTAAAGGATCCATTCTGAAACGACTAATCCGATTGACTAACAATTTTCACAGCAGGATACTTTATAGTTTCTAAATTGATATAGTACATTTGATACGTATATATTTTGTGTAATTATTGAGAAATAAATAACAATGTCAACATAGTCGAGGAAAACGTTGATTGTCTTGTCGTTTTCGTGATAGACGCTGGAAAAACTATTATAGATAAACTAGACCTCATTAAAGACTATAGAAAAGTATATGCCAGCACATAGCTGTCTTTTATGGATAAGCCACCATCAGTGTATTAAATATAATAATTATTATAGTAATTTTAAGCGTTTTCTGTAAAAAATAACTATTTATTTTTACACTTTATAATTTGTATCAGTAGCATATTTGGCCCTGTCAAAGAAAATAACAAATGGAAAATTTTGTTTAATCGTGAAATTTATAGAAAATTTAAACAATCAAATATTGCCCGAGTCATTAAATCATTTCGTATCAGGTGGCTTGAGCACATTTTTAGATTTGAAGACAACAATCCGGTCAAGAAAGTTTCAATGTGGAGGGCACCAGAAAAAGAGGAAGGACCTCGCTCAAGATGGATCGAATGTGTCGAGAATGATTTTAGACTTTTAAAAATTCAACGCTGGCGGGTGGTTGCGCAGACCGAATCCGTTGGAGAAAGCTTTTCAAGACAGCCTTGACATTTAATAGGTTGTAGTGCTAACCAAGAAGAAGAAGAAGAAGTTTAAGAAATATTGAATGGTTTTTAAAGCAAACATACAGAAATTCAGTGCTATAAGGGTATCAAAAAACTTTAATCAACAAGTCGGTGTGGATCACTAGTAAAATATAAAATTATGGCTATTGGACTTAACATTGTTGTACAAGCAAACAATCTTCTTTATTTCAATCTAATTGATGTCAAAATATTATAATACCTTGTATTTATTACAATAACGCAAAACTACTACTATTAATAACGAAATATGATCGAGTTAAGGCTTAAAGTTGTTTATTATAAGTCTATATCATATGATGGCGTACTTGCTGTCTTACAGTATGCTTTCTCTCGAAACCAACGTGGACACACTTTTAAGATCACAATTATATTTAATAGCCTTGCAAGCCACATGACGGAACAAGAATTGTTACCAAGACAGTGCCCCTTAAAAAAATCTTCACATTAAATTCTAACTTCACTCTATTCCTTGCGCAAAAAGAATTGCAAATACACAATTGTGCCGAGCAATGCGATGCGTTCTTACAAAAAAGGACGTCAAGCGACGGAGAGGAGCGTTCCTCCATAAATGCATATTTACCTGAATAGGATACAAACAGCTTTGGACGCTAGGTTCGTGGTCCTGACTCACTCGGAGGCGAGTATCCAGTCGGACCAGTGTCGAGTCTCTGCCCTTAACTTGGATCCCGGAATCTCGCTCGGCAGACGAGTGATGACGGAAATGGAAATGCAATGCAGTGAGGAGTAGAAAAACTAAGGCTTTGTTGAATCCAAGTTTTCCTCTTAGGATTAGTCATGACTCGCAAGAAGTGATTTTATGTTTCGACATTTTTATGATGATAATGACTGTCTCTATACTTATACTGTTCATCAGTCAACCTAGACTTTTACTAACTTTTTGCCAACATGTTCGTTCGTATGGATCGATACGTTGTTCAAGTTGTTAGTGCAAATAAGTAACATGAAGTCAGTGGTTAATCTTATCATATTAAGATATTTCAGTTTTATTTCTAAACTAAATATTATAGTGAACATTTTATGAATATTTTGCTGTTAGTTTTCTCGATCGCCCTATTGAAATGAAAGATCTGTAGTGAGAATTTGAATAATACTAATAATGCTGTGACGGATAAAATAATTTTTTTTTCTTTTTAGGACATTTCCTACATGAAAATATTTCTTATAAGGCTTTTTATATTTTTTTAAATATTTTTTTCACCAATTTAAAGTATCTTACTTTCTGTGTAGTAACACATGTTTGATACTATTATAGCGGGAACTGACTGACGACAAAAGTACTGATGACAGAAATATTCTCTGTATAATGCAAAAACTGGGTCCGAACTGGTACATACGGTAAACACTTAACGCTACCGTTTATTAATCAAGCGCCGATATATACCAAAATTTTGTAGAACTACTATAGTATATTCCAAAAAGGGCGAGTGTCGTAAGAAAAAAAAACAATTAAAACGTTTTAGAATCACTGAAGGTATGTTTAATTCAAATAAACTTAAATCACACGTGAATTACATACCAATCGCATGTGATGCACGCGAGTCGCGTGACCGCAGGTCTACTTAGCAAACATATATAAACCGTGTTATGTTATCGTTGTAACAACTTGTAGTAATACCTTTTTATGTTTGTTGTAATGATACATTTTTTTATATCCATTGTAATAACATATTTTTATAAACTTTATAATAATATATTTTTATGTGCATTGTAATAAGACATTTTTATGTAAGTTGTAATAATACATTTTTATGTACATTGTAATAATAAATTTGTTTATGTTCTTTGTAATAATACATTTTTATGTGCTTAGTACTAATACATTTCTTATATACTTTGATATAAATTTATTTATACAAAGAAAAAATAATATCAACAAAATTATGCTTATATCAATCATTATTTTTTTTGTTGTCATCACTACTTTAATTTCAATTTCGACTTATTAAATTAAATTGTTTATGACGAATATATGGTATTTCAAAACATCATCTGTAGTTTTTCCTTAACATTGATCTCCTCACACACTCGCACATATTTTTTTCAGATTTTTGCCGATTAATAAATGAGGATACCAGGTGGAAGTGGGGATAAGCAATTTTGTATAGTTTTTTTTCAACCATGATTTTTTCTCTTTACTCATGGATATAAATAGGCTAAATACATATAAATCAGCTCTACATACACAATTAAAAATTAATCATTAATATTTGTTTCCAAAACAGTATCGTGCCATCAAACTCTACAATTATGCCAAATATCAGTTTTATAACAGATACACGATTTAGATTTCAGAAAGTCGTGTCATGCCATCGGACAGATAAACACTAAGGTGAGCATTCCGTTTTCACCTTCCTTACGGAACGTTGAATAAAATTTCCTCCCTCTTTCGCCGTCAGATCCACCCAGTTACAACATGTAATTAAAGGGCTTATTGAGACAAATTAAACGAGTTTATAGTTAGCCATTGAGAAATTGTCTTAACCACCACCTTGCTCCATCATCAGATCCTCCCAGTTACAACATATAATCAAAGGGCTCATTAAGACCTTTTAAATTCTTCAATACCTCCTTCCTCTATCACCACATCCTCCCCGCTACAATACGTAATCAAAGACTCATTGAAACAAATCAAGCGAGCTTAAACTCGACGGGTTTATTGTTAGCCATGGAGAAGTTCTCATGATATAGCCATGGAGAAGTTCTTCCTACTTCATCAGATCTTTCCAGTTCGGAGATTATATTAAAAAAACACCTATCTACCAGCGCGCTAAGAACCTTGGAATGTCTTGGGAAATAGTGGCTTACCAGCTGGCTTTAGTTAAAGCCTGGTGTAATTATAATGGAGAGGTAAAGAGAGTTAGGCATCCCCATTTTAGCGACTTCGCTTCTAAATTTGGCAATTTGGATCCCTAGAGGGCCATATACAAAAGTGTAAATAACCCTTTGAAACCCTTTATTTTTAGTACCCTTAGGAATATTCGATGGGTGTTATACCGGGAACATCTTCGAAACTTTAGACCTCCTGACCTCAATTTTTTCTGATGATGAACCTGCTCTCGACACAGTCGAACAGAGGCACATCAGGAATGCTATTAGCAGAATTCCAATGAGTAGTCAAGATTCGCAGTTACGCCATTCTGAGCTAAAATCGTTGTGGTGAAACTTTCTTCGAACAAGGTCACGGACATTTATGAAATCAATAACAAATTAGTCAAGACAGTTTGGGGCACCGCGGTGTGTGAGGTACTAGCAATTTTTACGAAGTTCTACAGACTCATTACGCTCCTTCCGGTCTTCGGGAAGTTGCTCAAGCGAAACATAGTGGCTCGGTTATTGGCATAGTCATCTTTTGCGCCGGGGTCCCAAACCAATACCGTTTCCGGTCCAGAGTGTCCACCTCAGATGCGATCTCTGCCGCTTTGTCCTGACTACAGATAAGTATATACTCGTTATTTTTCTAGTCATCTCCAGCGCATTTGATAATGCCACTATAGAATGGGCGTCTAATTTTACCTTGTTTTGAGGTAGGAATTTGAGAGCGTGTCTATTAAGTTGTGAATTTTTTGGAGAACGAACCCGTCTTGACTACAAAGCGACGTATATTAGAGATGGCCACTGCTCACCGGCAGTCCAGATGAATCTCCCCTGATTCCAAAGAGGAAACCACTAGGTTAGTCTTCCCTGATGTTTCTGAGCGCCTAAATTCAAATTGGCTCAATATCGACTCTTATACCCTCACAGTTTTTGACGGAATCTGGCGTCTTCCGCGAGAGTTTACATCGATTTGCTTTAAGGAATATCCCGGTGTGCTCCTGTGGTTGCGATACCAAGGACGCGAATCATGTTTAGGTCGACTACGGTGATCACGATGACCCGCGTAGAGTTTTGGTTGAGAGCATACGTCCGCATAACAGTAGAGTAGTATCATCTTTGTGGCATTTAGAGCGTTCGCCAAAAGCATTTTAGAAATGGAGGTACTAAATGGCTCATTGAGTAAGGACCGTAATTAACCCTGTTGGATGGAAAAACCATGACCGTAGATTCGGGACACTGTTAGGGGGTCTTCAAAAGTTCCTTTTTTTATATGAAGGGGTATGTTACAGGTCCCAAAAGGGGCGCTAAGACAACTCTAGTGGAATGGTGGGAATACTTTAATCATGCTCTATGACCCTATATTTTCGCCACCAGAAGCTAGCCGCTATACTAGAGACTCCACTTGACAAGTTTATGCAATAATACTCATTTGTAACGTAGCGCGAAGTCCCCCCTCTTACCGCAATACTCTCGTCACAGATATTTGTGACGTTACCTGAAACAATATACATCAAAACTCACATTTTCCTTCAAAAAACCCATCGAAATCAACTTGCACTTTGAGAAATTAGTAAGCAACATACAAGCTAATTTGGGGGGTTATTTCACTGAGATTTAAAAACTGATCAGTCCAACATCAGTATCGGCGAATTTGTTTATTATATAAGACTAATATAATGTACAGAATATTATCCCCGCATACGATATTCGAACTAATTATAATATTAGATACACGTCTAGAGACTTATAATATCTCATTAGCAGTCAGCGAATTAATGACACCTGCTGCTTGTAAATCGACAACCAATAAATAATAACCAATCGGGTGCGTGGTAAACAAGGTGACACGTGGGCGATGGACCAGCTGTGGGCCTACGCGGCTGCTATTCGCGTCGATGCATTCACGGAGCCCTTTCTCTTTCGGCACAGCCTTCGGATGCACTTTTGACTGCGCCTAATGAAGTGCATTGCGAGGCTGTTGTGCTACAATTGCGGTCTTATTGCGTCGGCGGTTGTAGTTGATATAATTTTGAATGTAAAGTGTTTTAACGTCTTTACGTTCGGTACCGGATATGGCAAATTCAAAAATACGGGTATCACAAATAAGTTCCAATTATTATATAATTAATATTTTGTGACGTTCTCCTTCAATCATGACGGTTTTTGATATCGTCGGATGGTGCAACGAATGTTTATTATGCAAGTCAACAGCTAACCCCTTCCCCCGAACCACTTGTAACGTGTAGGGTGCCCCTAGAAAAAGATCTATTTTGAGAGACTCTAATTCACACTTTTATATTAGTGTAAATTGACGTAAGCATATTTATAATTTAATATATAAAACGGAGAAGTCTGTTTGTTTTTTGTTAGGGCTTGCTAACCACTGGAACCGCACGTCCGGTATAAAAAATTCTTCTTTTGTTAAAATGGCCATAATTCGAGGAAGGTTATGGGCTAAAATTTATAGATGAAGAGCAATGCTAAAAATGTAAAAAAGTCGGGGAATATTCCATAAACTGTAACAGGTAGAGAAAAATCATCCCAAATATACCCGCATAAATATAGCTGTCAACGCTTATGAAAATTTACCGATAGATGACGCTATGATAACGTTATGTGCCGGTGAAACGCTATGGAACTACTCTTCAGTGTTTCATCTATCAATACAAAAGAAGTTTCACTCTAAATGTTTTAGTTTCGTTCATCTTAAAATTATAAAGATTGATTTCTGCTAAATACTTCCACTAAATATCAGTGCGATATGCAAATCATCAATGCTCATCAACTTTTTAGTATAAGCGACACGTAGGCGATGGATGGATACTCAGCTGGATGGAGATACGTTACCGACGTATATTCTGTCTCCTCTTTTATTTGTTAAATTATCCCAACAGCCCATTCTATCCTAGCTACAGATTTACAACTCCGACTTCCTGCACTGTATTACGCTCTAAAAATTCTCCCACCCACTCATCCTATATACACCATTACATCCAATATACACCGTAAGACACCATTCTACGAGAACTCATTTGGAGTTTGCATTGATAGACTCTGGCATACAAATTGCTCCGTTAATATACGCGTTCGAATGTCATTTCAAAACGTTATATTTTACATAATGTTATACAGTCTTTGCCTCCTTTCATTCATATCTGTTACTTTCCTTCCTATGAAAAAATCCGACTGTTTCCGATATTGTCTTAAAAGTTCGAAATTGAAACAATTCAATTTTTTATCAGAAAACTCTTTTCTAAATAAAATATCATTAATAATAAATACTTGCGATTATAAGTGGTAACAAGATTTTTTTACATAACTTTCATTACAGGAGTGATTCGTCCATGAAGTGCAGAGTTACGAGTGAGACGAGAGGTGCGCATCTCTTTAATTCACTTGTTATATTAAATCCTACTACTCTCAGAAAACTCTGTTCAAAATAAAATATCATTAATAATAAATACTTGCGATTATAAGTGGTAACATGATGTATTTTCCACAATTTTCATTACAGGAGTGATTCCTGTATGAAGTGAGAATACAGGAGTGCATACTAGAGGTGTGCAAAATGTATCAGTGAAAGGAAAAGTGTAATATATATCACTTGATTGGAAAGATATATATCACTCATTTATATCTCCAGCTCAGCAGCTCAATATCTCAGTACTCCGAATTATTAATGAAATTATTTATAACGCATACGTTGAATAATGGTCATACAACGTGATGATAAAAAGTAAGGACTGAACATTACGCACTATTGTTTGAAAATAAAAATTAATTCTACGCGAGTAACCACTTTGCTTAATACTTTGCAGGCTTAGGATTTAGGACTATCAACCTAGATTCAAATGATACATAAAATAACTTTAATGATAATAAAATAAATTGGAATAGATTGACGTATTCATACAATTATAAATTAGAATTTTGAAATGAAACAAAAAAGTGTTTGTTTACGCAAATATTTTGAGCGAACTAAAGCACCTTTATCACAGCATTCACATTCGATCGCAAGTAGTTACGATCGTCTACATAGATCCAGTTGCATATTTGACTAAACAGTTCGATCGTTTTCTTTTTCTTTCATGTAACGTCAAAAAACATATATTTTTATATCTATCTTCACGGCGCGACGAGTGAGTGAAATGATTGATTTGGTGAAACGGAAAAGACGCCGATCACTCCCGAGCTAGTGATTATACATTTTGATTCCATATGAGTGAGTAATAGATATGATCGTAACATATGAACTATATCTTTTATATCTCTCACTCAATTGTTACACATCTCTAGTACATACACCCATACTTCGCGTGAAGAGTTTGTCAATTTTTAACATAATTTTTGTAAGCGAAGCTACATCGCATCTAGTTGCATTTTAACGTCAGTCGAGCCGAGACAAAACGCTTCCCCTTTGTGAAATATATTTATTTCTGTTGAAATATGGTTAATTAAAAACAGTGTCACTTATTATAAGTAAGTCCACATTTAAATAAATTTTGTAATATGTATTATTCCATAATTTAAAATTAATAATATGTTAAGTGACGTACCCTATATCGATAAATTGAAACTAAAAAAATTATGATGTAGTTTAGTATTCTGTATTGAATATTTCTGTAATATAAATTGCTTATTATATTAATTTCAATTTGATAACTTTACTGGTGTATGCAGTCATATGACAATTGCAAAATGTGATATTGTAGTTTATTCAGTGCACTAAATAATTTTTGTCTATGGTATTAATTGGTTTGCTGGAAGGTAGAATGTTCAGGTCTGATATAACATTTTGACTAAAATAGTAATTATTATATACCAGTGAATTAAACTTTTAATGGAAATTTATCTCAAATACAATGCTTCGGTATACAATGGGGTAATTTATTATAAGGAAAATATTAAATAAAAAGGTATGAAATATCTTCCCCTATAAAGTCTTTTACTTTTTTATGGGTGCGAATTTTCAACTTTTTTTCCTGCGGGGGCATTAAATTATTTTTCTTATAATGTTATATTGAAATTTCCACAAAATTTTAAGTTCCTTTTTAACATGATATTTTCTTAACCCTTTATTTGTATTATGGTAATAAATATAAAAATTATAGTAAACCTTATATTTACTACCATTTGTATTATTTTTATTTAAAGTTTCTCAAAAGACAATTACTTAGAAAAATACGAATAAATGTTTTGAGACATAATACCCATAGCTGTTTACAAACAAAAAACAGTACCGTTTGTTGGCAACATTTCTTAACACTCTGCGTTTTGTTAAGTGAAAAAGGATAGAAACGAATAATTAAATATGAAGTTCTTTTGTTAGATTTATGCTATTGAGTTATATACGAACAGCTTACATTTATATAAAACACATGTTATATGTAATAAGTATTCAATATATTATTCATTGGCTTAATAATTATTATATATATATATATATATATATATATATATATATATATATATATATATATATATATATTTATATATACACGGACAGTTCTATTTATATATCGAAAACTTTTCGTCTGTCAGATTCCTTTGCCTTTTCGTATAAATAAATGTTTGTTTATATTAAATAAGGTATTTTATATTTAAATAATACTATCCACTACTAAATTCCAAAATTAATTAGTACTAGAAATTACTCCAAAATTAATTAGAGAATTATTAACTCCAGATAATGTGGAAAAGACTAAACATTAGAACTCTACAAATGCCTTTATAAATATTCCATATTTTATTTAATCTTTTCGATTATTGTAAAAGTTGTAGAGGAAAACTTTGGTTCATCCAATGTAAGTTTTTTAATTTCCGAAATCGCGTCTTTCAAAGTATGAGAAAATCAAATTTTATTTAAAAAATTTATCCGGAAAATTCTGTGGCGAAAAGAAAAGATTTTATTTATAAATATTGATAGCACTGATTTTGTCAGAAGTGTCGCAATAAAATGTTTTTAAAAATGAACTGTGTTCACATTTCCATTTTATCATTAGCTTAAGAGATGGCGAGTTTAACAGACAATTGGATGGATCTACATATTTATGTTAAGGCAATTACAATTTTTTTTTCATCACAGAGAAATTAAAACACTCTCACTTCGTCCGATATTAAGACAATTTGCGAATCCATTTAATTTAATGTCTTGAACATGCCCATTTTTCAAAAATGTAATTGAAAGAAGCTTCAGTCTCTTTTTAAGACATTTAAAGTGTCCGAAATCGCACAAAATAAATTATTTGTCTTCTAAAATGGTTATAGCCTTTAATTAAAATATTTTAATTTATTCGTAGTTTCGACAGTTAAGATAGATGAATGGATATTTCCCCGATGTCATCATACTATATATGACTTACACGCCTACTTTTTATCGTTCTCCAAAAATCGATATATCAGCTGTTTATTGCAGAAAGTCGATTAAAAGTAACCTGCTAACAAGGTACATCACTAAATTAAATGGAGTGTATGCAGCCATAAATAATTACCTACATTTTATGTCAAACTGTTAATAAGTTGTTGATAAAACAAAATGTAATTATTTATGAGAAATCGTGTTAGTTTTAGCATATCGCACACAAATTTCTCATCTCATACCTACGTAAACATTTAGAATTAGGAAAGAGACCGACCACTTTAAGTAAGTAATGGATTTATTTTTACGGTTTGCAGCAACTTCCATGGTTTGCCGTGATAATGTATTAAAAAATATGAAATTAAAGCAAAAAACAGTCGATAATTCAATTAGCGCGAATTACTGTATCGGCATTTTTCTTAATCGACTGGATACACTTTTATCCCAATGTCGATATTATTAATGTCTTTACACGGCTTTATTTCCCCCCTCCCCTTTATACGTTGTAGTGCCGAGTCACATTTCTAAATGATAACCGCTTCATAAAAATTACTTGATTCTTGCTTCTTTTTAATATTCATAATAATAGGCCGTGAAAATATATGTTAAAGAATCATACATCTATGTAAATAATAAGTTCACCTATACCTAGCATTAAGTTGACCTAAAACCCTTGTGAAAATATATATTAAAAAATAATACATCTATGTGAATAATATGTTCACCTATACCAAGCAATTAGTTCACCTAAAACGTCAGTAAAAGTATATGTTAAGGAATAACACATCTGTGTGAATAATAAGTTCACTTATACCAAGCAGTAAGTTCACCTAAAACTCCTGTAAAAATTTATGTTAAGGAATAACACATCTGTGTGAATAATAAGTTCACCTATACCAAGCAATAAGTTCACCTAAAACCCCTGTGAAAATATATGTTAAGGAATAATACATCTATTTGAATAATAAGTTCACCTATACCAAGCATTAAGTTGACCTAAAACCCCTGTAAAAATTTATGTTAAGGAACAATACATCTGTGTGAATAATAAGTTCACCTATACCAAGCAATAAGTTCACCTAAAACCCCTGTTAAAATATATGTTAAGGAATAATACATCTGTGTGAATAATAAGTTCACCTATACCAAGCAATAAGTTCACCTAAAACCCCTGTGAAAATATATGTTAAGGAATAATACATCTATTTGAATAATAAGTTCACCTAAAACCCCTGTAAAAATTTATGTTAAGGAATAATACATATGTGTGAATAATAAGTTCACCTATACCAAGCAGTAAGTTCACTTAATATATTTGTATCCAACAAAGTTTAAAACTCCTTCAGCGCTCAACCGCGGAAGTTTCTTAAATTCGTTATTCCGGTTTGAAAAAATAGACGAAGCTTCTTACTCGTAGTAACGGAGGGCAGTACAAGCTTTATATTACCTTCGAGAGTCTGTGGCGCGGTCTATAGCTGTCTGAGAACTCTTGAAAATTGCCATTAGTGAAAGCTACACAACAGAGTATAGTACACATGAAGAGTCATATAAATTGTAGTGTAACGATATAATTAGTAATGTTGGTAAAATGTGAAACTTCTCGCAATGTTTTATATGAAATTATTTATTTTGTGCATTTAAATTTAATTGTACTTTGTAAGTAATATGCACTGAGAATCAATTGAGAACGGTGCCGTCAAGCACGACAATTGCAAAAGTCTCTTCGTTTAAGCTTTTATAGAGAACTGCGAATATGAAGAGCTTAAATTGTGAGCTAAATTTGGTAAAACGAAGGCAAAACTTATGGAAACGAAAAACTTATTTGAATTTGTTTATTATCTATACACATAATAAAACTGTAATATACGTAATAAAACTGTAGTAGAATCATTTCTGTCCTTCTGATCCTTGATGAATTTTTAGAGCGGTCAAAGAAGATAATATCTGGTAAAGCTTATATAACAATGAAATTTATACTAAATTTGAGAAGAATACAAAATACAAATTTGAGAAGAATACAAATAGTAGAAGAAGAGAGCAAGCAAATATTTTGAGAGTAATCAAGTCCTACAGAAGGTTGGGACATGTTTTTCGACGGAAGTCTGGACCCAGTTAAAAAACTGACGTTCGCGAAGATTGAAGGTACAAAGGGAAGAGGAAGACCACCTACAAGGTGGTTGGACAGTGTATAGAAAGACTTAAAAATTTTGGGAGACAACAGGTGGAGAAACCTTGCCTCATTTCGTACTGCCTGGAGCATGGAGACAGAGATTTTTTTTTAAAAAGATGGATTTATTTAGCGTATATAATAATAACTTTGATTGTTTTTTGTTTTAATAAATTGCTCACCGGATTCCGTACCTCAAAAAGAAAAAGGCAATCTTTATCAAATCACTCGCTTATCTCTTTGTTTGCCACAGACACAGAAAATGTTTTAAAGAGCGATTGATTTAACGTATAGGATGATAATAGAAGCAAAAAAACCTGTTTTAACATTTTTGCTTGTCTGTTTGTCAGTTAACTTCCTGGACGTTACTGGACGGATTTTGATGAAATTTGGTGGATAATAGTTTATGCCCTCGGACAAAATATATGATGCTTTTTATCTGGATATTACAGATTTAAAAACATGTTGACTTGGTGAATATTATTATATTGGTACTGCCAATGCTATCTATTAGCGTTTTTAGTCAATTTTATGCTCATAGATATTGTAAAAATAATTAAAAAATAAAAAACAGAATAATGCTAAGGAGGGAATTAGGAAATAGGAAAGGGAGTAATCATACGGTCTTACGTATAAACATCGAAGGAAGGTCTATGCTCACGATAAAGTCAGTAGAAAATGGAAAAGGAAAGTAATAATACAGTCTCACGCGCAAACATCCAAGGAACGTCCATACTCAGGATAAAATTAGTATAAAATGGAAAAGGAAAGTAATAATACAGTCTCATGCACAAACATCTAAGGAACGTCCATACTCAGGATAAAATTAGTATAAAATGGAAAAGGAAAGTAATAATACAGCCTCATGCACAAACATCTAAGGAATGTCCATACTCAGAATAAAGTTAGTAGAAAATGGAAAAGGAAAGTAATAATACAGCCTCATGCACAAACATCTAAGGAATGTCCATACTCAGGATAAAATTAGTATAAAATGGAAAAGGAAAGTAATAATACAGTCTCATGCACAAACATCTAAGGAATGTCCATACTCAGAATAAAATTAGTAGAAAATGGAAAAGGAAAGTAATAATACAGCCTCATGCACAAACATCTAAGGAATGTCCATACTCAGAATAAAATTAGTAGAAAATGGAAAAGGAAAGTAATAATACAGCCTCATGCACAAACATCTAAGGAACGTCCATACTCAGGATAAAATTAGTAGAAAATTGAAAAGGAAAGTAATAATACAGCCTCATGCACAAACATCTAAGGAACGTCCATACTCAGGATAAAATTAGTAGAAAATGGAAAAGGAAAGTAATAATACAGCCTCATGCACAAACATCTAAGGAATGTCCATACTCAGAATAAAATTAGTAGAAAATGGAAAAGGAAAGTAATAATACAGCCTCATGCACAAACATCTAAGGAACGTCCATACTCAGGATAAAATTAGTAGAAAATGGAAAAGGAAAGTAATAATACAGCCTCATGCACAAACATCTAAGGAATGTCCATACTCAGAATAAAGTTAGTACAAAATGGAAAAGGAAAGTAATAATACAGCCTCATGCACAAACATCTAAGGAACGTCCATACTCAGGATAAAATTAGTAGAAAATTGAAAAGGAAAGTAATAATACAGCCTCATGCACAAACATCTAAGGAACGTCCATACTCAGGATAAAATTAGTAGAAAATTGAAAAGGAAAGTAATAATACAGCCTCATGCACAAACATCTAAGGAACGTCCATACTCAGGATAAAATTAGTAGAAAATTGAAAAGGAAAGTAATAATACAGCCTCATGCACAAACATCTAAGGAATGTCCATACTCAGAATAAAGTTAGTACAAAATTTAAAAGGAAAGTAATAATACAGCCTCATGCACAAACATCTAAGGAACGTCCATACTCAGGATAAAATTAGTAGAAAATTGAAAAGGAAAGTAATAATACAGCCTCATGCACAAACATCTAAGGAATGTCCATACTCAGGATAAAATTAGTATAAAATGGAAAAGGAAAGTAATAATACAGCCTCATGCACAAACATCTAAGGAATGTCCATACTCAGGATAAAATTAGTAGAAAATTGAAAAGGAAAGTAATAATACAGTCTCATGCACAAACATCTAAGGAACGTCCATACTCAGGATAAAATTAGTATAAAATGGAAAAGGAAAGTAATAATACAGCCTCATGCACAAACATCTAAGGAATGTCCATACTCAGGATAAAATTAGTATAAAATGGAAAAGGAAAGTAATAATACAGTCTCATGCACAAACATCTAAGGAATGTCCATACTCAGAATAAAATTAGTAGAAAATGGAAAAGGAAAGTAATAATACAGCCTCATGCACAAACATTTAAGGAATGTCCATACTCAGAATAAAATTAGTAGAAAATGGAAAAGGAAAGTAATAATACAGCCTCATGCACAAACATCTAAGGAACGTCCATACTCAGGATAAAATTAGTAGAAAATTGAAAAGGAAAGTAATAATACAGCCTCATGCACAAACATCTAAGGAACGTCCATACTCAGGATAAAATTAGTAGAAAATGGAAAAGGAAAGTAATAATACAGCCTCATGCACAAACATCTAAGGAATGTCCATACTCAGAATAAAATTAGTAGAAAATGGAAAAGGAAAGTAATAATACAGCCTCATGCACAAACATCTAAGGAACGTCCATACTCAGGATAAAATTAGTAGAAAATGGAAAAGGAAAGTAATAATACAGCCTCATGCACAAACATCTAAGGAATGTCCATACTCAGAATAAAGTTAGTACAAAATGGAAAAGGAAAGTAATAATACAGCCTCATGCACAAACATCTAAGGAACGTCCATACTCAGGATAAAATTAGTAGAAAATTGAAAAGGAAAGTAATAATACAGCCTCATGCACAAACATCTAAGGAACGTCCATACTCAGGATAAAATTAGTAGAAAATTGAAAAGGAAAGTAATAATACAGCCTCATGCACAAACATCTAAGGAACGTCCATACTCAGGATAAAATTAGTAGATAATGGAAAAGGAAAGTAATAATACAGCCTCATGCATAAACATCTAAGGAATGTCCATACTCAGAATAAAGTTAGTACAAAATTTAAAAGGAAAGTAATAATACAGCCTCATGCACAAACATCTAAGGAACGTCCATACTCAGGATAAAATTAGTAGAAAATTGAAAAGGAAAGTAATAATACAGCCTCATGCACAAACATCTAAGGAATGTCCATACTCAGGATAAAATTAGTAGAAAATTGAAAAGGAAAGTAATAATACAGCCTCATGCACAAACATCTAAGGAACGTCCATACTCAGGATAAAATTAGTAGAAAATTGAAAAGGAAAGTAATAATACAGCCTCATGCACAAACATCTAAGGAATGTCCATACTCAGAATAAAGTTAGTACAAAATTGAATAGGAAAGTAATAATACAGCCTCATGCACAAACATCTAAGGAATGTCCATACTCAGAATAAAATTAGTAGAAAATTGAAAAGGAAAGTAATAATACAGCCTCATGCACAAACATCTAAGGAATGTCCATACTCAGGATAAAATTAGTATAAAATTGAAAAGGAAAGTAATAATACAGCCTCATGCACAAACATCTAAGGAATGTCCATACTCAGAATAAAATTAGTAGAAAATGGAAAAGGAAAGTAATAATACAGCCTCATACACAAACATCTAAGGAATGTCCATACTCAGAATAAAATTAGTAGAAAATTGAAAAGGAAAGTAATAATACAGCCTCATGCACAAACATCTAAGGAATGTCCATACTCAGAATAAAGTTGGTACAAAATTGAAAAGGAAAGTAATAATACAGCCTCATGCACAAACATCTAAGGAATGTCCATACTCAGAATAAAGTTGGTACAAAATTTAAAAGGAAAGTAATAATACAGCCTCATGCACAAACATCTAAGGAACGTCCATACTCAGGATAGAGTTAGTAGGAAATGGAAAAGTGAGTAGTCATACAGTCTCGTGTACAAATATCAATAGAACGTCCATACACAAGATAAAGTCAGTAGGAAATAAGAAAGAAAGTAATCGTAAAGTCTTATGTACAAATATCGAAAGGAACTTCCACGCTCACCATAGTCCATAGGAAATAGAAAAAGAAAGTAATCATATATTCTTACGTACAAATATCCAAGGAACGTTTTCTTCTTGTTCCATGCCAGCCATGTTCTACCACATAGGTGTAGGCCTCTTTCAGTCTATACCACCCCTCTCGATTTTGAGCTTTTCCTACCCATTTCACTCCAGCTGTTCTTTTGATATCGTTGTACCAACGCATATATGACCTTCCTCGTAGGCGCTTTTCACTCCATGGTCTCCACTCCACAAGCGCTTAGAAAATGAGTTCAGATTTCTGGCCAGGTGGCCAATTCATTGCGAATTAAGCTTCGCAGCGCGTTTTATGACATCCCCTGTTCTTCTATCTGAGTCACTCGTTCCTCTTTCGGCCTTTCAACGTGACCCCTACCAGTGTTCTTTCAGTTGCACTTTTGAGCGAAGGAACGACAATGCTCAGGATAATGTCAGAAGGAAATGGAAAAAAAGTAATTAAACAGGCTTATGTACAATGTCACAGAAACATCCATGCTCAGTAGTAATAGCACTTCAACCATTAGGCTCCACTCACGAGTATCTCATGTGGGCTCCAAACAATTGAGCTGGCTTCTAATTTGCTTCGCAATGAAGACAGGATAAAGTGGACTGAAGAACCACATAGGTAATTCCTACAATGACTCTCTTGAAATGATTAAATATGACAATATCGCACATAAAATTACATGTAGCTACACGTATATGGATGAGTTGAACTTGTTTCGTGACTACCTCAACAGTCGAACTATAATCAACGTCAAGATAACTTTCACTAAACTGCTCGAAATTAATTAACCTATATTCGCCAGCCAATGAAAGTCCTTTCAAATATGAAAGAGAAATTTTCTCACAGACTTAACGTTTAATATGATGTCTGTTTGTACAACTAGAATACGTAGAACGAATTGGTTATCAAGATGTGTTGTCACAGCAAACACAACTAAAGGAATAAATTCTCTTTTGTACTTGAAAAGCAAACAGACCATGCATGAGTATATTGTCTATAGTATTTACCGTCTATGTTCATGTTTGTTTATGGATTTACGTCGTTCGGTTCGATCTATTAAAGAAACATGAAAACACTACATGCTTTTTTGCGAATTTGTTCACCTGGGTTAGTAACATTGGGAGGATTTTTTGGTTCAGTAAAAAGACTAAAATAGAGTTGTAAAAAATGTGATAAATAGAAATTTAACAATGAATAAGGTACAAAGAGAAACAATAAATTACAATTAATAAACAATCTACAGAATGTATTAATGAATGTGTATTTTATTCATATAATCGTTTTAATACATCAAACTCAGCATATTTAAAGTGTTTCTGTAAAAAAATGTAAATGTCTTTTCGTTGGGATCACAACCTTGACAGTGATTTTTTCCAGAAATGGTTTACAATTGTTATATAGATCTTTAATCTTTTCTAATAGACAGATCTTTGTTACATTCTGTATATATGTACACAGATTGTAACAAAGAAAATGTCTATTATTTATACGTGTGATTCTGTGCATCAAACTGAATATATTTGAAGAGCCCTTCTGTAAAAAATTTTCAATTTTCTTTTGACAGTGATTGATTTTCAGAAACGGTTTACAATTGTTACATAGCTCTTTAATTTTTTCTACTAAATTTGATGCACAGAATTACTATTATAAATAATAGACAGGTCTTTGTTACAGTCTGTATATATATGTACACGGACTGTAACAAAGAAAATGTCTATTATTTATACGTGTTATTCAGTGCATAAAACTGAATATATTTAAAGCGTGTTTAAATGTAAATTTATTTGAAATGTAAATTGTGACAGTGATAAATTGTGACAGAGTTTTCCACTCTTTATCACAATATTGTATACAAATTTGTATCCGCAACTTTGTTCTTGTGGCTGATTTCCTTAACTAGTACGTATGATTTAATTAATTGTAAACTAGTACATAAATCTGGGTAAATGCTTTTAATTGAACTATGACCTGAAATATAATCTGAACGATAAAACTGAATGCTAAAACCGGATGTGATATTTTAGACGGAAGAGAACTATAGGTCAGAAAACTGTAGATACTGTTACAAAATTTAATTGCACACATTTGTAGTATCGCAGAGGTTAGAATTTTGTCATTCACCACTAAATTTTTGTTAGAAGGATTCAATTTCCTCACTTTTTGACATCCTACGAAGATGAAATCTAGAGTCAAGTTTAACAAAAACCCCAGAACCGCGTTATCGGACATTGCATCCTTTAGCCGAAACATCCCACAGCTACTTAGGCCCCTTTTTAATTCAACTATTAGAAGTCACAATTTCACCTGGCCGCTTTTCATGACAAGATTTCGCCTTGTCATGAAACCGTATGGGAAAAAAGGGAAACAGGGGAAAAAAGGGAACTTGGCTTTTGAAAAATTAAAAATTCCCAAAAAGTTATCTTAAACCAAATATACACAAATAAACGTCATTACAAAGATGATAATTTTTTAAATTCTACAGCTTTTGTCGAGAAATTTTTTCTCATCTCTTATTGAAACACGTTCTGTGAAAGTCCCCTGTGTGACATGCACATGCTATTGGATTTTTTTTATAAATCAACATCAAGTGAATGACAACTAAATCTAATGATAAACACCGATTAATCTGTTAATTCCGAATCGTGATACGTAAATAACCGAAACCTCATTGCTTATTGCTATCAAGTTGCTTAACGCGCAATGCAGAATGCCGATTATTGTTGGTGGTGATTCGGTGACCAACAACTGCCGACTTTTGTCGGACAATGTCGGTGGCCGACTGTCCATCTACTCACTGCTTATGTCAAGAGAGATGCGCCACCGGCTAACGCGCAACGCAGTCTAATGTGGTGTATACAAAAATCGTGCTGGTGGCTCGGCGGCCGATAACTGCCGACTTATGTGGGACAAGATCGATGGCCGGTTTACAGTACAAGTCAAGACACACGCGTCGCGAACTACATGTCTGCCGTCGTCTTTAACACATGATCAATCGTATGTTATGTCCTTTTCTTCATTAGCACCTATTAATTCGTAACGTTCGGATCTACGAGTATCGGTTAGAATCGCTCCGATTATTTTGGAACACCGATTTTTGTGGAATATGAACATTAAAATATTAAATATCATATGTTCTGTTTTTTTCCTATTATTGTCGGGTCGATTACAGTTTGCATTGCGTATTAATGTCTCCAGTCTCTGTCAGCGCGTGTTCAGTCGTATGTTCCACCTTTTCCTCCGCTAATGTGTTTTCACTCGTAGCGTTCGGACCGGGAGAGTTGCCCAGATTCGCTCCAATTTTTTGGTAGAATTAACTTTTGTACTTATTTTCGGTCATCTCCGTTACGCAAAAACCAGCTTAGCAGAATAAGTCTCTCTGTCGATGCCACCTAGGAAAATTTCAAAATAATGTTTGTTTGTTCTTGCGTTCGTAAAACAGGTTCAAGAAAATCATATTAGAATTTCGCTGTTTCATGGTTCATCTCGATACAACGTTGGTAAGTTGAAAAGTAAAAAAATCAATCCAAATATGCATAGAGGATGGCTCCGTAGTTGTCTGTACCTTCTAAAACTTTTCATGCAAGTTGATCAATTAAAAATTTGAAATTTCTAACGTAATGCAGAAACTAGAATTGTTTTGAGATAATTAAAACGCGAGTGAAACGTCATCGATATGAAACTAAAGGCCGCTTTTGAGATTGATATTTCACAAACGACACTTAAAAATGAAAACTGGTAAATTTTACCTGGATTTTATTTTAAAAGAACTATCCCATGACCCATCTCCCAAAGAAGTGCGCGAAAAAAATTGTCGATTCATTTTACATGACGTGCATACATTTTTCTTTATTCTTCAATTGATTTTTCAGTGCTTTATTGTCGTTTTTTTTTCAGGTCTAAATTTGTCCCTAAACTAGTAGTCCCTAAATTATTTTTAATAGGGTCGTATTAATATTCTTTGAAAATAATAAACGATTATTGAAATGGTCTAATACTTAATATGTTTCATGATCTAATGCTATCACTTATTGAATAGTATGAAAGATGATCAATCTTTCAATGTGAGAAAATTTAAATATTGTTAAGTATGTGTAAACATTTTTAAGGTTTCTTTTTATATAAGTATATTTTTATTTCGTCACTTTGCTCAGTGTGTCAATGGCACAGAGATAAAGCATTACGTAAGGAACGCAGTGAATATCTAAGTGAGTAATGCTTGTGTTCTTTTCTTCTTTGATTTTTTTATGTAATTTTTTATGAAAATATTATTTTCTGTAGAAATAAAAAAAATTCCTATCTCCCGCGCTCGGGGTCTACTCAGTATATAAAGTATCTTAACTTTTATAATGTTTTCTCTTTAGAGAAGTGTATTTCTTTATTATGGGATGCATTTTGTATGTAAATGCAAAACTTTCAGGAATTGATTAAGCATAGTTGTATGCATTAATGTATCATATTTATTATAACATTATTTTGTGTCAAAGTAGATAAATTATGATCAGTTGAATGGGCGGTGATTTGTTTTGGTTTATTCGCATATATCCGCGAATGTACAGGTAGTGCACGATCACTATTATATAAGGTTAATTATTTTTATTTTCTATTCTTCCTATTCAGAATTTGTAATGTACAATACGATTATATTTATTGTCAAAATTTCCCCTTCTACATTGTCATTTTAATCACACTAATTTTTTTTATTCAAACTTTGGGCAAGCTATAAAATTCTCGGACAAATATTCACGGACAATTGCCAAATAACTTTTTTTATAAAGCTCACAAACAAATCGGAAAACTTCCGATTTGACCCTTTCGAGGTACGGAATTCTAAAAATACGGGAATTATTTCTAAATTTAAATTATATACATTTTTTATACAAAATAGATATTTCTTTGACATTTATCACTTTCTTGGCAGCTTTCAAACCATAAATAAAGCTATCCGTACACGTTAGAGAGACCTGTAATTAAAAATAAAAAAGGTATAGTAGTAATAAAATGTCAGTCACCGGATAGGTCTAGTTTTACGAATACCCGATGTATTGTATATTTAATTTCACGTCCTGCGATACAGGTTTCAAGACAATCTACGTATTAATGACATGTTAAAAGCATACACTTATTATTTATGGCCCGTTGCCATAACGAAGCGATGGTTTAGGAATATTAATAATGATCGAGGCGAGACTTTAATTGCCATCGTTTATTTTATGGTTAATTAAAAGTTTTCTCTAGATTGCTCCGAATATCGACGCCATCTTAATTTTTTATTAGTCTTCGGGGTACGCCTCTAAATGTTTATTGTTTTTGAATAATATTTTTCGTGACCATACCCAACACTTGGCTGTTTTAAATATCGGTGAAAGTTTATTGTTTAAATTTTGTTCGTCCGATGAAATTCATAGAAACAAATAAAGTATGCTTTATTAGGTAATATGTTTAATAAGAGACCTTCATTGAATTAATTCCTTGTTCTTAACTGTTGAATTTTCTTTACCTATATTTCTTGTTTCCCTAATTTTTTTGAACTAAGAAGCTAGGGAATGATTATTATCAGCGTAAACACTTTTTAATATACCGATTTAAGTGCAAATTGTTGTCTTTAGTTAAGGAAATATTATCATTTAAATAATCAAAATAAGTATGTTTTAATGAAAAAGGTCCATTATAAATTGAATTTTTTTACAATTATTCATTGACTTTTCAACATACTGCGTACAAATTATTATTTAACAATATTGAAAATTAGTCAAATTGGAAACTGTTTGACATGTTTTGGCTACAGTCAAGTGAGTTACTTATAACTACACGATTATCATTATTACACAATCTAAAACCAACTAAATTTAAAAAAATCTAATTTAATCTTGAAATGTTTCTGTCCTATACGTATATATTCCTAGAATAGATCTTTTTTTTTCAAAAGAAACATAGCAGAAAGGTACCTTAATACTTAGAATAAAGAGTACTCCAGAAGGCGAGAACACGCGCAATAGTGAGTCCACAAAAACTACGCACAAAATACGTAGTATCAAAACGCGGCTGTTGGTGCAATTTAAGACACAGCTCTGAAAGGTCGTGTGCTTTCTACGTGACAATATAGCTTAAAATGCCGACTTATGTTATTCCCACATGCAAAAATATCAAAATATCACTGCAAAAGAAACAAATGGGAATCCCCATTTGTTTCTTTTATACGTAAATAATATAACCTAATTTAATCTTCAATTAACTATGCAATTTCAAAATATCGAACTAGATTATTATTAACAGAAAAGCGCCATTTTTGCTGGTGTTGTCACCTCTTAAAAATTATTTACCCAAATTAAAACGTCTTAATTGCTTGATAAAGAAAAATGTAAAATTTAATCAATTAAAAAATTGGGATTTGGGAGACGTCGTTGGAGAATTTGATGTAACATTTGAAATTTCCGTTGTCATATTCAATATTAGAATATTTTACCATCCTACACATATAATAAAATTGAAACAGAGTGAATTATGTACATTGAAAATATTTTTAAAAAAATATTGATTTAGTATATAGAATGGTTTAAAACGTTTTTTAGAATTTTTGTCTCTGTATGTTAATTTGTACGGGTATCACGCAAAATCTACTGGACGAACTTTGATGAAATTTGGTATGGAATTTAATATATAGGAGAAACATATAAGAGAAAAAAAAACAATTTTTTTTCTTATTCACTCGCGAACGTAGGCCGAGCTATTTGCATAAATAATCATTGTATGTAGGATTACAGAGACGCGCGAAAGAAATTAATGTTACATTCATTCATTTTTACCATCTTTAACTTCTTGAAAATATTGTTTAAAATAAGAAGAAATTTTATCACAACACTGGACGCTAATTAACACAAATAATTTTTTGGTCTTATTTTGAATTTCTTTAATACGGGACCGATTATTTTGTAATTTTTATTGCGGGCTTTTTAACCTCTCTTTTTACTTTAAGACACTAAGCTAATATTTTTTCTTACTGTATTAACAAAAAATATTAATTTACATACCAAAAATGTACCAAAAATGTTTTAGACTAATTGTACACACACTCGTATGCACGCATGCACACACACGCAAACGCGCACACGCCCAGGCGTGCGCTCACACATATGTGTGTACACAGTATGTTAGTGTGTGTATATACACACACTAACATACATGTTTAATAGTAATGTATTTTAATAGTCATTTCAATGAATAAAATGGTAAAACGTGACATAAAGTTTTTAAATAATTTTAACCTAAATACTTTGGCTATTGGTTGTGGTCAGAATAAACATTTTAGAAGTTTAACATGGCGGCATTGATAATAAAGGTTGTCCCAAAATTCACGCAAGATTTGAATTTTGCGCCATTTGTGCGGTAAAGTGTTGCCAACCAAAAAAAAATACAGCGTGACAGCTGACAGTTCAGGGTTATTAAAAATGGAGCGCTACACAAAAGAACAACGCATTTTTATTGTTGAGCAAAATTTTTACAATTTTTAATTATAAACCTGTGTTTTCTATCAAAATTACTTCTTGCGTGAATTTTGGGACAACCTATACTTCATATAAGCCAAGCCATGTACCATATAAATCGATGCAAATGTGAATCGTACTGCCGCAAGCAAATATATTTATATCAGTCGATTTTCTGAAGTTGGTGGGTAAATTTAGGCTGCTGGTAACACCGTGCGCATAGGGTGGGGCATTAGTAGGCGGAGCGCGGTGGAGAGGGAGAAACATTTTGGCTTCACCACGACCGCGATGAGATTTGTGCGTATGCGCCTTCTGGATTACTCTATATTCTAAGCCTTAATATATGTTGACTCAAATATTTATCAAATTTTTACATGTAAAATGTTACTTGTCCTAAGAACACCATATATAAATAAAATGTGAAAATAAAAAAGTCTTATTTTTTGGCTTATTTAATAACAAAACAACTAAATTGAGCTTATCGTCCCGGAATAGTCGCCTAGTATATTTTCTATTTTAATTTCTTTAAATGTATAAAATATTGTTTATTTATATTTACAAAAATCGATAATTTTCAGTATCTGATATGTAAAATTTTTCATTAGTATTGTTTTCATTCATTTCAAAATAATTTTTTTATGCTAAATCTCATCCAATTTATTGGAAAATTATCGTTAAATATTTTTTTGTTTGTTTAAAAAATGTCAAATTGTTTTTAAATTTTATTTTTAAAACAAAATTGTATTTTAACCAACACCATATGCACATATATATATATATATATATATATATATATATATATATATATATATATTTCTTTTTTTTTTTTTTCTTATTATCTTGCAATCAGCTTAACAAGCTCTTAACAGATTTGTTGTAGGATATCTGGCAGGCGAGAACTGGTCCCCCAGCGAGGAAACTGTCTCTTAATTATTTAGGAATTTGTTATTTAACAAGATTCCATATGTGGTGTCTTTTAAGTCGTCGTTTATTTATGGGATTAAATAGTGTTGTTGCGAGGATATTAGTGTGATCTTTTATGCGGTTTCGATAGGATTGTACTCTGTGTTCTACTTCCTCCTTTACGGTTTTCATTCCTGTGTACTTATGTAATTCATTGTTTGTGATAAATAGAGGTGCATTAGATATCATTCGGAGTGCTTTATTTTGGAAGGGTTGTAGTATTTCCACGTTGGAATTCTTTGCTGTTCCCCACAACTCTATGCCATATGTCCAAATCGGCTTGATTATGGCTTTGTATATAAGTATTTTATTTTTCGGGGTGACATATGATCTTCTGCCTATTAGCCAGGAAAGGTTTCTAAGCCGAATGTTTAACTCATCGCGTTTTTTTGTAATGTGAGTTTTCCATGTTTGCTTCCTATCTAGATGCATGCCTAGGTATCTTGTTGAGTCTTGTTGAGGAAGAACATCGTTTCCAAGTTTAATTTGAGGGCAGTTATCCTTTCGTAGAGTGAAGGTTACACGTACCGATTTATTGGAACTTGCCTTGATGCGCCACTTTTCCATCCATTGGTTAATTTTGTTTAAGTGACTCTGTAGAACCATGGATGCAGTGGTGGAATTTTCATGGTTGCTTAGCGCAGCAGTATCGTCAGCAAATATCGCAGATAGGACGTTATCCGATGTTGGTATATCTGCAGTGTATAAAAGGTACAGAGTTGGGCCTAGAATTGAGCCTTGAGGCACTCCAGCTTTTATTTCTTGAAAGGCTGACTATGCATCATTGATTTTAACTCTAAATTCTATTCTACCTTCCAAGTATGATTTTAAAAGCAAAAAGAAATTGTGTGGACGTTTGTTCTTGATTTCGTACAGCAGGCCTAAATGCATACCTTATCAAATGCTTGTTGTACATCAAGGAAGACAGCAGAGCAGTACTGTTTCTTTTCAACAGCATCTCTTATTCTGTTGACTATTCGGTGAACATGTTCTTTTATCGAATGGCCGGTACGGATTCCAAACTGGTGTTGAGGGATGATGTAGTTTGTATCAGCCTTCTTGAAATAATTTTTTCGAAGAGTTTTGATAAGGTTAGTAAAAGACTGATTGGTCTATAGGAAGATACATGATGTGGAGGTTTGCCCGGCTTTGGAACCATTATGATCTCTGAGACCTTCCATGTCAGTGGGACATGTCCAACACGAATTATGCTGTTGAAGAGTTATATTATTGCAACTACAGCTTTTTTAGGTAGTTGTCTTAGTATTTTGGCTGTTATTAGACAAAACCCAGGCGCCTTGTTCAGTTCCAGACCCTTTATTTCTTGTAGAACTTCACGGGGTGAGCAGCTTTTTATGAGGAGACAGAGTTGTAGATCCATTACTAGGTATTTTAGTATTTCTCTTTCAGTTTCCACATCACCCACATTGGGAGTGAAGACTTCACCCAGGAACTCTCGAAATACCTCAGCACGTTCTTTATCTGTTCTAGCCCACGTGTTGTTGCTTTTAATAGGATGTTGTGCTAACTGAGGGGCATCGCGGCTGGTTTTCACCATGTTCCAGAGCGAGTAGTCGTTTTTAGCTTGTAGGTTTAGGTTTTCTAATTTATGTTGTTTGGTTTCCTCTTCGATATCTTTTAGGTACTGTTTTAGTTCAGCCGCTGCTTTGTTGAAATTCTTCTTATCCTGAGGATGTCGGCTATAGGGCCACACTCGTCTTTTTTCAAGGATCTACATTTTTATGTCATTTGGTACGTTCTTACTACCTTTAGTCATTGTGTTGTCAGGTGTGCATGTCCATGAGGCTATTTGTATAAGATTTGTTAACGATATTGTATAATTTTCAATGTCTTCTTTCGTTTTAAGTTTTATTGTCTGGTTCAGGTTTTTGTCAATGTAGCCTCTAAATGCGTCCCAATCGTTTTTTTTTTTCGAATAAAGTCTTTCTTTTACTGGTCTTTCAATTATGGTGGTACTTATTGTAGCTATTACCGGTGTGCGATCTGAGCTGCTATCCAAACATGTCTTGACACTTAAGTAGTGGTCCGACAGTCCTTTGTAAGCAAAGAAATCTAGCGGGTCTGGTAATTTATTTGGGTCTGTAGGCCAGTATGATGGTTGACCTGTACTAAGTACATATAATTTGTTTTTATCCATGCTTCTTTTCATTTCTCGGCCTCTGGGTAGAGTTAGTCGGGATCCCCAGTAGACGTTTTTGGTATTCCAGTCACCTCCACATAGGAATCTATTACCAAGGGTTTTAAAATACGTTGTGAATGATTCTTCCTTTAACGTGTGTTTTTCGGTGAGCAGTATACGGCCGATAATGTTATAGACCCTAGTTGGTCTTGTACAGTTATCGTAGTTGCTTGTATGGACTCCGTTTTATATTCCTGAAGTAATTCATGTTGAATGTGTTTTTTGATTATTACAGCTGTACCTGTACGTGATCAGTTCCGTCCGGGTGGTAAGTCGAATAAATGTCATAGTTTCTTATAGTTATCTTATGATTAGGTGTTAGTGTGCTTCAGATACAAGAAGTACGTCAATATATTCATACGTCAATTGAGTTTGTATGTCATATTTGTGTTTGTACAGTCCATTTGTGTTCCACGTTGCTACTTTCAGATTCGTCATTTCAATTAATTAGTTTGTTGAATACTGTTGTTAGGAGATTCATCATTGTCGACATTTGGTCTAATAGTTTATCTAGCTTTCGAGCTTGTTGTGTGAGTATACATTCTAAATTATTGCTATAGTTTGTAAGCTGTATTTTTACAGTGTCGTTTTCCTCTGTCAATATGTTGCGTTCTCTCGATTTTTTTTCTCGTGTTGTTGGTGTGATTCAGCAGTAACAGTTAGCTGTCCTGTATTTTGTGTGTTACTATAATTCATACGCATCATTGTTGGCCTTTGTTTACTGGTTCTTCTGAACACTATTACTTTGTAGGTAAATCTCGCATTCTTTGTAATTAGCGGGATGAGCGTCTCCACATAGAACACAAGAGGCTGGTGAGTTCCTGTCTTTTTTGGGCAGTCCGATGTCTTGTGACCTTGCGCACACTTTACGCATCGGTATGGCTGCATACAATAGTTTTTGGAATGTCCGTATTGTTGGCATCTTTGGCATTGTGGTAGTGTGTTTCTTTTCCTGGGTTCTTCAATTTCGACGAGTTGTTTATTAATATTTTTTATTGCTTTAGCAGCGTCGTTATTTGGGCCATTCTCGATATTAACAAAGAATGTCGACGTCGGTTTCTTTTCTGGACCATATTTTACATAGATGTTTTCACCATGGACTTTATTTCCCGTACTTATGATTTTTTCAATTATATCACTATGTGGAGTTTAATGATGGAGATTTTTTATCACTAGACGGCAACAACTTTGGTCTTTTATATTAAAAGTATGACCTATAAGTCCATTTTCACGAACGATGGTAATCATTTTCCTGTATGTCACTATGTCTATGGAAATTAATCTTAAGTGGTTTTTGTTCACTATTTTTATGAAGAATTCGTCCTTTTCTGCAACAGTACTAATCAGTTCAGTTAGCTTGTTAATATCTTCAATTCCATACAGTACGATTGGTGATGGTTTATATGGTGCTTTTTAAAGGTTTTTGTTGGTGTTCCCGTCCTCTATTACATCCATGGCAAGTATACTGAATTGATTGTTGGTAGGTATCCTCTCAGGTGATGGAGATGAATGTTTTTTCCTTTTAGGATTTCTTAGGGATGGCGCTCTTTGCCAGATAGGAGGATTGTTATTCCGGATAGTTAATGTTTCTAGTGTGGTGATGATTTTCCGCTGGAAGAGCTGAGTGATAAGCTCCTCGGTCTGTTAATGAACAGGCTAGGATGAAACGCCTGCTGGACCCTCTTCTTGCCTCCTTTATTCTATGTAGAATCCACGTGATGCAGCACATTGCCCCCCCCCCTCCTCCAGAATTCGAGGGGCTGTCTGAGCAGGGCTCAGGGAGGGATTCTCCGGCTCGGCCGGTACCCTCCTGGGGTAATTCTCTTTCTTGTTCTGCAGACTTTCTTGTGTGGTTTTTTTGGGATGATTAATTGCAATTATCTCCCATGTTCTTGCATCCGAACTTTTTGAGGGGATTTAGTCCTCAGGGTTCTCGGTTACCTAGTAGGGTTACATTAACCGCCGCCCTAGCTCGGCGTTGACGATATTTTACGGCAGCCTGGTTGTTGATAATACCTAGATGTAGGTGGTACGTTTATAGTCGTTCGCATACCAAACCTCCTCTCTTTTTCATACGGGCTTGGGACCGGCATCGGCAGAATTAAATTTTAACCAACACCATATGTATGTACTATACATATGGTGTTGGTTAAAATTTAATAATATCTTCTTTCATTCTTCATATCTTCTTTCTTTCATTTGCTTGTAAAAATGTGAATTAAGTAACTATTACATAGGTCAGAAAACATTTTTGTTTGAAAAAAATGTATCTTTAATAATTGCTTATAACCCATTATCCATTGAATATAGCATTTTGTAGATCAACTCATATCTCAGTGTTTACGATGATTTATTCTGCGAAAAGTATCTTTTCATGAGAATTTATTTTCAAACTATGAATATATAACTATATTAGTCTTTGTATTTTATAATCCTTACAAAAATATGGAGTGTGATATGTATAAATTAATGGTTGTTTAAAATTTATTACTTTTAAATAAATATTACAGGCAACACTCGAAATATTCCTTTCTAATCAAATAATAATTGGTTTCTACACAATTAACAATATTTCTTCCACTCCGATAATTATTTGCAGTGTCAAAAATTTGTAGCTGATTCGCAATCGAGAAATAGGCTTTCAATTGAATTACCAAATATCTTTACTTGCTCTTTGTTGGCTTCATTCTTTCATTAAACGTACACATGTGTTTATTCATTACGCCTTTACACGATTATGCATGATTGTTGTGTTTATTGTAATTAGAAGCAGCGTCTTCTAAGCAACAAAACATGAATTAAAAATATAATGTGAAGTGAGCAAGTCAAAATTTTTTAAAAAGAAATGGATACAATTTATCACGATACTAACTTATATAATTAACAATTAAATAACTAAATAAATATTTAACAAATATAATAAAAGGGCTAGATAAGCGAGGAATATGAGGCAAGGAATCGAGCCGAGGAATTAATTTAGAATAAACTTTAAGGATAACTTTTATCAGAGGACAGTTTATTGCACCTTTTGACACAATATACCATAAAAGAAAATTTTGGAAGGTTAAAAATGTTTTCTGAAATTGTAACTTTTTCTGAAGATATTTTCAGAGCAAATCAGAATATGTTCATAAAAAACCATTTTTATAAATACAGTCTTCTGTCATTCTGTTAAATCTGCCCTATACTACTCGCGAAGTTGATCGAAGTTAGACGAAGAGAGCTGTCGGTTTTTTGCGCCCAAGTCAAAGGACTTCACGAAGTTACACGATGCGTCTCACTACATTACTCAGCGTACTTCAGTTTGCAGGTAGACGTTGTACTGTTTACACTTGGGTGCGTACGGGTAACTCATGGGTGCTGAACTCCTCGCGAGGTTGCACGAGTGTGTAGTCACGTACTTAGGTCTAATTATACTTCTTAATATATATAATTCTTAAACATATATAATTCTGATTTCAAAAATGTATTTCTGTAATACAAGGGGTCGACTATATTTGTCTTTATATTTTTCTGAGAAGTCCAACAAATTGCTCAACTTAAATGTAATCATCGTTTTATTTACCATGATACTAAAAGTACATAATTATATAATAGCAACATTAATGATTCTCAAACTAAGAATAAAAAATTATTGGAAAATCTCAACAACATAGTTTAAGACCATGAGAAGTTAAATACGAACTTAAAAATCTAAAGGTTTAGAACAAGTACTATGGACGGATACTTTTCTCCATTAAGAAGAACTTTAATTCAGGCTTTAAAGGTCTAGACTTAGTGTTCATGTCATTATTTATCTCAGAATTAAATAAAGTTTTGATTTATAAAAAAACATATCTTGTATATTTATACCTAGAATAATTTTTCATTGTTCACATAAAAAGCATTTCTATTATCAACTACATATTATTTTTCCCCAAATTCATAACTTTGGACATAGACTGAACTTCCCTTAACACATGATTTCAGTCTACTTTGACATAAAAATAAAATATCAATGAAATTTGACGTAAAAATCATGCAAAATATTTTTTTTTAAACATTGGACACCAATTAATATTGTCATAATATTCACTGTTATTATTTTATCATTTCAGACAGCCAAATAGGGATATCCCTATAAAAATGAACCCTTAATGAGTACCGCTGTTTATTTTGGTATTATTTAGACAAATTATTTTCAAAATTTATATCAATAAAATTTACAAGAGAAACATTATCAGCACGATCGTCAAGAAATATAACCATTAGGATCACCAACACCAGTGATTGCTTGCGTCAATACAACAATGAAAATTGATGGACGTGGCATACATTAAAACAACCTTGTGCTGGACACTAAACAGGCCAATGTAACGCAGAATCGTTTATTGAAATAAATGTATGATTATGCTTTTGATTGATTTCACATTACCACAATTGATATGCATATACTATTCATATGAACCCGAATACACTGTATATTTATGTATACAGGTTGTTGGTTAAATGGTGTGATCATAAATTTTTTTCAGATTCCTATTAAAAATTAAAATAATATAAAAAAAAAATTTTTAGACCTTTTGTCATGAAGCCATAATATATTTATGATGAAAAAATATTTTTTAATAGTAATAAACAGATACTATATAAACAAAATAAGAAAAATTTAATTTAATGTCGAAACAATATTTTTTCTGTAAAATATTACTCACATCTCTGGATATTTAAATCTCATTAAAGGGTTTGTTAGTAAACATCTCCGTCATTCAGTGTGCTTGTACTCCACAACATTTAATCTAGAAATACTGTGTCTCGACAAAGAAAAAATAGAAATTTCAATAATCAATATACTTCGTGACTCGAATGTGATAACAGTACAAATATGTCCAGGTCTTTAATTTGTTCTTCAGTCTTCTTCAGAGTATGTGACCTGGCATTGTTGAATATAGCTCAATGTTAATAGTACGACCACTAGGAATAACATCATAATAAACCAGATCTTAATTTCACCAAACACATATAAAGATTTCAATATTGTAAAATTCTCTTTTATGTACTGAATTATATACTTTTGTCTAACAATTGCTTTTACATATTAGGATTACGAAAAGCCTTTTTTTTCATTAGAGCTACTACTTTAGATAAAACGATGATCGCTAAAAAGATACAAGTCGGCACTTCGAGCCAGTGCTATGGTTCGATGACTTTTATTCATTTTGATTGGTATTTTTGATATTTCACACTGTTTTACGCCCAGGACATGGTTCACCTATGGCCTCAAATTCTCACTAAAAAGCATTAAAACTATAATTGCACTTTACAATCATTCACCACATTTTCACCTTTAATCTCACATATATTTGTTTATCTGCTGGGGTAGCTGCATATGTACTTTCGTTTCCAGCAGTAAAGCAAAAGCATGCACAATTCGAATTTTTCGAGATTCAATTCCTTTTTTTATGAAATGAAAATAAGAAAGCTTCTCTATTTCTTACTACAATTAGATCATAGCAACTAGTCCATGGGTGTCCAACATAATCGAGTGGAGGGCCAGGTTTATTATTTTTGAAACCGTAGCGGGGCAACAGCACAGTGAACTTTAAATGTGAAGAAAACTGTAATTTTAATTTTTGAACATAAATTATAATTATTTATTAAGAAAAAGAAAGCCTCAGGTTTACAAATTTTCACACTAATGAGAAGACTGACATTTTTTTTCTTTGCACAGTGCGTCTATGTCAGCTGATATTTTAGAAGTGGCTATGCGCATAATACCTGTACGACGGGTGCCTGAAAAAGATGATCTTGTTATGTTTCATGTGGGAAAGAAGCTTTTCGCAAGTGTATGTACTACCAAATAAGGAAATTTGTTGAAGAGCTAATCTGGTAAGGTTTGGGTATTGGTTGCAGTTAATATACAAGTAAGGCAACCATCAAATACGGTTTTTAGGAGAGAATTGCTTGCTCAATTCCAACTGTGGGTTTAACTCGGCGCTTTCAATTTCGACATTAAATGGATTTTGAAATGGCTTTCATGTTGGGTATTTGTGGTTTGAAGTCTACGAATATCTCCTCAAATTCATTCGTCAATCTTTGTAACAACGATGCATATTTGCCTAAGTCCATTGCCTCTTGAAGATAAGGTATCCCAATGTACCAACTCCCTTTGTTCCAGTTGTTTTTCTCGTGGTACCATTTCTCGTAGATACTAGGATTGTCTAGTTTAGACATTAGGGCATCGGATGACACAATGGTTGTCTACTTGTGAGTACATGCACAAGTTAATACAGGCTCTATAGTGAAGACTACAAGGTTGATTATCCCTTGCAACTATAATACTAGTATGTTCGCGGGAGCAAGACAATTAGACTGAAGTGTTTTGTAGGCTTCCATATCGCGATACTGGGTTCCGTAACATACCTACCTACCAACATCTACACATTATTCATTTTGACTATCAGTTATTGGTTCAACTGACATAGGCATATTTTTTAATGGATATTTGCACCCACGTCCTATTGACGTTTTTAAAGTTTTAACTAGAAGGACCTTTGCGCCATATGGCCGCATCGATGCCCTGGGGCCATATATTGAACATGCCTGAACTAGTACGTCACACAATGTAATTATACTTCAAATAAGAATGCCAATATCGTTTTATCATATTGTATTCATAGACAATGACATTATATTAAATGGACCTTATAAAACTAATGAAAGTAATAGCTCCAACAGGGCTCACAAATATTATACAAACATATTTAAATATAGATTAACATGGACTGAAGATAAATCGAGACAAAAAAGCATGTGCAAGCACATAACAAAAGCAATTATGGAAATTCCTAAGTTTATATTACAGGTGAGAGAGTAAAACATACGTGAGAATGGCACAGCATTGCTGTAAGGTGAAAGTGGGCCAATTATTGCATTCTCTGAAGAAGGCAGCAGATAAATTCTTAACACATAAAGAAACTATAAATTCTTAGCAGGATTTAATTTTGTCTTATACAAGGTTCACTGGCTACTCGCAGCGGTCACGCACTTAACTGCAATCATTACCATTCAACTAGCTTGTCAGCATTACTACTATAGATCATGAGCAATATGTATTCGTAATTGTGAAGAAATGGCAGGTATTGAACAAATGGAAGAGGTTGTAGTATCATATTTCATATATAGTAACATAACAACTTACAATGGTAGAAAATTACTAATTGATAGAAAGAACATTTTTACCCTGTAAAAGTAAAAGTTAACTTAATTTCAATGTGGTAACATAAATAAGGTTTATAATATAAAATATCGACTGTAACTGATGCAGCCAGATTTTTTATACGTTATAGAAATGTTTACAAAACAAGTTCATCTAACTCTGGCATAGAATTGGAAGCAGCCGTACAAGTTGTGAATATCACCATCACTATCAGAGCCAGCTATTTCTTTGTTAATTTGAGTTATGTCTAATGAAGCATTTTTATATATGCAAAATTTTGATTGTTTAAAGCAACTTCTATTAGCTCTGTAACATTTGTGAATTGGTTTTTGTTTGATCATCAATGAAGTTTTGATCATGGCCACAACTACCATGGTTGCTCAGTAGAACAATACATGGAGCAATTTAAGCACTGTGATCGGTTAATGGATAGAATTCATTCTGCATTTTGTGAGAAAGCACAATTAAAAATCGTTATTTCACTATTACTTTCTAGACAATTCTAAATAAACCAAAAATATATATTGCAAATGCAATATTATTCCTGGCCTTCTACTGGCAGTAGCCATGTGTATACAATAATCGAAATGTAACCTCATATACCATATGATGTTCCTCAACTATACATCAAAAATCAATTAACAAAATTCAGTAGTTTAGTCACAAGACAGTTTTAAGTGGTTTGTAATTTGAAATACGATGTATGTAACTTCAAAAACTCCACACCATTACCGTTTTGCTACGGTCAGTAACATGAACATTGAAGAAAAACAATTTTTTTTTCTTAACATAATCGTTTATTTCACTATTTTAAAGTAATTAATGGTTGGCATATTACTGGCTGAATTTTATTTAATTTCGAATGGTCAATTCCACATTTTATATGCTTTCCCAAAATGTAAAAATACATTTTTATAGATATTTATATAAAATAAGGCCGTAACAATAGTCAGCCAAACACTACGAGTCCCAATTCATAATAAATAACAGCCATATAAACATATGAGAACTACCTCATCTTTTGAAGACCTTTTTTGAGCACTAATGCAGTATGCTTATATAACATGTCTGTACCTATAATAATAATGGAAACAAAGACTGTTCATTACGGAGAGTTCACATTAAGCTAGTATTTTATTCATGTGGTAAGTAATTTACTTACAACTAAATGAGTTAGTAACTAAAAAATGTCCGAATACAGTGCAGTTTACCGAGTGGCGAGTCAATATGAGCAGAATACAACTAAACTAAACAACTTAACTAAAGATAACATATTCAGACTTATCTCTCAGCTTATTTAGTATTTTGAGGGGAAGAACAAGGGGCACTACTTGGCCGAAAAAGTAAAACAAAAAGCATTGACTCGACTAAACGTTTTTAATAAATTATTCTACTAAATTTGTTATTCATACTCTTGTATATACTAACCCACTGGCTACTTCACATAATGTGATCAAACCTTTAAAGACGTTTTTCAAAAAATCAGTTCAGGACCTACAAGTAAACTACAGGCAAGAAATTGATTTTTTTTACGATTTCTCTGTTTGTAAGCGCATCGTGGAAAAATTTGTGATCAGTTTTTAATGAAATTTTCAATATTCATGAACTTAGTATCCCAGAAGAAAAGTGTCGAATAATTTCAATTAGAGATGTGTAACTCATGAGTGAGAGTTATAAAAGATATAGCTCACATATTACGATTATATCCATCACTCGCTCACTTGAAATCAAAATGTATCAGTATATCACTAGCTCAGGAGCGATAGGCGCCTTTCGTTTCGCCAAATCAATCATTTCACACACTCATCGTGAAGGTAGATATAAAAGTATATGTTTTGACGTTACATGAAAGAGAAAGAAAACAATCGAACTGTTTAGTCAAATATTGAACTGGATCTTTGTAGACGACGTAGCTACTCGTGATCAAATGTGAACACTGTAATAAAGTATACTTTAGTTCGCTCAAAATATTTGCGTAAACAAACACTTTTTGTTTCATTACAAAGTTTCAAATATATAATTGTATAAATACGCCAATCTATTCCAATTTATTTAACTATCATTAAAGTTATTTTATGTATAATTTGAATGTAGGTTGATATTCCTAAATCTTGAACCTGTAATGTATTAAACAAGGTGGATACTCGTGTAGAATTTATTTTTATTTTCAAACAATATTGTGTAATGTTCAGTCATTACTATTTATCACCATATTGAACAATGGTCATAGCATTGTTCAATGGTTCAAAATACGCGTAATAAATAATTTCGTTAATAACTCGGAGTACTGAGATACTGATCTACTGAGCTGGAGATATAAATGAGTGATATATATCTTTCCAATCAAATGATATATATCACTCTTTTCCTTTCACTGATACATTTTGCGCACCTCTAATTCTAATACAATACTGAGAATCTAAAAAATAATGTCTATTTTCTGTTATTTCTATCATAAAAACTATTAAGCCAATTTGAATGGTTCTCTCGTTACTATGAACCTAGGAAAGAAATTGAGTTATATTTTATTTATTATATATTAAGTAGGAAGGGAAAACACTGAAAAATAAAACTGAATAAAACCTGTTAGTCATGAGCCGAACTTGCGCTTAGGCACATACACACATTTAATTATACACTGCATTTAACTACTTACAAATGACAAGTTGAAAAAAAGAAACGCAGATCAATCCAAATCCTCTGGCTACAGAATTACTGAACAATACCAAATAAGTGAACAGGCTCAAAAGAGATCAAGTCTGATTGGGTAGCAGTGATATTTTGCCCTTGCACTCTGAATGCTAAATCTCGCAAACTCAACAAAAGTGATAATAGACTAAAGAGACTGAACACAATTCCAAAAAAAAATTTTTAATATCCCTTTTCAGAGGCTTAAAAATATCGTGAATTTCCCAAAAGCTGCGAAATTTAAAATTATCATTACAGCTTTTCAGCAAATTTTAGGAAAATTCCAGTAATGCTTTTTCATCATTTTGACTCTATCAGTTTTTGGGATGAATTGGGGGGGATGTGTTTTTGTTAATAATTAAAACCATCTAATAATTAAAACTAATCTAAAACCATCTTACATAACATTCTGAAAAAAAAATTTGGAATTTATATAATTTGCCTTTTTAATTGATACCCCACAAGCATATGAAAAGAAAAAAAATATATAAAAACTTAATATGACCTTTTTATATATAGCTATGTCAAATCCCATGTTTTTATATCAAAGGCTTCTAAAAATAGTGGCTGTAGCTAACAAACAGGCAAGTAATTTTATAATGTTAATCTTTTTCCTTTTGAGCTACGACACCTAGTACCTACCTTTACTAGCGATTTATTCGAACTTTCTTCGAAATGTTTTGTTTAATTCTGCATCAATGATTTTAAGACACAAAGATCTCTACTTTAGGCATATTCCTAGATGTGCTTAGATAGTTTCTTAAAATTCTGAACATAACACAAACATCTCATCTTCTACAGTGTTTAACAAAATTAATTTTTTTAATTATACCATCATTTTTAATTTAAAACGACCATCCCTCATTATTATAGTAATAAATGAAACGAGCAACATTTACAATGATTCATTTAATATACTGAGAATGATGTATATATTTCAGACAAAGTCCTCATATTATGTTACAAAATATTTTGTAAATTTTTATTTATTTCATCATAATTAAATGGCGTGTATCATCAGCTCTCAAACTGGAATACAATTCTTTAAAATCACTATTCAAGAGAAATTAAATTAAAAATAAAAAATTAATCATACTTAAAAATAAAAAAGGTCTATCATAGTGATCATATTCTACAAAAGAACAAATCATTCCGAGTCTTCTTAACCTAAAATTATATATCTGAACCAGAATCTCTTTAGAAACATGTTCAATAGATACAATTTAAAAAGATAGCCAGTTAGCGTTGTCTCTGCTCATCGAATCTGTTCATCTATTACTTCTCTTCGTGGCGCGTAGGTCTTTTTCTATCTCAAATTGCCGGAGGTCAGCTCGTTCCAGGAAATCTTGTCTCTCCAAGTATCTGTCACAGAAAGATTTAGATTTGGTTAATATATCAGAGTTTTTTTGCTGTCGAGAAGCAAGTATACATTTCTTCACAATATACCATATGTAAAACACAACAGTACTTATTCTTTTACATACTTTAATGTATCTAACTTATGACAGACTTATTGCTACAAGAGCAATGTTTTACAACCAACCAGATCACCGATCCAGCCTCACTCGACAAGCGGCCGGTAATCGAACTCGTATCCCCGCAGTGCGCTGCACAGTCAAAGACTGTTTGCCCTGTTATCAACCCAACAAATCATAGTGACGACTTATGGTATCTAGTCCTCATATTTGCAAAAATTAGGAGCTTAAAATATAAGTGAAAAGTGAAAAAGAAATAATTACATTCCTCTCTTGCTATTCGCGAGGGTTATGTTATCGAAAAATGCTGCTATCTGAATATATAAATAAATTAATCTACAAATAACAAAGGAATTCTTTTCCTTACCAGTGAAATTGGATCTGGTGTTAAAAAATAATTCTTTTACAAAATCTGGTATTTTGTAGAATCCAAAGAACCAAACAATTCATCAATTGATGATCAGCAAAAGCCAAAAAATAAAATAAAATTTGTAACCATAATACAAGAAAAGGTATCTTCATAAATGCGCACATATTACACTTTTAATATTTCAAGAATTGTCAATAAAAATATAGTCAATACTGATAGTTTTTTTCATTGGTAACCCTTGCATAAATCAATTAAAAACAGACTGTTAACTGACATAGACATTTATTCTGTTGTTGTCAAAATGAATGTACCATTTGCTCTTTTCGAGTTTTATGTGGTTACATTTTTAGTATTTCGAGATTCGCCAATAAGAAATAAAAATAACAATTAAAATCTTATGAAGTACATAATAACTGTTTAGATTCCAAAATATAGTCAATACTGATATTTTTTTAAATTGGTAACCCTTGCATAAATCAATTAAAAACAGACTGTTAACTAACATTGACATTTGTTCTGCTGTTGTCAAAATGAATGTCTCTCTACTCTTTTTGAGTTTTACGTGGCTTTTTTCCACTATCCTTTCGGGTCTATGAATGTTGTGGATTGGTATGTTACAATCTGCATTTTGTATCATCTTGCTGGGCTCCGTAGAAAGGGCATTTACAAACTGTTGTGAAAATAATACAACTTTTCTCATTGTCTGATTGATGATTTAAATAAGTCTTTTAATGGGTAATCTTTTAAAGTGTATCATTTTTATTCCTTTAACACTTGGAACGAACACTATCTGAGTGTTTGCCTGTATCCTTTGTATGAAATATCAAGAGATATATATTAAGGGTTTAAAAAACGATATAGATTTAAATATTTATATGTAAAAAGCGGCCAGCTAACGCTCATAGAATTAATTGAGTCCTGCATGACTGCTAGATTAAAAAACTATCAGGTATATAAAAGCATACAAGGATCGTCCATTAATCATGTGAGGTCCAAATAGGAAAGGGGGGCTTCGGATAATATCACTATTGATCACAATGGGGGAGGAGGGGTTGTTGTTACATATCACGTGTATATTTTCGTGCAACCATGTCGATCTTTGATTGAAAGACACGTTACCTGTGTCTAAAATTGTGTTTTGTAAAGGCGCCATAAGGCGTGTTACGTGTCGTATTACGACACTTATAAAGTATATTTTATAAATATACTTAAAGTATATTTTTTCATGGAATAAACCAAAATTTAATTTATTTCCTATGAAAATATTGTTATGTAAATAATATCTATCACATCTTTAAAATATACACACGCTTTTACATATTTAGGAAATTAACTTTTGAACCTTTTCTAAACGTCGGAAGTACCTATGTTTAAATGTGATATAATTACACGTTGACCATTAAAACACTTATTTTTATTTGGTATGAATTTTCCGATAAATAAATTAAATAGCACGAAAATAATTAATTAAATATGATGACTTATTTTTGAGATATTTCACTATTTTTATTTGAATTTACATAAATTCGGATTAGTGTTAACATGACATAGAAAAACTTGTCTTGAGTGATACAGAATTAAATTTTTTGATAACCTGTTTGATATATCACGTCTATGTTATGTTTGTGTTAAGACACATTATTGGAAAGATATTTCTAGTGTCATAGTGAATAAGGCCATTGCTATTGAGTGAGTTGTGCCTAAAAAGCAAATAACAACCATTTTTAGCTCTATCTCAGCACGGGAGGTTTGAGGCCGTCGCCTCGCCGTTCTGGTTGAAAATACTGCCGCTCGATGACGCACCAATAGATGTGTGAATATAGCAGTAAATGTACGCACAAATTGTTTACGACACATGCTAACATAACCTAAAGCTGACACCGCGTATTATAAATTAAATTCTAACAATGGTTTCATACAACAGTTTAATATAGGAATTTATATTAATGTAACAATGTCTTCTTTGTAGAGTATAAGAAGAGTGAAAAACTTGAAAAGAATTTAATGAGCTGCGGGCTGTTGTGAAGCAGAAATACACTATAGAAAAAGACTATAAAATGGGCAAGTAATCTTTTGGTTGAGTATTGCCGAAAAAATCAAGCGAAAAATTCATCCAACATCGTTTGCTGCTGCCCTATCACAACAATTACAAAAAAAGAGTAATTACATACATTCATACATATCGTAACAGTCATATTCCCATATAGGGGCAGCCAGAGACGTTCCACCATATTTGCTATGGATGGTAATCTGTCCACTTTTCACCAAGACCCAACTAACCCAACATGACAGATGGTGAGTCTGTCGCTGTTACCAGACTAGTTGGTTAGTGAGTAATATTATATGTGGTATACAATATCGTCTCACTAGGTTTCCTCACAATGTTTTTCCTCACCGTCAGCGAAATATATAAAACACTTAATGTACATCAATCGATCGTATTGAAAAATTCATTGGTACACACTCTGTGCTGAGCGATTTTGAATTCGAACCACCAGCACAGAGTGTGTACCAGTGAATTAATTAATTAGTAATTAAATGAAGTTTTTATAGTTCGTTCATTGCCGGCGCATTGGATTATGCGCTCAAATGCGCCTACCTAGCATCCCACTGTCGCACAGATATGAAAACAGCAAGCCCATCTACGGGACCTGCCATTTTCATATCTAAATACAAAGTAAACCATGTCTGATGTGCATAATGAGTAATATATAGTTGTGAGATGGAGGGATAATATACCTAACAAAAAAATGTGCTAATAATACGTTCAGCTAATTTTATCACAAAACATCTTGTCAAATAAATTTTTATTTTTTTACTTCATGCTGGCATGTTGAACTGAAAGATTCACAATACGATGGTGGAGTTGTAAGCATATTATTTCTAGCAAAAGTAAAAAAATTGCACACGTACACACGTGTAAATTGAAATAAAAATAGATGGCTACAAATTCTTCTGTTTTCGAAAAAAATTTCATTCACTGAAGGGGAGTTCATTTTACTGTATACCATATTTTTTCAGATTGGCAGTGAGAGTATTGATAAACAAATTCCAAGTGCACCCATTGAACAAAGTCCATCTTTAGAACATCCTACGGTATGCGCCTCTGACCCAGACTGTCTGAAATGACTTGCTGAAAATTATTGTCGATTTGGCAAAGTTTGGTGCTTCTGCGGAGGAATGGGAACAAAAGTTCACCCCGATCAGTATTTTTGTGTTGCCATCCTTGGAAACCGTGGCATCTATTCTGGGTCCGGACCAGTGTTCTTTCTATCACAGGATGATAAAGGCCGGGACCCATAGGCTTGACGGCTGCGAATAAACAAGCTCCTCTACTAATGCATGTGGAATACCGCATATTATTGCCTGATCATGAATTGAGTAATTGCTTCCAAGCACAAACTGATCCCCAGTGTATACGGTGGGTGCATCATAAAAACCAATGATATGGGCCAAGCCGAAGCAGTGACGTACTCAGAGTCAACATATGTGGCTGTTAGAAGCGCCAAACATCCTTCATCGACAGCTTCATCGCAAACCGTGGACTTCAATAGGCTTACAACACTGGACGCTTTCAAGGAAATTATGCAGAATAAAGAACGATGCATGAAGCCAGTTACCTTGGTTTCATCTGATGGAGGACCCGAAAAAAACCCGAAATATGTGAAGGTTATTTCGCATGCAGTAAACCACTTCATCAAACATGTTCTAAATGCAATGTTCATCTTTACCCGGGAAAAGCGCGTTCAACCACATAGAAGAGAATAGGCACCTTTGAGCCGGCAATTGCCTGGCCTCATACTACCTCATGATTCTTATGGAACCATCTAGATGAACAAGGAAGAACAACAGATTTTGATCTTGAGAAAAATAATTTTCAGAAAGTTGGAGAAGTGCTTGTTGAAGCATGGAATTCTATGGTTATCAACCACCATGAAGTTGCAGTAGAGCACATGCAGCCTGATGACACTGCGGAAAGATTAATTCCAAATCTGCCCTCACCGCAGTGGTATAGTGAGTTCTGCCCTCCCCGCAATGATATAGCATGTTCGAGAGAGCCATTATTTACTTCAGGTACAGTAGTATATTATTTATCTATTTAATTTTTTCATTATGTTTTTCTATGCGAGTTCATTGAACAAATTAAATACAATAATTACAATTGACATAACTTTATATCATCTATCAGGTGGTGGAGGTATCTAAGTGTGACAACCATTCTTGCTATGGAAACATGCAGAGTTCTTTTAGACTAGTTCTTCCCGAACAATTCCTGACACCTCCATATCCGATTCTCCAGTTGTCCGTGGCTTATATATTCCAAAACCTGAATACCATGACGGCGAGACGTTTGCATCATTTATTTTGCTGCGGTCTCTTGGCATAACTCCTACATATGAAGGTTTTGAAAAAATGCCTTGTGGGAAGAACATGCAAGCAGTGTGGACTGCATTTTTGCACAAAGAAAAATGCTCAGACACACAGGTCTCTTCACTACGAACAAAGCAAGGAATAGAGGGATGATAGTCCAGCGCCTAATGTTCGTCCTACACGCATTGGTACACGGCGCTCAAAATGATAGCGTCGAGTGACTCGATGAGGACCATGTCGATCTTCTAAATGAAGTACCTACAGTTGAGCTTCAAAATGCTTGCCCAGATATCAGTATCGAAAAAAGTGGTCCTCGGACAATGCTTTTTAAATTAATATGTACTGTTTTTCATTGTATTTTTCATAAAAAAATATTTAAGTTTTTTACTAAAAAAATATATGTGAGGGGTAGCTTAGAATCTCACCCCATATAACCAAGACGGAGAGGGGGGGGGGGGTGTAAAAAGTAAAAACCTCACGGGATTAATGGACGCCCCCAAATAGTCCTGGGAAAGAATTTCGACTAAAATAATTTTTGAACCCTTACCCGTCTTTCCCTTTATTGTGAGTCTGCAACTCCTCGTTTATGCCTTCTTGATCTTTGAACATGTTCCAATCTAATTTTGACTTCTCCAACGTTGATAGCTTATTCTTTTTTCCTATTTTACTCAACAAAGACTGTAATCCACCTGCTGGCCTTGTTTTAAGGGCTGGAACAGATATAAAAATTTACTAAGACCTATTTTTCTGAAGCAAAAATTATTCAAATATATATTATACTATAGCTCATTCCCTTTGCTAGCTAGAGACCTCTGACAGAAAGACGGACAACATTATCACATTAATAGTAAAATTTTCGAAATTTATAAAATATTTCAGTTTATACTGCCTTCTATATCTATCTGTTCGTCTTTTGAAAATTATTCTACAATTTGTACACATAACTTCCCATCCCAACAGATCGATGTTAAAATATAGCAATAGAAAATTCACTTCTTTTTCTTGTAGAAATAAAGAAAATTGTATTAAGTCATATAAATTAAATATTTTCATTTTAACCAAAATTGTTGTTGAGGTAAATAAAAAAATATAAAAAATGTCACGTCATCCAACTGCAGAGCAGCGAATTTTAATATAAGGCTTAATTTGGTGCAGTTGGTTGATTGTGAGAATGAAATAAAATATGTTTTCAAGTACATTGTATCATAAATTAAAATTAGATTTTCTTTTAATTTGAAAAAAAAACCAAACAATAAAAAAAAACCAAACAACCATACAACATCTTCAGGTGGGCTATTAGCAAAGATCAAAGATCTTTGCTAATAGCCCACCTAAAGATGTTGTAATACAACGAAACCTAGGTCGTGGCAAAGAAATTAAAGAAAGTAGAAATAATATTACATCACGTAGTTTCATTTCATTACGAACAAAAGGTATACTTTACCTTTTGTTGATGAAATACCTGGTGCTGTGGTACTGGTGACGGAACATGATCCAGAGGAAGCAGATGACTGGCTGACTGTATTGTTCTGGACCACAACTTCTTCACCTGCAAACTCAAATATTCGCTTCTCGCTGCTGCTAACACATTTGCTCGACAAATTTTTACTTTTGGCATTTACAACGTCCACTTTCTTTTCAGCCTCCGAATTTTGACTGGTATCCTTTTTTAGTGCTTCCTTATTCTCCACTTTCGAGTTACTCGGCGCAGTATCCAAAAATTTTGCCCACAGATCATCTTCTTTTTTCTTTTCCTCTTCAGGATTTATAGGCTGTCGAGTCGTTTCTTCCTCTTCATCGGCTGATGGGCTGTGTCCGTTTCGCGTTTTAGCTTTTTTCTTACCTATTTTCGTGTTTTCACTTTGTTTACGTTTACTTGCTTTCTTTTTAACTTCATTTTCATACTGTTGTTCAGTTTCTTCATCAGCAGAATTTTCTTCAGAAAGTTCTTCTGCTTCTCCGGGCACAAAATCTTCATCACTTAAATCACTATCTGACGACATGTCTGCAACATGAGAAAATTTAAGGAGTTCCATCAATTTTTCATTTACAATTCTAATATAAAACACCGTAGTCCTTATTGTCTTTTTTATAACATGCAAAAATAACCTAGTGATCACTCACCAATTGAGTTCAGATATAAAAATCCCCAGATCGCCTACAACAATTTTAAATATAATCTATAAAAGAACTTTACTGATAATACTTTAAGTTCATTGCAATAATTGGGCAATTATAAAAAAGCAAACAGAATATAGTTTCACAATTAAATGAAACTACGTGATGTAGTATTATTTCTACTTTCTTTAATTTCTTTACCACGACCTAGGTTTTGTTGTATTACAACATCTTTAGGTGGCCTATCAGCAAAGATGTTGTAATACGACGAAACCTAGGTTGTGGTAAAGAAATTAAAGAAAGTACAAATAATACTACATTATGTAGTTTCATTTAATTGTGAAAAATGCCAAATATATTCAGTACAAGACGTTGGTTTACTGATGAAAAGTACATGAACAGTGAATAAAACCTCTCAAGCATGAACAGAATATGAACTAAAAGGTTTCCATACACATATAAGATATTTATAAACTTACATAGAAATCCTAAGTCTATGCTTATAAAGGTTTAAATATTTAAGGATACATGATTCTATTAAATCGTTAAACATAATTAATTTTTCTATGGGATATATTACTGCCTAGTATATCCTCATGGGCATAAAAACAATGTTTTGTTTATATTGCTCATTGCTCGAAAACTATTCTTAGAATTTGTTGTTCAAAAACAGAATTTCTGTATTTAAGAATTTTTTTGCGCCGATTTCTCGATGAAAACTAATGGCACTGACGAAAGCAAAGCCAATCGCATTGGCTGAAAAGATTACGGATAGAGTATTTTGGGAGACCAAAGGGATTCTTTCAATTGACTACCGGCCAAAGTGTCAAATATTTAATGGCGAATACTATGCAAATCTTCTTGATTAACTAGATGAAAAAATTAGAGTGAAATATGAGACTTTGCGAAAGAAAAAATCTTCTTTCACCACGCAATGTGCCCGTCTGCAAAGGCACTTTTGCAATGGGAAAATTAAGGGATTTGAAGTAGGAATTGTTGGAAATTCCTCCCTATTCGTCAGATTTAGCTCCCTTTGGCTTTCATCGATTCCCAAATCTTGTGGCTGGAAAACGTATGTATATTTAGTAAAATGAAGAAGTGAAAACAGCAGTGAATGGATATTTTGAAGACCTTTCAGAATCGCACTTCAGACACGGAATCCAGTTATTTGAAAAATACAATTTGTCTAGAATTGTATTAAGCTAAAGGGAGGTTAGATTAAGAAAAGTGCATTTTTAAAATATAAAACTTGTTTTTTCACTAATAGGCCGAGAACTTTTTACTTTACCCTCATATGTTATAAAAAAAATTAGTACTTTACTCAAAGACCTTGCTTCGATGATACCTTATATGCCTAGGAAGAAAACAAAAATATTTAGGCAATTTAGGAATGGAAACCCCCAAAATTAACTCGCACATAATTTTAAATACATAAAATATTTGCTTTTAGGCCAATGCACTACATGTTATATGACAATTTGTTAACTATAGCTCATTTGCTAGCTAGAGACCTCTGACAGAAAGATGGACAACATTATCACAATAATAGTGTTCTATTCGAACCGCTTGGTACAATACCCCCAAATTTACAATAATGTGGATTTAGGTGTCAAAAACAGGTCATTTCATTCCACAGCGTACTTGACAATACTATACATAATTAATATCAATCATTTTGGAATGTATTGAACTGCTGTTTTTTTAAATTTTACTTTATGGATTAAGCTTACCCAAAATTATACAACAATATAACTAAATTATGTTCAATGAAAAAAGAGAATATATTCTGACGATTGCACCGTGCTTATGAAAATAATATTATAATACGACTTATTAAAACAATAGCTGAAATTGACTTTCACTCAAATGCTAGATTATGAGTAAACCCCTATTTACTAAATTTGCAGGTAAACTGATAAAATCAATTATTTAATTTTGATAGATTTCAATGATTCAGAAAATTTGATCCAATTCGGACAATATCAGAGATTTCAAAAATTATTATACAGGTAAATAATATAATTTAATCATTACCAAATTTTCTAGGTCTACAATGAATAACAAGACCAAATGACGAATATAGATACAAAGAAAGACCTTAAGGCAAGTGTATTTTGAGGAGTATTCTTTAATAGACAAAATTTGAAGATTGTGCGGGAAGCATATTGGCAAAAGGCAAACTAAGTGTTACCGACATCAAAAACTTAATACTGTACAATTGAAAATTAAGTGAACAAGCATTAATTAAAATTTTATTAAATTACATTTTAACGAAAACAAGTAAATTCAATAAAAAGCTAAACAATTTTCTTTCTATTCCTATTCCGATTTTTAACATTAGATACTTCGTAGAAATTGCTTCCTATTTTCGTTCTCTTCTGAGATCTTTCCAACGCTCTCCTTTGTTTGCTTGTCATTTTCTTTACTTGCGGTGCAGTTTCATCGTGACCTCTCTTGCGACCTTTTCCAGGTTGTATATCAGATACTGTAAATGTGCCGCTCGCTGCTTCTTCTTTTCTTGCCTTAGCTTGTGCTTTTATAGTCTCGGGATCGTTAGTCAAATGATCTTCTAATCCGCTATATTCATCTTCACTATTACTGTAGAATTCACTTATCACAGAAGAAGCATCGCTTTCGTTTCCATCTCCATCCTCAGTTGACTTTTCTGATTTATCATCTTTTGTTTCAGATATTTCAACTTTCTCTAATGGTTTAATATCATCGTCGTTGTCAAATTGAAGGCCAACTCGAATTTTTGCAAAATCTTGCGCAACTGTTATTTGATTTTGAACTATTTCAATGTTTTCCTTGGCTTCTTCGTTTCTGTTTTCAGTCAGGTCTTTCTTGTCGTCTTTCTCTTCTTTCTGTTCAACTTCTTTTTCTGCCACTTCACTAGCGTTTTCTTTTTTGGACAGAGGAACTTCAAAACCCATTGGAGCAACATAAAATGGTAGTTTGCCTCTCTGCCAGTCATTAAGAACCATGCGGGCCGTTTGACTAACATCAGGTTCTCCCTTCTTAAGAAGTTTACCAGTTCTCGCAGCTAATTTTTCTAAGAAATCTAATGCCGTTTCCCATCCGTCAACTTTGTAGGTCTTAATCATATAAACCCTTCTCACCCTCTTTATCACTTCTTCGATATAGTCCTCTGGATTCTGAACTAATTCAACTCTTACAACGCCTTTTAAAACTTTTTCTGTGTCAGTCTCTGCCGATGGATAAACAACTCCCGGGCAATCGATGAGGAAGATTCTCTTCATTAAAGTAATGTACTGCCAGACTTTGGTTTCACCAGCTATAGGAGCAACCTTGCAAACTTTCTTAGATCTCAGAGTGTTTATGACTGATGACTTTCCCACGTTAGGATATCCTATAAAACCGACGCTGATCTGTTTCTTGTCTATGTGCAATTTCCCAAACTGTCGTAGAAGGTTTATCAAGGATCCTTTCCCGAATGGATGAGTAAGAGAGGCGTGGAAAGCTACTGTGGGATACTCTGCACTCAAAATGGCTACCCAACGTTGCGTGACCCAATTTGGAACCAAATCGACCTTATTTAAAATAAATATTAAATGTTTATGAGGCTTTTCTTTTCGAAGAAAGTTTTCTATGTAAGGGCTGCGTGTGCCTTGAGGGTCCCTAGCATCCAGAACTTGAAGCAGCACATCAGATGAGTCAATGACTTTGTATAGCTCGTTCCAAATCCGTTTGCTCATGCCGGCACCGAACACCCAATCTCTCTGACCTTCACGCACACCTGTATCTTCTCGGACACGGTCAATATCTTTTGTTTCATCGTATTTCTCAGTACTATCATTCACAGCTTGAGACATTGTTTCGATATCGTTGAACTTAAGATTTACACGCTTCCGTTGCTTGTTGGGTCCAAAAGTTTTGTCGAAGCCCTCGGTTTCTAATAAATGTACACGCGCATGCTTGGCTGTTTCATTCAGCAGAGTAATTGGAAGATTTGTCGGTTTCATTATCACTTGGTAGGGATTTCTAACAGCAGCTCCGAGTTCCGTTTGAAACTTTTGTAGCGCACTCTGCGATATAACTCGAGAATTACCAAACCACTTCTGATTCGGTTCGACGCGAGCTCTCGTCCCCGATGGTAGCCAACCCTGAAACGGTGCTGGCGTTATTATTTTACCAGTTTTATCTCGTTTCGCCTTAAAGTTTCGGTACATTTGCAGTCGTTTTATCGTGGATTTTGTACGTGGGTTTCCTACACCCTTTAGGCCTTCAACCGGACGCTCTGGATTCATGGAGTGGCCGGCTTTGTTGAAACCCTGCTTACGGGGGGGCCCCGATGCCGAACGCACTTTTCCCATTGTGATTATTTAAACGTTTTTATTTTTATATAAAGTTAAATAATTTTATTTGGTTATAAACACAACAGGACTTGCACGCGGTTTACAATAAATGAAACGTCAACTGATCTGCGACTAAACTCCGAGTGCATGAAATACACAATTGCAAACTTGTTATAAATAATATTTAAGCTATTTGTAAAAAAAAATCAATGTTATTCTCACCTAACTCTTAGAAGAGACGCCTACGAATAAATTACAGATGGTAGTACTACTAAAACAATTTTATATCGTTTAATACGTATTAAAAACACTTTTTTGAAATAATACGTCTCCTACCGGTGCAACAGACTGCACATACTTCATGTGTATCGACTTGATCTTGTGGTTCCATTAAGCGATTCGGATGCTAAACATTTTACTTTTGTAATTTGCTTCTACACTCCCATATAATCTATTAAATTTTGTAAGATATAAATATATTTTGAATGAAATAAAAAACTTTATAAATTATTATATAATTCGTTTAATATATGAATAATAGAAATGTATTTCCAAAATTGTAAATGCTATCGTAGTAAAGACTATGGATCCATCGATTTGATATGACAACTGACAAGTGTCATAAGTACGAGTGAAAAAACTTTCCAGTGTGTAATTTAAATAAATTGTGATATTGAATAGTATTTATATACACTATAGGTTCGTTAAGCCGAGCGGGGCTTAATGAGCATACATCTACAGACTAAAGTCCCGCTGAATCGTTTTTTGTGTCCATATGAGAACAATATTCCTCCCGATGAATATCCGTAAGGGTAAAAATTGGGCAACATGTACAACATGTTTGCGGAGTTCCATCCCGCTGAGCTGGATACAATCGCTAACGTGATCGGCCTAACTCCCGCGGATCCCCTCAACACTTTCGCTGAAATGTGGTACCAAGTGTTTCTTTGGTCGTTGTTTTCGTCCGTGTTTGTGCATACCAGTGCCGCGCTCATAGCGTTTGCGACTTTGAGAAAGCACAAGTTTGGAAAGTTTTTCCCCGTTTTGTTGATTCTTATGGGCGTGGTGACGCCGGTCACGTCTGGTGTGCTTAGCAGTGCGGCGATTGCCTTCGTCTATCGCGCATCCTCGCTTCAAATGTCTCCAATATACGCCATGTTATGGGGCATCGGGCAAACTGTTATGGCGGCCTGCGTCGGTTTCACTAGAATCCTCGCCACTTTATAAATACTAGTGATGTTTAATTTTTTTACCGATATCCTTATTTTGTTTCCAATTATGTAATAAAACTTACCAATCTTTCAGTTTTATCAAAGTCTCATTGAAAGATTGAGAAATTTAATTACTTATTATATTTTTTATTAAGTACTATTCCTACTCTCACGACTGGTTTTATAAGTTAATTTTAGGATTAGAATGGGCAAATCATAGTTTAGTCCTGTATTGTATTGCCTTATTCAATTAATTATGTTCAGGTTGCGTAGCATTAGCCGTCCAATTATTTCCCTCATATATCATCTACTGTGTATCACTCGCACATCACAAAAAAACATCTAATATAATTTTATTATAATACCTACATTGCGAATGACTTTGATGAATGATTGATTGAAATCTTAGAAAAAGTTAATAAAACAACAATCTATAACATAGAAAGAACCTATTTTCATTTAAGGGCATATGAAAATATAACATCGTAATAAATTTTTGTATGTAAAATTTATACGTAACAATTTTGTAACATCAATTTCTAAGGATGTAATGCGACATCTTTATACTGTATATTATAGCATATTAAAAATATGAAACACCGTTAAAATCAAGTGTACATCTGTTTTTAAAAGATTAAGTATTGTAAATACTGTTTTTTTTAAATAATATTTGCAATTTCCTTTGTTGATTTGAGAAATTTTGTGTAATAATGGAGCTTTACATTTCTTTCAAATTGCCAAAATCACATTCAGAATGTTTTATTATATTCAAAGTTTCATCTGTTTTAATCATTTATGAGGACAGCACCTTCTGTAATTAATAATTTTTCTTTGACTCCTTCCATCATTTCCAGCCATTACCATAATCTTTTCCTTTTTGTCTCAACAGAGATTCTATCTCCGTTTCAGTTCACAATATTATTTAAAAAGTAATGTATAATGGAACTTTAGATGATCAAAAATTCATCGTTTGAGCAAGCCAGCAATACAATTATTTTAAATCAATGGTATTTTGTATTTAATTTTCAAATAAAATTTTCATAAATAGGGAGATTTGTCAAAATTTATTTTTACATATTTTATACACTAACATTTTTAATTACAGTGCTTAAAGTGTTATGAATAATTACGAAAATATATAATTACGAAAAAAATAAATGTTTTAAATCAGTTTTCAGAGAGACAGCTTAATAAAGTAACTTAAATCCCATTATATTAAAATACTTAACCAAATGGTTGTTTTTATATTTATTAAATTCAAAATGGTGTGTTTTTACAACTTTGCTATCCAAATTTTGTATCATATTACTGAAATCTTCACGTTTGTAATATTGATTAGCTCAATAGCTCATTCTGACACCTGTGATTGAAAATTTAATAAAATTAAAAGGTTTCAAAGAAAAGTAATTGCTTCAATTGAAAATTGTGACATGAAAATTAAGTTTCCTTAATTAAGCAGTACTATAAATCGAGTCCTGTGTGTTATGATGAAATATGTATTATAAGAAAGTAGAAATATTTTAATCCATTTATTCCATATTATTAAATTATGTGATTAACTTCTAATTGAATTAACTTGTATATGGACATTGCTGTTGACTTATAAGAACCTAAAATAAAATCATCTACAATTTTATATTGAATATCATTAAATATATTTCGTTGTAGACAGTAAATTTGCACAACATGAGAGAAAAATGCATCTGAAACAATTAAATATTTTGTCACATTTCATATCATTGTTGTTATAGAAATCTGCTGTCCTGAATAATCGGTTTTAGTTATTATGAAGGTAGCCTGGAGTAGTAGTGATATAACATTTGAATAACAAAAAATTGTATCAATAAGTAAAGGAAATAACTGTATTGTGGCAAACAGAACTGAAACAAAGGAGTAATTTACTAATTGTTTAATATTGAAATGTATATTCAAATATATTTCTCGTGATGAAGTTAACGATTTCTTGTGAAATTTAAATTTCTTTCTCTGATATATGAAGCAACATTCCATAACATGAGATACATTTCAGGTCAAGAAAGAAATGAAAATCACGGGGATGTAGGGTAGGTCGGAAAACCATTAAATGTCTGTCTTTAATTGGCACTGAATTAAAGGTCTCTCTCACCCAAAAATCATTACTTACCCAAAAATTGAGAAATTAAATATTACTTTAGAAATCTGTCTTGCTATAATTTAATTTTATATTACTGAATAAATCGTTTTCATATTTGCAACTACGCTCCACTGTCCTAAACGTTGTGTAAATATAAGGTGATTCTGCATTATCGTGCAACAAAATTGAATTTAAAGGCCAACACTTCAACTTTTTGTGAACAATTTTTTATCATCCCCAACTTTTTATCCACAAACAATTTCAGTTGATGTTTACACCACTTAAAATTTATGGATTCTTTCCATGTTGCCGATGTATATTCATCAGGATAAAACGTGTTACCACACTTAAAACTTCTGTAAGGCAAGGAATATTGCTACTGACAATAAGGCTAGTTAGCCTTTCCACATATTAGAGGCAAAACGAAAGCTTCATGCTAAAAAACGGAAACCCATGGTGTTCGACGTTGAATGGGTAGTTCAGATTGGCTAATACTTGGAAGCACCTAATTGTGACGTTACATTTAATGCTATTCTATAGATCCTAAATCGCTATTTTTTTTTTGTTAAAACCAAATTTATATAAATGTAATAATAAATTATATCTTTCGCAATTGCTCAAGTGTTAGACATAAATTTTTTTCCGTGGTTCTGGATGTTCTTTGTGTTTCACATAAAAATTACCACTTTTTAAACAGTCTAAACACAATTCTGCAAATTGTTTTAAATGAGAATGTATTCATCATACGTTTCCACAAGCAAACAATAACTACTATTAGCAATTTTCTTTAAATGAAGAATAACATGAAATTTACTCGTAAATACTCTTTTTGTCAAAAAACTAAATATAATAACCATTAAAGATTATGTTGGTACTTTAAAATATCATAGTTCTATATTGCAATACATAAAAATAATAATATTTATTCTTCCATTAGAATAAATAATATTACTTTTAATGTCTTATCTCTAATGATGCATTCTATTAGGAAACTGTGAGAATTAAGTGTAAGTCTTAATAGTATCATTTATTATCTTTGGTTGTATAATATCGTTTTTGATGCATATAAAAAAAGTTTCCGTCAATTGAATGATAAGCCCAGATAATGGTTGCAATTTGAAATATAATGGAATTGAAAATTTGCATGAAGAATTAAAAGGATGTAATTAAATTTTGTATTCTGAACAATGTATTTAGTAATATGATCATGGTGTGGAAAGTGGGGTGTTAGTAATATCTTGAGTGATAAAAATTTCTTACGTGTTTGTTAATCATATCAGAGTTTCGTAAGAGTACTAACAATGAACGTTTTATAAGTAAAATTGACATGGTGAAACAGAAATATTTGAGGAAACTTGTGAAAATTTTCAAAAAGTTGTATTTTCTAAATGAGAAATGAGTGCAAGAAAATTGCATTGAATTATTTGGAGGAAACATTAATGAAGTGTTTTAGATTAGACTAAAATAATGGAAGCTTAATAGTTGACAAAAATTATATATAAATACACTAAAAAATAACCGATCATTTTTTCTTCAATTTTCATATAAAATATCTTGATTAATAATAGAGATATAAATAAAATTCAAACTAGTTGTTTTCTGCATCTATATTTGTTTTTGTATTGCTCCATTTTATTGCCAACCATTAACAATTTTAAATGAATATAAAGTTATCATTTCACTTCCCTTTACTTCTCCTACCGAGTTGTCAAAAAACAAATAAACAACAATTCTCACATCACACTAGTTCTTGGTACAGTATCTTTTGTAAAGACCAATCTTTTTGGTAATAATTATACAAAATTAAAAGTCCACCTGGTAGTTTGTGTGTTTGAATTTCTGTTTGCAAAATCAAAATGATTTTCCGTGACGGGGCAACGTAGTCGCAATGAAATTTAATATATAAATATAATGTAAGTGCTTAATTGTAAATACCATACACTTGCAATAAGTAGAAGTTCAATGACCATGGAATATTGTAGATATTGTCAATGTGTAAATATATTTAATATAATATGCACAGGTGAATGGGCACATGATAGCTTCTCATAAGCGCTTACTTTAAAATATATAGTTAATTAAATATAATTTAGTGCAATGTATTATCAATTTATTTATTTATAACATGGCAATATCAATTTTATTTTTTTCTGTTTGTTATATAGCAATGGATAAGATGTAACAGCCTGTTCAGAATAATTGTGGCAATAATATTTCATATATAAATGGCATATTTATTCAGTTGTAGAATTGTAAAAATCCAGTAAATTAGTATCATATATTATTTAGCATTGATAAGTGGGTAGTTTGAATAGGATTGTTAGTTTTATAATGGTGTAAATAATACAAATCACCGAGTAGAAGTGGATCAACTACTGAGTAGAAGTTGTGGCCAGGGGTGTCAAAGTACAATTTTGTGATAAGCATTGGATCGAAATGAATTGGTGAGGTATATATAATTTTATCCCAAAGATATGTAAAGGTATGCTTTTAAAGTATGAATTTGGTATTGTTCACTCCCGAAAATATTGTTCTAAAAAATAAAAAAGAATTAAAAAAATGTTTGAAAATATAAAAAAATGGAACGTTTCGCAATTGAATTTTACGTACTAACCTACAACAGACTGATTTTAGGAACTATGGTTATTAATTTAGTTGTTGATTGCTCATATTTTGTATAAAAGAATTACTTATTAGTTACTAAATTTGACAGTTAGCCAATGTGCGTATGTATAATACGAAAGCTATAGCTTACATAGTAAAACCGGGGCAAAATTAGTTTTTGTACCAAATGGTCGACGCTAATGTATGATTATAAATTTGTTTAAAAATAATTATAAAATATGTGATATTATTGTCTTACTGAACTTCAAATTAAATTGAATTAGAAATAAAGGTTAATTATAAAATGAAATGTTTATTATTTTATTTATAAAATAAACCAAAGCATCTATCTATTAAGAAATCTGCAACATATTCTGATCTGATCTTATTTGATATATATTATGTTTTTTTAGGGTGTGGTACTCAAATAATGAAAACCTTTAATTTTGTGATGTCTGTCTATCTATCCACACATAGTATCATAGCTATTTCGGTTTAAAACTACAAGTGATAAAATTTTATAGGAAGGCGTAGACATAAATAAAAATGTAATAAAGTAATTTTTTAACATTTTTTTTAAGTAGCTTTTCTGTACTAAGAAATAATTTCTTTCACACATACAATTTCGAGTGGTATCATTGAAGTTTCTTGAAATCCAATTAAAAATGCTTGGTAATATTTTTTAATATAGCGTCTCCTTCGTAGATAATCTTTTTTTAGTGCTCGGTACTCAAATAGTGAAAATTGTTTAAATGTTATTTACTCCTTAAGAATAGATTTTCATATATACCACCCGGTATGAAGTTTTATGAGGAGTAAAATCAGAAGTTTATAACGTAAAAAAGTGTAATCATTAGGTTATGATCGTACGAAGTTCAGACCATTAAAAAGGTGTAACCGTTAGGTGACTAAAATAATGGAAACTTAATAGTTGACAAAAATTATATATACACTAAAAAATAAGCCAAAAGGTTAAAAAATACGTATATATTTAGAGTGAGATATCAGTATGTTTATTTGGTATTTTCTTATGGCGTAATCGCAACGAAGGAGTGTGACACACATAGTTTACTATCGTTCGCTTATATCAAGATAGCATTATGTGTGAATATTTGGTGTCTTCTATCCTACAAACCAAAAAAGTCTCTTAATTTTAACTTCTTAGTCTGACGTTACTAAATGTTTTTAATTTTGTATAAATTTGATCTTGTTCATTTGTGTGTTATTTAAAAATAATTATATTGTCAACATTTTTTTATTATACAATTTTCCATTTACATTTAATGATATTGATATTTATACAATACAGTATTACCTATTTTATACTTTTCAAGACAATCGTACTTAAGGAGTAAACACCAGTCGTGCTTTTGGCGGTTCACACTTTTTTTCATCATGTCAATTTGTCCATATACTTCAGTATCATAGCTAATTCAGTTTAAAACCGCTTATGATAACATTTTATAGGAAGACCTAGACATAAAGAAACACTTTTGAAATTTTTTTAAGGAGCTTTTCTGTATCAACAAATAATTTTTTTCATACATACCCTTTTGAATGGTATCATTGGAATCCTGTCACTTAGATTACAAGTGTTCTTGATCCCAGGAATCTTGTCTCTTAGATTACAAGTGTTCTTGATGGCATCAAGCATTAGTTGTACTTTCCAAAGTGTCACACGTGTTCGTAAAAATGATCTTTTGGCGTCTGATCGGCAATATTTTCTAACCTTTATCTGGCGTGCCAATACATTTCCATACGAGAATATAGAATGTAGCCCATTAATAGCAATATGCCGAACAACTTACGTATCTTTTGACTATTCGTATTTAGAGCGACTCCCATTTTACATAAGTAATATAAATTGTTGAATCTAGCAAGATTAAAATATATCAAAGAATTCCTAATTAAAATGTTCAAAATATTGTAATGAGGTCTTCAATTTTGTGGCTTGCAGGCGATAAGATCCTGAGCCACATTAGTGAAAGTAGTGGATTTCCACATTCTTGGTTTTTTGTTCTGTTGACCACGGTGGCGGCTACTTCCATAGATGTTTTTGACTGCAGGAGGTTCTCCTGATTTTCCCGCCGTAACTGAACTAATCAGATACTTACATCTGGATCACTGTCGCTGTCATTGTCACTATATCCATCTTGAGCAGGTCCATTTTCTCGTAGCAGCCCAGGAATATGAACTCCTGGCTCTGCTTCCTCGTGTAATATTTCCAGATCAGACTGGCATCCGTGTCTAAGTAACTTGTAATATATCATTATCTAGAGGGGTCTGTTGAAAAAATGACACCTTTTATTATATGAAAATTCAGCTCCACTACAAAATTTGTAAACTACAATGCGCGCACGTGTATTTAAACTTTCAGGTATTGTCACTGTATTTAACATTTGCAATTTAAAAAAAATTGCTCCATGCTACACTAGATAAACACTCAAACTAATTATTGAAATACAATAAAGAGTTAAATTACAAATTTAGATAAAAAAACAAAATACTTACGTCTACAGTTGTCTGTCATAGATGGAACATCTATCTTTAACATGTCACGACATAATACTGACCCCGCTTAGCCCGCACTGTCTTATGAACGAATAACCGAATAAAAAATTGAAACCATTTTGATGCAGTAAAATAAAATTCATTGACCGCCCTGTTCTTTTTAGCTAACGTAAGTTTGGTACTGTCCATTCTAAAAGGGTTATTAAAGATCCTAATATTACCACCTTTCAGTAAACTGTGAATTTGATATAAACCATAAATTATATACACTCAAAAATAAAAAAAATAAACAGTTATATTTACGTAATTATATAACTTTATTACGAAACAAGACTATTTCTGAAATAAATACAACATATGTATAAAATCAGAAAACATATAATCCATTTATACACTATTAACATTTTATCCAACTTTAATCACAATTTTACATTAAAATGTCATTAAAAATAATTTAATCATATATAAGTGATTACAAACTTTTACATAAACATAACATATGTTCGAGATTTTTCATTAATTAATTTTTGTATTATTTATATATTTAATGAACAAAATATAAGTCAACATAAGACCGTAGGTATTATAGTACATATAGTGAATCAAGATCTAACATAAAGATTTTTTTGAACTTTTCGAGTTGATTTTGACAATCATAACAATATTATTAAATTGCCACACTAATAAACCTGCCATTTTTATCCAGCAATTTCTGAAATATTATAAAAACTTTGCGAATTATCTCTGGCGGGATGTATAAAAAGAGATATTCGATATTATGTTCAGTGAGCAACAAGTTTAATTTTGAAAGTTTTAATTTTTTTAATTTATTACAAAATTAAAAAGCTTTATTGAAGCAGATTCCAGGTTATGTTCGCTTGATCTAGTAGAACTACCTTACCTAACATGAAAAACAACTCGATACTTAAAAGTGGCAACATTCTGTTTGGCTACCACTTGAACTAATTCTAATGAACTAAGATGGCGGTTTTATTAGTTGCCAGCCTAATGTAAAGTAAAAAATATGTATATTGCCAGTTTATTTGTTAACTAATAACACTATCTTTATCCAATTTGCACACGCACAAATAAATAGGCTAGTATCATCCCAAAAAATCAAACAATTCCTTATCAGCTAAACAAAAATGTTTTTTCTTACTATTAAGATTCGCATCAAGATGTAAAATTTTTTATTCTCCACTTTGTTCTCTATTTAACACAGTAGCAGATAACTTACAATCAATATTCCCTAAAACCTCAATTCAAAAATCGAATACATTCTCATTACTAAAATTTCAAAATTACTTCTATAATTTCTATGATAAAAAAATTATTTTCATGTTACACACCAAAATAAAGTAAAATAAGACAAAAGTAGAGAAAATAAGCCTAGTAAATATGATTACCTACTCAACAAGCATCCATAATTTTGGTTGTTATTGATCACTAATTCGATATAAGCGAACTTGGGGATAACAAGCAAGTGCTATAAAACATAACCATGCTTTTTGGAAAACAGTGTACGGCTACCAACAAATACCATCTCTTTATTTAGTACTCGTTTGAGCTCCACACTTCCTCTAGATAAAAATCAAGAAATCCTTTGTATACAACTCCAAAGGAAAAAGAATTTTAATTCACTGGCAACACTATTTTTAGAAACACTTATTGTATTAGTGAATCTTTTTTTATTGAAATGGTAGATAGGAAATTAAGAATTAAATAACCAGAATATAAAGTAATATTTACGTAAATAAATATTGAGAAGTTGATATTATTTAAAAGGATATAAATTTAGAGAGCGCAACTAAAGGCTCATAACAAATGTGGATGCATAACCATGTATAAACAATGTATAAATAATCTAACATTCAAAGATAATAAAAAAAACTTGATCAAAGTAGCAAAAAAAACATAAGCATAATAAGATATGTAACGTTTTTCTAAAAACTATCAATGTGCAGTCTATATTATTTGAGTAAATTGGAAATAAAAATTCAGCTGTCCTAAACAATAATAAATTTAAGGCATTTACGTATACATACAATTGATATATCATAAAAAAATTAAATATTAAATAAATACATCACATCACAATTCTCTGTTTTAATATTAAGGCACACATTACCTGTAAACGATTCCTTTCATTTTGAATCTTCAAAAGATCAAATATAAATGGTATAATTAATTACAAATAAATATTACAGTAGGAATGTTGTTAAATATAAAATGGAATCGTTACTAAAATTTTAAACTTCTAACTCAATGATAAATAGTAACATAAAAGATCCTGGCCAACCTTTAAAAAAAATAAAGATACACAAACAATAAAGTTTAAAAAAAATGAAATATTTAAAAAATGAGGGAAGACGGAGATTATAAAGTACCGCTGCTGTACGCCCTTGATGTCATTTCTCCAATAGCACTGAGCTCTCTTGCTCTCATTCTTTCAAATAATTCATCATTGGTTTTTTGACGGAAATCTTGCAATTGTAACGTAGCATCTTCGGCTCGATCACGATAATCTCTCGCTTGATTCTGAGGAGGAGTTATAAACTATTGTCAAATATATTCATGTTAATAGTTCTGCTTAAGTCATTATGTAAACAGCATCAGTAAAATCTAAACACTAGTCATTACTTATATTCATTTGATTCTAATGATATTTTTCTTAAATAAATCATGAACACAAAAAAAAATAAAAAATTAATTATCTTCACTCTACAAGAGAGTACAAGGAGGTAAAAAGTGTGACCTCCTGCGGGAAGGATGATAAAAAAAACATGGTAATATTTTTCCTTTTCAATATGGGATATATTAAATACAATACATCCCTAAATACTACATCCCTAATACATTTTTTATATTTTTGAATTATTTACTTATACACCCGAAAAACAATGTTTCTCCTTCAAAGTAGCTGGAAATCGCAGACTTGACCACTTCATCGTTTGTAAATTTCTTCCTATGTAATTTCTTTTTCATTTTTAGGAACAAATAACAATTATAGGGGGCCAAGTCCGGACTGAGTGGTAGAATGAGTGGTTCAATCCAGACTTGACCCGCCAATTTTCCTCGACTTTTCTCTTTCAAAGTTTCTCTTAAATATTCTTTAGAACAGCTCTCCCCTTATTGAAACACCCTTACTTTTTAATCTATGAGCAGGATACTCTCTGAGATCCAAAAAGAGATACCATTGTTTTGCTAGCTGATTGTGACACTTAAAACTTCTCGGAGGGTGGTGTACCCTTTTTATGGCACTACATAGATTCCTGCTTTGATTCATGCTCATACCTAAGTTTCATCCCTATAACAATTCAGTTGAAAATTTCATTCTTGTCTTCTGTAGAGTACTAATACTCATATGAACACTCTACATGCTGTTGTTTCTGTGGCGGAGTAAACATTTTTGGCACCCATCACGCGGTGACCTTTGACATACCAAAATTGTCAAGAATATTCGAAATAGTTATAGGAGATACCCCAATCATTTGTGCGAGCTGCTTCTATTTTAAAGAGGTCTCTTCCAATATAAGTAAACAACTTTTTTGACAATTTCTAAGGAGTTAGCCTAAATAGTCTATTCTGAGAGTGAGTCGTTTTTGAACGACTCTTCCTTGCTTGAAGAAATTATGCCACTTATAAATCATGGTTTTACTAAAATAAGAGTCCCTATAAACCAATGACATTTTATCCAAAATGATTTCAAGTGATTTTCATGCAAACGAACTTACTCGCACTGCAATGCAATTTGTGGGGGTTCCCTTAAGTTAGTTGTTAGACAATATTGAATTCTATTTGAAAGGACTAATTCTCGCTCAATATTCGTCGAGTCAATGTGTGAACTATCCCGAGTCTAAAATAAATCATGGAGAACTACTGCAATGCAACTAGTTAGTACAGATAGACTTTCAAAGATGTTACATTATGACCTACATTGGTATGTTTATACGCATTTTTATCATGTAATGTAATGTAATTTGCATTTTAGCATGTCATGTTATTTTTTTCGATCATTATGTTGTTTTTATTGTTGTCAAGATAAATACTTCCTTAATTATGGAATTTTACCTTTGAGTTACAGATTTATAGAGTTCAAAATCAGTCCGTAATTACGTAATTACAAAATTACTTAGTACCAACTGAAAATGATATTGTATAAAAGTGTGATGCACTCCTTGAACATGGATTATGATAACGTTTATAGAAATTTAACTTACTTCGAGAGTTTGTAAACGTATATTAGCTTCTGAAATTTGCTTCTTCGAATGCTTTGTTTCCGACGTTGCTTCCTGTAATGCCAGTTTTAATTCCACCACTTCCCTTCTCGCTTGTGACAGTAGTGTTTCTAATGACTCAATGGCTAATTTAGATTGTGTACTTTCAAGCTCAATCTTGGCTTTGCTCTCACTTAACTTCCTCATTCTTTCTTCATACAAATGCAATTCTGTATCATTGTCTCCCATTCCTTTCAATAGACCGTGCTTTTCAGATTCAAGACCTTGACATATCTCTTTAAGGTAAGAAATATTTTTCTCCAGAATTGTTCTCTCTTCACGTAAGAGAGTCGTTTCCTTTTCTAATGCCGATATCTTATATTTCATTGAAGCTATACTAGAATTCTGACTTTCAATGATACTTTCCTTTTCAAATAATTTGCTTTCTAAATCTTGGACTTTGTCCAGTGCCGACTGCAGTTGCATAGATTTAGATGCAGATTCATTTTCCAAAGAATGATTGTTGTTTTCAAGTATGTTTGCTTCGACAGATAAACTAGCAAAATGCTCCAACATCTCTGAACGCTCAGTTTCCTTTCTCGATAAAAGATCTTCGATCCTCTTCACTTCTGCAACATAATGTTGCAACTGCGACTTCATTGTGTCAATTTCATTCAGTGACTTGTTGTATTCAATCTTAGTTATCTTCAACTCGCTACTCATATTTGCTAAACTGTTTTGCAGCCTTTGATTTTCAATGATTGCATTATCTCGTTGGTTAGTGAGAGATTGTATATCGGAGATCAACATTTCAGCTCGCGCTTCGGTGTCCCTAAGTCGGTGTTCCACAACTTCCTTCGCAGCAGCACGTCTCTTCAGTTCAATTATATCAGCTTCCAATTTTTCTATTTCGTAATTTTTATTTTGGATTTGGGATTCCAGCATCGATATAGTCTCTGTCTTATTGTCAACTTGGACAACTAACATATCGTGTTCTTGATCTATTTTCTTTATAGTATCTAATAAACTAATTCTTTCTCCTCTCAATGAAGCTATTTCAGAAAGAAGTTCCTTATTCCGCCTTTCAATAGTTGTATTCTTATCTCTTGTCAGACTCAGTTGTTTTTGCACACCTGTTATTTGATTTTGAATTTCACTGCTGCTTCTTTCTGTTTCTATTTGAAGATTTTTCATCTGGCTATTGAGCGTTTTCTCTTGTATCAATTCTAATTGTAATTTTTTAATCTGATCTCTCAAGTGTTCGCATTCATCTCGAAGATGATCTACGGAGGCCCTGCCCGTTCTACTGTTCATGCGATGTGTGGTATTTTCTTCATACATCTGATCATACTGAGCACTTTTAGCTAACAATTCAGATTTTAGATGCTCAATTTCTTGAAGTGCTTGCATATATCGGGCCTGATACTCATCTCTTTCTCTTCGCTTAGAAACAGAATCATATTTCACGTTATTTAACTCTTCATTTAATTGAATAATTTTAGCGTTTAATCGTTCTTTCTCTCGATCGAGGGAATGCCTGTCGATATGTCCTTGCTTTGCATTACTAAGAAGATTTGTTAACTGAATATTCTCTTTACTTATTTCAGAATTTTCTTTATTCAGTTGACGAATCTTTTCTTCTAACTCAAAGTACTTATTAGTGCTATGCTCGCTTGATATGTGGTGTGTAGATATTTTTCTTCGCAGAGTATCATTTTCGTCCTTCAAATCAAGCAATTGTTTTTCACAATCGCATATTTTTTTATGCAAATCTTTAATAAAAGCGTTGGTACTCAAGGAGTTACCGTTTAGATTGGAACGTGTCATTTGAGCATTGAATTTTTCAAGAGCCTCAGTTAATTTTTCATGTAGAGACACTATGTGCTTTTCATAGTGCCTTCGTTCATTGTCAAGTAGCTGTTGCAGATCTTCTTTTGTAGCATAAGGGGGCAGCGTTGGGAGAGACGGTGATGTTTCTATATTTACATTTGTTGTACTAGTCAATTCTTGTGCGCTGGTCGTTTTCTGTACTCCTTGTTCCTCCCATTGATTTGTTGCTCTTCTACATTGATTAATTTCTATTCTTTTGTCATTTCTTTCGCAAACGCATCTTTCTTTTTCTTTGTATTTTTCCTGAAGTTCTTTAATGTTTCCTTCAAATTTCTGCTTCAGTGCTAATAAATTTTCATTATCTTTCTGCAATTTTTCAATTTCAGCACGAGCATTGTTTAAATTCCTTTCAAATTTCTGTTCTCTATCAGTGGAAGCAGAACGAGGAATATCAGCCTTAAGCATTTTGTCTACAAGCCGTTTCTCCAACTCAACATTAGTTTTGATCAAATTCTCCATTTGGTTTTGCAATTTATATAATTCTTGACTTTTTTCTGCCAATCGTTTATTGCACTCTTCCTCAACTTTCAAGGCTAAAGTATCAACTTTATGCAATTCTTCTTCAAGCTTACTGCTCTTCTCTGACAAAGCGACAGCTCGTGTCATAGCTTCGTGTTGCTTGTCAATGCTCTCTGCTAATAGTTTGTTTAACTTTGCATTAACCATCTCCAATTCCTGGATTTCAACAGTAGTTTTGTGAATTCTTTTATCAATATCTTTACTGCAGCAATCCAGACTTACAGCACTATAAGGGCGTCCACCTTTTAATAGAGTGTTTAATCGTATAATTTCTTCATCTCTATTCTTTACCTGTGTTTGTAATGTAAGAATTTCATCAGACAATATTTGATACTTTTCTTGTGCGAGTTCTAGATTTTCCGTGGCTTGATTCAATCTCGCTTCCAGTTTAGCTTGAAATTGTACACCAGTGGGGCTTTTACAACGACATGTATCACCTTGATTTTTGCTAATTTTCCTGGCGCTAACTTTGGGATGAATTTTGCCTCTAGAAGCCTGGGTGTCGGCACAAATCCCTCTCAGCTCCAAGTCCCTGCAGCGAGTTCTAAATTTTGACAAATTCTCCTCTCCTTTTTCGATTTGCTGTTCGTACTGTTGTATTTTTCGACGCAACTCCAAATGCAACTTTTGATTTTCCTCTTTATTTTTTAGTAACTGCTGGTGTAAATAATTGTTTTCCTTTATTAGTTTTGCGTTGTCACACTTGTACGGTTCCAATTCTAATCGGACCGTGTCTCTTTGCTGTATCGCCTCCTTTGCCATGTCCATGTAGCTTTGTAAGCTCCGGGTCGTTTGTAGTAAATCTGCAGTCAAACATTCTACTAGTGGTACTGCTTCTATAGGCAAAGTATGAGTATACCCTAGAGCTTCTAGTTTATTTTTTAATTCAAAATATCGTTCGTCCATTGTGATAAAGGTATTTCAAAATATACCGCGAATTTCTAATATAATGAACTCACCGTTAAACTTCATTTACAACCTTAAATTTCGTAATTATTAAAAACTAGTTTTAGTTTTTCATTAATTAATATGCATAAAAACGAATAATTGATCCATATTTCATTTTCAAACTGACGAAAATAATCAGATAAACCGTGAGAATTTGATTCAAAACAAAGAAACGTCAAGAGAAATTATATTTTTAATTCGTTCTTTTTTTGAACAAATACTCTTGGGTCCGTTCTTTTTAGTATCTCCACGGAACAGTGCCTCTATAAATATATTAATGTGCAATGAATATATCTTAAATCACTTAATTAATTTTGATAATATGTCGTAATGTAATACAATTTCTATAATTTTGGAAAGCATCTTATTATATTGTATATTCTAACAAGTTAATCAAAATTACAACATTTAAACCTTTTTTAAGGATAAAGTATAAATTAATAAATATTATTGATCTTGAACTAAAAATGAATTTTATGTTACCTGTATGTAATTTCTTTAAGGTAATTAAGGCAATATGGTCAGTCAAATAAGACGGTCAATCCAAAAATTTCAGTGTTCTTTCACTACATGTTTAATACATGTAGTTAAAAAAAAGACGACTACTAGGGTATAAAAGTTGTTTCAAACATTTTTATAAAATAAAATAACAAACGTTTGAACAGATTCCCAATTTTTAAAAAATTCATTCTAATCAGGTTGTAATGTTTTTATCTTAGATAATAATTATGATGTTTTCTTTTTTTTGTTAAATGTGGTCTACCGGTAATGTGAACTTAAAATGAATTAAGTAAAATCAGATTTAAATAAGTGGCCGTGTTGTGTATTTTTACATAAATATTATAAATTAATATGATTTACTTCATAATACGAAACTATCATTCATCGCATTTCATCATTGTTGGCATGCATTAGATTGAAACTATTAGCAAATAAATCTTCAAAGGAATATCAGATTTTGACTCCTTCACTTATATCTGTCTAATGCTAGGATAGCTCACAGAGAAAGTGCTAACTGACATTTTCAATTAATTGGCCATTTTATCTACACACGCCGAACAAGATGTCAATGCCAAGTTTTTGCTATTTAGTTTATATTTCATAAGTAATTATTTTGTACAAATTTTAGTTTACAAATATATTTAATATAGATGTAATTAAAAATTAAAATATTAATATACCTCTTTATATTAAGTTCCAAAATAACTTCACCTTGAATAATACATAATGTGTTTATGTATAATAAACCAATTTATCGGCGATAATACGTAAATATAATTATACGTAAATATAATATTCTGGCAACCCAACAAAACAAATGTCAAAACGTTCATGACTATTTCCTTGTCCATTCATAAATATTTGCTAAACTATGATTTGTATATATTTGTTTTAGTAATTATAAGTGAAAATGTGAAATCATTTTTTTGGTGAACACTTATAGTACAATCAAAATGAATCCTTACAAGGATGCGGACGAAACCGCATTTCCCTCAACAAAGAACTTAAATTATGCTGATATAGCTGCAAAATTACTGCACGATAATTTCCTGCTCACCGCTCTAGAGCTGCACACCGAGCTCGTCGAAAGTGGCCGAGAGTTACCTCAACTTAGAGAATTTTTCTCGAATCCTGGAAATTTTGAACACCAAATAGTGAGGCCCGTCGAGCCTGGCCCCATTCGTAAGTTTCCCGTTCATTACACGTTTTATTAGAATTATTTTGAATTTCAACGCATTGTTTCGTTGACGAACTTTTTACCTTGACCTTGTTCAGGAATACGGATATAAATTCTGAAGAAGATGTCGTTTTTTGGTGTATAGTAAAGGTTTAAGTCGTTACTGTTATGAAATACGAAAGTTTATTTGTAAAATAGAAATTTTTGGAAGTATTTCGTATCATTTTTCGTCCATGCAGTCATTATGCGGCTTTCATAACGACTAAATATCTTGTTTTTTTTGTAAAGACTGATTTAAAAACAGGAAAACAGTAAAAACATTTTATTCAAACACACCTATAACAAAGTTGCTCAAATATGGCAGAATAAACAAGACACGTAAATCGTACATATAAGAATATATTATAAAACATATAGAAATATATTATAAAACAGACTTTGCAATTGGAATCCTCATTTTGTTCCATAAATCTTGTAAAAAATTTACTGAATAAACTGAAACACTAAAAAATGAAAATTCAGTACTCCCTTAAGATGCTGGTTTGAAACTTTTTCATTTCTCTAGAAACTTGCTATTTTATAGGGGTTTCCACTTTGTTGACATGAAAAAGAAACAATTTTTATAATTTTTGTAAGAAAGAATTATTTAATAATAGTACAAGAATGAGATTTGTTATGTTTTAACACAATTTATAAAGTTGATATAAAAAAATTCTAATATTCTTGAAGTCTTAAAATTATTGAGGGGGTTGACTAAATCAACCATGGAATCTAGAGTTAGGTGAGTATATCATGGAAATTCCGGAACTAAATTGGTCAATTTCATATTCTATATATGCATAAAGTGAACTGGAATGAAAATAATGAAATAATTTTTCAAAGAGTTTTACCATTAAAAAAAACATATATTTCATAGTTCACATTGTACATTTTTTGAAGATCCGGAACTTTCACCAGTTATTCACAAAATGGGGCTCCATGGTTTTTATATAAATAACAATATAAAAAATTTTATTTTTACATGATGAAATTATAATAAAACATACTTATATCAAATTACAAAATACACATTATTGTACTATTCTTTTCTTATTAATAGTTTCCAAAATTTTTCTATTTTTTGTACCAACAAAGTGTACCCCTCATAAAACTTTTTTTTTGTTATTAAACGTGGGCAAGAACAGTATGTGAATAGTGCAACCTTGTGACACAAACTCAAACATTTTTTTTGTCTACTTTTTCTCGTCTTTAAGATACAACATTAGAGACATCACATATGTAATTTAATAAAATACAAAAAGTTTTATCTGAATTGGTTCATACATTTAACCAGTAAATGAATGATTTTTTTTATATATTCAGGAAAAAATTTTTTACAAAATGTAAGCCATAACAAGAGTAAATGATAATTTTTCCTATCTAATAGTTGATAATAAAGAAAAAACCCTATAAGAAAAATTATAAATTCTCAAGATTTGGCGAGATGCATATTTAAAAGGACCGATTTAAAGTTATATAGCAAAATTGCTATATCACACATTAAAAGGTTAATATAAAAGGTGTGAACATATATAACTTTGTATTCTTGCCAACAACTTCGTTTACACTGATCAATTTCACTATATTAATTCATGAAATGGATCTTTAAAACTGTTTCCCGAATGTCATTTCTTTGTATCGAATGAAAGGAGGTGTTATTGTGTTTAATTGTTATCATTTTGTTAAACTAATTGCACTGTATATGGACTTCACAAAAAACTATGGCTATTAGTAATTTTTACAATTCAGATTTCTTTGCAAATTTTTGTTAATACTATCGAAGGACAAGGAAATAATTAGATTTTTGAATTCATGAACTTATAATTTACTTTTTTGAGGTTCAGAATTAAGGAAGTCTAAGTCAAAGCTCATAAGAAACTTAGCAAGTTTACCTCATACCATAATTTTTTACCTGTATATAGAGTTACCTTTTTTCAGTTTTAATTGAAGGTTAGGTAAGCACAATAGATAAAACTAATGGGAATTAATTAAAAAAAATAAAATACCTCTACTCTCTGTGTGCCATAAGAGTGTGAAAAACTTCCAAAAGTTTCAAAAATTTGAAAAATACTAGTGCTAAATGTTATACTGACGATTTTTCTCTTTACATCTGTCTTGTACAGAGCCCCATTATAAAGTTAAAAGCAATTAAAATATGTCATAAAAGTGATACCTGCAATGTCGTAAGACACACAGTAGAGTCTTAAGAGTAATGCAAACATTTCTTTATTTTTTTATGTTTTCTAATAGAATGAAGGTCGCTAAACAAGTGTGGGCTATCTGTTTTTTATTCTGAACAAACATATCTATTAAATATGCGACCTTTAAGAGATGAAATTGTATTTCGACATCTGTGTTAGATAGTTAACTAATTTTGGTTGCAGAAGTGGAATTTTTTCTCAGAATTCTAGTTAGTGGAATCAATATTTAAACATTTTCTTTATACATCCCCATCATCTGTAACAAACATGTGTTCTGTACCCGGAGCAATAGTATATATTCATCTGCGTCAACATTGAAATGAGCAGTGTTGAACTGAATACTCCCCTATAATCATTAAATTATTCGTAGCAATGAATATCCAGGTGCAATAAATTCAACATTACTCATTTATAATATCGCAACAGATGAACAGGAATGTAATATGTACGGGAAATTGTTTATATAATAAATAATTATTTAAAAATTCTACAAGAGTGAAACGGGAAAGTGTTTTCTGGACTTGATTAAAAATCACATTAGAATTTGTTACCATATAAAAAATTTACATTCAGATAAAAGAAACACAATGTACACATGTTAATTTGTATATTGCAATGTATACATGTTATTTAATAAAAAAAATTGTTTTAAAGAAGTTTTGAATAATGGAATAAGGTTTTTCGAGGTGTCTTTATCTCATTTAAGTTTGGCAAATACATCTATTTTTAAATAAAACTTACCATTCAAATTTAGAGTCAAGTTTGCAGTTAACGAAAATTATAATTTTATTACTGTGTTAATATAAACATTTAAATTTATACCGTCATTACAAAATGTCACATTCATATGCAGATCGCACACCGAGTCAGGGTACCTTAGATTCTTTAGATCTCACGAGATATTCTGAGGACGGAGGAGCCGATAGGAGTGGGAATGAGGTCGCTGTGCTCGAGTTTGAACTGCGAAAAGCCCGTGAAACCATTAACGCTCTCCGTGCCAACCTTACGCAAGCAGCAGGTATTTAATGTTGTTTATATTTGTTCTTCAGGTTACTTGTTAGATCTAATTCTTCCTTTTTCACAAGAAATTAAAAAAATTATGTATGTATTTATTTGGAGATTTTAAGACATCAAAAAGAGTTAAATAGACAATGTTTTTGTAGAAGTGTTTAAAAGTTGTCTTTACTCGCGGCTAACTCTAATTCTAATTAGTTGTTAATTATTAGACTTGTAACAGTATTATAACTATTATACATATTAATCTGTATGTTTTTATATTTTAGTGATCATATGTGGCCTTTGATCCAAACTCTTTCAATTTAGTTCAACCAAGTTTTTGTTTGTGATTGTCGAACACGTTTACGCTTTTTTCACTTATCATCTCTCTATAAATGTGTATTTCCCTTTTCATAAAACAGTACTAGGAGTAACATTCTTGATTTTTTAATTCAATAAGAAAATATTTATGCAAGAACGTAATTAACTTTTATCTATGTACGGTAATAATAAATATACAGGGGAACCTGTAACATCACTTGTCCATATTATAATAAATTTCTCTTTTGCTGTTATTGTGTACAATAGCAAAATAACATTAACCCCAATGTGATAAGGAAGATAAGATTTTTAATAGTTATGTGATTATTTTATATAAACAACAAATATGTATATTTTACTGTATTTTTTGCATAGATAATGAATGTGTATTGTTGGAATTAATGATTGATTATTTGTAAACATATTTAAATAATCTCAGACATAAGATTATTTAGGTAAAAATCAAAATACTGAGAATCTACCTGTTGCCTGTGCTTACAATAATGTTGCCTTTCCACGTCATGTCTTTAGTAGCATTTATTTAAGATTTTCATTTCGTCATATGTAATTTCAATTACATCTAATAACAGTTAAATTAGTGTAGCCTGTTTTGAGTGGCGCAACTGTGATGTTTTTCTGGCCCATCTATTCCTATTGATGATAGTTTGAAATTATATTACACATGGTCAATGTCCCAGATTGGTCAATGTCCCAGATTGTCCAGGAGTGATCCCCAGATTTATTGAAAACCTCATATTTTGTTGGTTATTTTTAATTTATGAGTTATCCCTAGATTCATATAAAAAATATGAATAAAATATTAATTGACTAAGTGTTATTTCTAAACTAAATGCTATTTCTTCTAAAATCTATTAAATATATTATTCTTGATGAAAAATCCATCTAATGCCATTTTAGATTATTTTGAAATCACAATAATTTTTTTATAGTGAAACCATTCTTCCCAATAATGTAATTTAAAAATGGTTTCGTAATTATTAAATTATTTTTTGAATTAAAAATATGATATGGTAATTATATATTAACATTTTATTTCTTATAGTTTAGCTGCTTTTGTAACTGCAATGTTACCGAAACGTGTCGTTTAAAGAATAACGGCACAATTGGTTGATTTAACACATTAAATGATTGTTGAGAGTGCTAATTGTATTACGCTGTTTGTGAGGTTGTTTTTTAACTGATATCATTGGTATGTTTGCCTATTGCGAGGTCGTTTAGAACGATATGATGAACCAGTAAGTTAAAACTATTTGTGGGATATTTCACAGTGGAATGAATACAATTTAAAGACATTTTAACTTATAATATAGGTGGCAATAAGCTGTTACAGCTGTTTGTGACTCATAAAAAAGCAACATTTTTAATTATATACATTCCTTCTCTTTAAGAAATGGTATGAGTTGATAACACTAGGATTTTTATAATTAATATTTACGTAGTGTAGTTTGACAAGTTTTCACATATTGCCAAATGTAATGAGAAATATTTAAAATCCCTAGTAATACTATATGTGTAGTTGCATCATAGAAATATCTTTGTCATATACTGTGCAAGTTGCTATCGATGCCATCTGGTGATAAATTAATAAACTGCTCGCTACTGTCATTTTTACCATACGAAACAAACAATTTCAAGTTGTCTTTCAGATAAATAAAAGAGAACAGTGAAAAAATCCCTTAATTAATTAATTCCTTTGTTTATTGTGCGTATTTAATATGTAATCGCATAACAATTACAGATCAACATTATTTATCAATTTTATATCAAAGGTACTTGACGGTGATTCTGGTTTTTTTTATACAACCGGTAATTTTAATCTATAGTTGAGAATTAAATTCTGCCACATTTATTGTATTCTGATAATATTGGTTGGCTTAAAGCCATATTTTATAACTCTATTCATTTTGCAAGAACAAAAATGCACTTATATTCACACAGACGGACCAAAAGTTCTTGTGATATGGCACTGTGAACATTTCTTAATGACATTTGTGTTTCTTATACATTTCCCATTGTGTCATGTGCTTTTGATTCAAGTTGTTTATCTTGAAATTAAAGATGCCGCGATAGGTGTTTCACCTATTTGCACGTACTATGCTTTGTAAATATTCTTTCCCAAAAGACCCAGTGTTAAAAATTAAATATGGCAGTCATACGAGCCAACCAAATTTACATGTGGGCGTAAGAAACATTTCCTAAATTTAAGTATGTCTTATCAAAGGATTCAGTTTGAGAAAACCATATTTTTAATTATAGTAATCTTATGAGGACATTTTCTTTCTCAATAAGAGTAAGGCTATGCACAGACATTTAATATATTAGAATTCAGAAGTATATTGCAGACTTTGTCTCACAAAAGCGATTACAAGATGCCTGGTCGGTCATGTAAAATATGATAAGCGTGTATGCATATTAGCTCAAAACATGTCCACAGCTTCTTGTTGGTAACAAGAGATATATTGTATTTATGTTACTTTATCACTCTTTTAATTGCACACTACTTTTTTAGCTTATCTCCTAACTCTTATTCTAAACAACATTGCATTCCGTCTTCATTTTTCATTACGGTTTAAATATATTTCTGGTAAGACAACTGGTAATAACAATAGAATAAATGATTAACAAATATCCAATCAAAATTACAAGTACTCTATCAAATAGTTAAATTAGTTTATTTATTTAAAAATTTTGATGAACAGTCATCTGGCGAACTTATTGCTACAGTAGCAATCTCTAACACTTAAACAGAGTTACAGTGCGTTAAAAACAAAATGGGATAGTCAGAAAGCCACACATTATAACAATATGTTAATGATAAAATAATAGAAACTATAGAAAGAGACAAAAAAACAAAAAAATCTAATTTGATGTCTGGTGGGGTTTTAGATCTGGATTAGGGGTAGGATGGGTAATGAAAAGAATTAAGGGAGTGAGATATGAAAGGAAATATAATTTTTAAAGCAAAGTTAAGTAAGTAAGGAAGGTATATTTTTTTAGTTTAATGCATCATTAACACAATGTTGGTTACTTATTTCTTGTTGAGTCAACATAGATGATGTAGAGAATGTTAAAAAATTTATACGTCTTTTTTTACTTATGAAGCAATACCTGGCCAACGCTATGTGTTGCCACTAGCAAATAATGAAATCCGTTTTTGTAAAATTTATATTTATTTCTATGCAGATCGTGAACTTAATACATCAGTAAAGAATGGCGAAAAGATCTTTCACATTAATAGTCTAAAACCGCACGAGAAACGAGCTTTGAATTATCTAATTAATGAGTACCTGCTCATACAAGACTATAAGTTAACGTCCATCACATTTTCTGATGAGAATCCTGATCAGGTAACTATGTTCTGTTTAATTAATTTTTTTCTATTATAAAGCAAAACTCATTATGGTGAAATGTTATATCTCAATTTTGGAATGTTTGAAGCATAGAGGTATGGTCATCTTGCCGGCGGACGGCTTATTGGAGCCGCCATCGATTATAATTTATACGGGTTTCATGATGGCAGCTATGAGGGGAGATTAAGTTAGCAGGGAGCAGCACCAATAATCATCCGTTTCGCTCTCAATAGTTCTATTTGTAAATGGATAATCAGACAAGAATTGACACAAGAATTTTTTAATTTCAAATGATTTGTATTTCGTATAGAAAAGTGATTTTCTATACGAAATATAAATAATTCGAAATCAATTTGGAAGAAAGTTTTTAAAATAGCGCCTTTGTATTTTACTGTAAAATGAAGTTTATGAAATCATTTTGAATAAATATACTGCTAACGAAATAGTGTTCGTGTTGTGTGCAGATATTTTTATAGGATTCCATGAGTGAAAAAAGTAGTCTGTCTGCCACAGCCGTCCTCAGAAATTCAGAATCGATGTAGAAACTTGAAATGTGGTATAGTGGTAAAACATATTAACCTCCTTACCTCTCAATAGTTAACACTTCAGTCTAGCAGATGGTTGGCCTACAATAGAAAGCCGGCAGAAAAATAGAATGGTGAACCACTTATCTGTCAAATAAACTATGTAAATATATTTTTAAGCAGCAACTTCATTAAAGTAATCATTTTTCATTTATAAGTCAAATAAATACGTACCAAATTAGAAATGGTCTGGCAGATGATTGGCTTACAATAGAAAGTAAGCAAAAAAAATAAAATGGTGGATCACTCTTTGTCAAATAAACTATGTAAATATGTATTTAGTGAGCAACTTCCTGGTGTTGATTTCCTATAGATTTTATGTTGCATAGTGAGCAACTTCATTCTGTTAAATTTTTATTGCATTTGTAAAATTTTACTCTCATAATTTTTCATAGCCTAAAGAAGTATAACTTCAAAAAATTTGTAGCCAATTGGATAAACACAGAATAATTGACAAAAGTTCCTCATTTTAAAATATATATATGAATTGTCTTTCTATTTTCATATGTTAATTATTTTTATGAAGGTATTACAACGTTAACATTATGTGGGTTATTTGAACAGTTTCCGGTGATACTACAAATCTATCAAAAATCTATTATTTGTATGAAACTTTCATGTGAAGGTATTCACATTTGACGAATTTTTTGTTCCTAGTCTTATTCGCCTCATTTCAATTATTAAACTGTTTTGGGATCAAAAGCTACATCATTATGGTTAGCGGGAGCACCTTTGTTACTAAACAATTGGCACCTTTGTTACTAAACAATTGGCACGTAGCTAAGCGTCTATTGTATTCAATTTGTATTAGTATTTGGTAACCACAAACATTTGAGGTACTGCTTTATTTATATCTCATGTGTTGAGTACATTATTATTCATAGATGATTCATATCTCATTATGCAATCATTATGCATAGATGATTCATATCTCATTATGCAGGTTTGCTAATGCTTTTTTACCTCTTGTTCTATTTTAGCAACGAAGTAATCAACTTCAATGCAACAAATTCTTTCTATTGGATGTCCAACTAAATTCAGCTTATGAAATTATTGTTAACCAATAATGAGTTAAGGGCTGGGTAATTTGGAATGCGAGAAAAAAATCATTTTCAGTTTTTTTTAAAAAAAACTTTAAAAAAGTGTATAATACGTATTTATAATTACGTTTTAAAATGAATCCACGGCACGTTTTTAAAAAGATGGTTTGTTTTGGTTTCGATTGTGATGAGTAGACTCATCTGAAAGTAAAAAGTCTGAAAATACCTCTATTATTGCTTTTTTAATTTTGATTTGAGCAAAAATAGTATTCATTTAAAGCAAAATATTGATTTTCGATATAATAAGTCGTTAGTAAAAATTGTGAGGTAAAAAATCCTTTGTTCGATAATATGTCTATGCGTTTTGCGAAGTGGATAAAATTACATAGAAATTGGTTTAACAATTTTGGAGAAGTCGTTTTTAAGTCGCCAATTTCAAAATTAGTACTCTAAGAAAAATGCTTTGAAATTTTGAATGGGATTTCCACTAAAATAAAAGAATTTGTTTTTTATTTTTTTTAAATCAGGTACACATTAAAAATGAATGATACGAAAAGGAAATTTGCCCACTCTTATAAAAAGGACTGCTATTTTGAGCATACAGCCACCATTTGACTCTTGTCAATTTTATTTTCATGCAACTTAAAATTTGTAGAGCATATTTTTAAGTTGTTCTTCTTTTAGTAAATAGGATAAAAAAGGTTTACTCCGTTTTTTAAAAATGTGCACGAGTTTTTTTACCTAAGTAATCAATTTAAACATAGGATAGTCCCACAGTCATTTGCAGATATTTTAATTAACAAAAGACTAAAAAATTATCAATTGACTGATGATGAGCTTCTCAGTAGACAATGTCTTAATTTTAACATTAGCGGATTCTTTCTGTAGACCATAAGTTGTGCAAACACAACTTATTTAAGAAGTATACTTTGATCTTCAAGTTTTATTACTGTGACAGTCTTAATAATTTCTGTTCATCAGTTTTTAAGACTGCACACTTGGTTCTTGCTGGGTAATTGCCAGCAATCAAATGACAAGTCCTTTAGGGAATATACCGTGGAGAAAAAATGATCTTAGATCTTAATAACATAGGTAAAGTCCTAAGTAGATCTACTTAGGACTTTACCCGAAACATCATCCGAGTAAAAATCCCATTCTGTCGGTAGCGTAGTTTCTGCATGATACTCCAAAAAATTTACAGATTAAGAAATAGAAAGATATTTTTAAAATATTAATTTGACTTCTGTCGGATCCCTGATAAATTTTTCAAAAATATTCAACATACAAACTCACACGCAAATGATTTTATATAATAATATGATTATTGCCATTCAATTACATAAACTTTGCAGTATTAACCGTTTGAGTGCTGATGAGCGCCATCGCGCTCGTACTACCTAAATTTGCCACGAGCGCGATGGCGCTCATGAAATCAGTTGCTGTTTAGCGCGCGGTAGGGGAGGTCCACTCGCACGCATCGCTAATTTTTTATCTCTCTACGTGTTACATAAAGTTCAAATTATAATATTATGAGTAATTACAATATAAAAAGGATCCAAGAAAAGAAAAATTTTATCTCATAATGTCGAAATACAAAAATAATTCGAGTGACAAAGATCGTTTTTCAAGTTGTGAAGAAAGTAATAGCGGGAGTGCCATTGTGGTGCGCTCACAATTTGGCGTAATGCAAATTTTGAGTGATAGTGATAATAATGACGATAACAATTATTTTGCTGATACGGAGGATGTACCGGACTGCGAAAATACGATGTAACCTTGATTTCAGGTTTTGCTCCTAAATTGTTGATAACATTGGGTAGTAAATGTAAAGAAGGACCCACGGTTAATTATTTCTGTTATAAATAAATTCTAAACAATTTGGAGCCATGTCTATTGACCTGGCTTGACCCTACCCATCTGTGGCTGGTTCGATCAGTAGACCAAACAACTGGGTTACTGATCAGGCCTTAAAATATTAAAAAAACAGGTTACAACCATATTTTAAAACATTCAAAGAAATATGGTACATGCAAAAGCTTATAAATGCTGCATGAAGTTTTTTCTAAATATAGTCGAATTATATTAGACATGCATTAATTTTTACATGAAAATATTGGTGGAACTAACAACACATTATGTGCATTTTAACTGATGCCGGTCATCGATGAACAGGGTTTGTTGTTATCACGATAAGATTAGTTTAATTGATCTCAATCAATACTGTAAAAATATTAAATGTAAAAAATGGCAGACAATTCCAATATTTCCTTTGATACTGAGAACTGGACTTGAAATTTCCTGACTTTAGACAAGCTTTTTTCCAGAATATGATGCAACGAAAATATATCTTAAACATTTTGAGCGAAAACAAAGATATCTTTGCTAATGCCCACCTGAAGATGTTGTAATTCAATGAAACCTAGGTCGGGGTAAAGAACTTAAAGAAAGTAGAAATAATACTACATCACGTAGTTTCATTTAATCGTGAATAATGGATTTCTACAAAATTAACGCCAAATATATTCAATATATATTTACTGACGAATTGATGTTTTTTTCTGTAATGTTTGTGAATGTTTCAATAGTATTCTACTGTGGACGTATACCCAAGTATTTTTGCTTTAATGACGTTTCCATGTTTCAATCTTATCTGGAAATTGTTATTATTCTTGTGATATTATCCATCATTCGTTATATCTTATTTTTTTGCATAAAATTTCTTTAATTGACTTACAATTCGTTCAGTAATTAAACAATTTATTGCTAAATCAATTATATTTGTAAATTTAGGTATAAAAATGCCTCAATTCGTCTGATAACATTTATTTGAATAATACAATTAAGCTAAGCTTAACTCAGTGTCAAGAATATGAAAATCTAAATTAAACTTTTCGTCTTGGTTTTTGACCGTGTCATATGGTAATAAGCCAGCGTGACTTGTCGCATCTATTGATTTGCATATGTGTGGAATTAAAGTGGGTCACTTGCGGACGGCGAACTGCATTTATCCGTGGTTTCACTTATGTAGTCAGTCAATATTACTGTTAAACTGGCGTTAGCCAACAAAATCAAACTGTTAGTCTATTACAATCTTTTGATTTCCTATGCTCCTTGATGGAGCAAATAGCATTCACGGTTATGCTAATCAGTTCTTACGTGTTATTTCACTTCAAGCTTTGCGGATTCTCAGCATAGTTTACCACCAGATCTGTTTCACATATCTACACTTCTATCGGTAAAATTGTACCTATTGTTTATGTGCTTCCTGTTGAAAATTATGATAATTCAGGACATATAGAATAACCGATAGGCACAAGGAAGAACATTGTAACTCACTTTTGGTGATTGTGAGTTACGAATACGTTTTTGTTGTTAATTCATTGAATACAAGATTATATAATTGTATGGTTAGCGTTTTTGAATAAAGTCAATGTATATAAAGGAATGTGAGAATTCATTTTTCCTAGGGATGTCATAACGTAGCAATTCCACAAACCTAATAATGTTAAACTTTATTTTATACTATTTACATTCCCTACAAGTTTTTATAATTGCGTTAGTATTTCTTAAAAAAGTCAAAGTATATAAAGGAAGCTGAGAATTCAGTACTTTAGTACCAATATATTAACCTTTTTTGCACTCTCTTATAAAATCACATTTTTCCTAAGCAATTCCACAACCCTTACATTGTTAAAGTTTATTTTATCCTATTTACATACATTTACAGAAATATTACAGTTGTGCACCTATATGTTTCACTAATGTTAAGAGGTCTAATTTCGTGATACACAATATTCATAAATAACGTGATGCTTTTATGTATAACTAAGACACAGTGCAAGAAATTTGTTTGTTATGTCTAACATAGTAATGGAGCTTGTTGATCTGCATATTTCATAATAGTAAGTTTCAGTTTGTGTGAGTAAGTGGAGTCAAGTTTGGTACAAAGAACTAAGCTTTCAGTCATATGGGGTGACAATTGACGAAGGAGTTATATATAACTCTAAATTGTAAAACCACTCTTTCTAATTTATATAATTTAGTTATAGAGATATAGCAAGAAATGTCTCGGGAAAGAATGATATTTTTACTTCCCAATCTGCAAAAGTTGGAAATTTCGACTGCAAGTTTAACTTAAGTTCACTGGAAATAGCAGCGGTTCTTAAATTCATAATTTTTGAGAAATTCTTGTTATTTTTCTTACAACTGTATAAGATATACTAAGCAATATATTTATATGATGAAAAATAAATTTTTTATAAATAGTTTAAAAGTTTAAACTTTTTTACATATTTAAGTGTGTACAAAGTCATAATACTGCTAGTTCTGTTTGTACTTAACAGACTTCATTTTTTATTATGTTTTCTTTACTTTAAAATCTTTAAACTTTAAAATTTTCGTTACTTTAAAGACTTTAAAATCTTGAACACATTTGGCGTTCATTTTGTAGAAATTCATTATTCACAATTAAATGAAACTACGTGATGTAGTATTATTTCTACTTTTTTAAAGTTCTTTACCATGAGCTAGGTTTCGTTGTATTACAACATCTTCAGATTTGCTAATAGCAATTAATTTGCTAATAGCCCACCTGAAGATGTTGTAATACAACGAAACCTAGGTTGTGGTAAAGAACTTCAAGAAAGTAGAAATAATACTACATCACGTAGTTTCATTTAATTGTGGACTTTTAAATCATAAATTTGTAAACATATAACAATATAACAAATTTACTTAATGTATCAGGTATTGTAAAAGTAAAAATAAACATGAAAGAATACAAAAAAAAATACAAATGAGTGTTTGGCAGTAGAAAAAGTTTTAAAGTGACTTATCACTTGTCAGGATCCAAATATAATTTCTTTCAATAAATTCTGAATAACAATTTTTATTAGGACTTTGAGGACTGGGACGATGTGGGTTTGAACCTGGCTCGGCCGGCAAGCCTGATCGCGCTGTATCGCGGCGAGACCGTAGCAAATAACAAGCAGACTTGCGAAATATCCACACAAACCGAAAGTGATGGCCACCAAGATGCAAGCTGTCAGACTGAATCTTCAATGTATGATGATGACGTCAGCATATGTGTCAGTTGTCAGACTTCGTTTGAGCAAGATAGCATGGATTGGAACCACGAGGTTTGTTAACATTGATGTGTTGATTGAGTGTAAAAAGTTATCGCATTGCAAACAAATTGATAGATATTTAAAATTCAATTACTACCTTGTAATGTCTGATGAGCTAAACTACAGCAATCCATCCAGATACTTAGTTCAATTGGTTCAAATTAACTAAATTTCTTTGGGCAGTTCTCTCATGCAGAACAATCGAATAGGCTACACTAAGTGCAGAAGCCTGTCTCTGTCAATGATTCTTAAATCAAATTCACTCTTAAAGCAATCCCCCTAAGATGTCAGGGGTTTTGCTCCTGAAGCATTTGGATTTCTCGCACCTGACTTTTTTACACCACTATTCTGGGTATTGAGATGAAAATGAATTTTTCAGTTTATTTACAACTCTGGCTTCATCATTATGCCCTAAAATAAGTCTCACATCTCACAAGTCAATCTTGACTTTTTCCACTTTGGTCTAGGGTTTTTCCATCAATATTTTTAAATCTTTTGAAGGCTCTTTGAAAAATATTCTCAAGTGCCTCATAGCTGGAATGAGTTTTTGATACTTTTGGCGTTCGTTTCACACAAACACACAAACAATTTTCGGCAAAAAAATTCTTTTAGTGCTTGGTGATATTCCCAGGTAACCGTTTGTGCGGGTCTTACTCTTTAATAAAGAATGGCTCTTCCACACATGGTTGAGTGGAAGAGCCATTCTAACGGCGAAAAATGTTTACATACATGATTTGAAGAACATCATTTTAAATAGAATCGTGGATGAAACAGTTACATACAAATCCATTGACTCCGTGGTGAACCAAAGTGAAGTTTCCAATGGAATTTCTTAATTCTCTTGATGTTTTTGATTGCAGTCACAATATCTGAATTTGAAAATTGGAGTGCCAATTATATTACTCTGAAACAGTCAAAGTTATCAACAGCACAAGATTAGTAGGTAAACAATTGATAAACAATCTAATTGAAAAACAATTCTGATTGGACCTCATAAAAATGAAAATGTACTACTTCCATAAATAACATTTGTTCCGTCGACCTTGCGTTAGAGTTCAAACGACTTCAATTTCCAATACGCCTTGCGTTTGCTATGACTATCAGTAAAGCGCAAGGACAATCTTTGCATGTGTGCAGTTCGAATTTAGAAAATGATCACTTCTCTAATGGGCAATGATACGTCGCATGCTCTAGAGTCGGGGTAAATCATCTGATCTTTATGTTTATGCAGAAAACGGACAAACAAAAAATGTAGTCGATCTGATTTTTTCTTTCATTAGCCACCGGAACGCAAAGCAGGATATTGAATTGAATGATGTGTTTTCACAGTGAATCCATGTTCGTTAGAATACTTTTATTTACTTTCCCATTCATATCAGACTGATCCACATCGAAGCGTGGCCGTGTTTAGCTAGTGTAGCTATAATGGTTCAAAAAATGCATCTGGCATATTTTAATTCCTTTTATTTATATGACTATTGCTCATTATCCACATATTCTGAAGACATTGTGTACTGTCCGTCTATCTGGCCATTTTAAATTATACGATGGTGAATATTCAATGCCAATCGGATAAGTACTTCCTAAAAACAGTCGGATAAATAAAACTTTACCATTCTGAGAAGAATTGTTAACTGTATAAAAGAATATACAATTCCCATTTTATTTTTCTTAAAGATGCTGGTGCAAGCAGAGGAGATTGTACTACTAAAACAACAAATACTAGCATTAGAAACGGACAAGATAAATTTTCAAAAACTCTATGACGCTGCTCTGGCTTCTCTGAATTCTTTATCCAGTCCCTCGTCGGAAGCGCCCTTGACCGAGCTCCACAGGCCAGACGAGCTGAGAAGGGAAATTCCTCACGATTCAGTGTCCGCTGATGGAACTGGTGGTCGGCTGATGGATGATATGCAACTGCTTTCACACACTGCGACGGAGAACCATTATGGCAGTAGCACATCTACATCCAGCGTAACTCCTGATCAGTTTGAAATGATTGACAGTGAGAAAAATGGCAGGTGAGTCTCGTTTATGCTTAGTCTTGTTAAAGACTTGGGAGACATATTACTCGTTCCCGGATATGTGGCCAATTTAAAATTTAGTATTCCCATTTCCGCAGTCTAGTTCAGGAGTTCCCAACCAGGGGGGCGCACCTCCCAAGGGGGGCATAGAGAGATGTCAAGGGGGGCGGAAAGCGTTTGCATTTTAGAAAGAAAAAACAAAAAAATATACAAACAACATTAACAAATAACATTACAATGTAACGTTTAATTTACATGCATAAAATTAATGAAATTAAATATCATATTCACTATATTACCCCAAACTTGCGAAAAATTTGACGTTTTGGTGTACATTTTTCGTTGAGAAATCAGTTTGAGTGTGTAAAATTATTGTGTCTCACTGTTAAAAGGTAAGTTTGTGTATTTACAAACTTCAGTTACCATTTTTATTTAATTTACTAAATCAAAGTCTGGGGAGCCTCAACAAAAAAAAGGTTGGGAAACCCTGGTCTAGTTAGTCTATGAAAGTCGTTCCTTGACCTTGAGTTCCTTCAGGATAGAGTTGTTAGTGCGGAAACCGGTCCAAGGGATCTTCAACATATGCCTCCAACACCACATCTCCAAGGCTATATATATATATACGCGTTGATTTTTCGGCGATCATGTAAGCGTAGGGACCAAGTTTCAACTCCATAGAGGAAGATTGGGAAGATAAGACATTTCATCTGATATGTGTTGCCAAAGAATTTAGTTATTGAAAATTGTTTTAAATGTAATAATCCTGTGGCGAGAAAATACTTTCTTTCTCTATAGAATTATATCAGTTTTAGTCCTATTTTCTGGTCAATAGCAAAACTAAGTTCTGTTTTACTCGATTCTATTTTAGCTAAACCAATATTACACAAATGTTCTGTGCTCAGTCAGCAAATTATTAGAATCCAGATGTATAATGGAATGTTCTTACTCTACTCAGTTACGTCATTTTTCCACTTTTCTTACTCTAAACTTTTATACTGTCCACGTAACACTAGATTTCACATACATTTTGATTACTATTTAAATATCTTCTGAAAAATAACAAATTCTGTAAGAAAATTGATTTGACAGATCTCCATTTACAATGGTGCGTCTTTTTTGCAGAAGAAAAATCACAAATACCCCTTTGTGTATGTCTATCAATAACTATTAACTATATATTTTATTGGGCTGACCCTGAAATATCTGTAATGATTTTTCACCATTTAGAAATGCGCTAATTTTTTAGGCTTTTATCGAATATTTAAATTTGTTATACATTTTGTCAAGTTTATCAATGGCGGTTAACTTTATTAATAAGTTGATAAGGTATTAATCGGAAGTTTTTATATTGAGCAAAGAAGTATGAATCAGGATACATACAATAATATCTTGGTGGTTTCCACCTTTCCATTAAGAACTGATTCATGGCCGTGGTAAGGACAGAGAATAATTTGTTGTCAATCAGCAGAAATGATAATCAAATTATTTTGAGCTGAAGTAGGTTTAAATCTATAAAATGTTTTTCATCCTGTTATAAGAGCGTCTTCATAATGTGTCAGTATCAGGTTGTAGATGCTACCAAATGATGATAAATAAAAAAGAAAGGTTCCAGGATTAATTTAGTGAATTGTCCAATTGCTTCTCGGAGTACACATAAAGGGATTTCGCATTTGTCTATTTTTCTTGAAATTTGTGATGCAAGTTAACTGAAATAATTTTGGTTGAAAATTCTAATTTTATAATTCTAAGTACCTAGAATATTTTCCGATTTTACAAATTCCCAGTTTTAAAATTAAAGGCAACGGAAGGGTTGCATTGCACGTAACTTTGTGGCTTAATATTTCGCAAACGAAAAATGATAAACAAAAACCCAATTTCTTTTTTGCTATACATTAATTGAGATCCTTACCTGAAACATCAAAAGGCCAAAAGGTATACCCAAGATTAAATAGAGCGACGTGATTGACAAATACATTGTCACAATTGAAGAACCATTTTCCAGGATGGCCTAGTCTATTCATAAATCTATTTCATGCTCAATTCCATGTACATTGTTTAAAATTGTAGTAACAATGAGACACTAGCGGACTAATGGACAAGGTGATATAGTAAGGGCCATTATCTTTAATTACAGACCAACATACATGAATGATGGTATATACATAGCTAATTAGCAGAAACTAGCGTATGTGTGTAGTTCCCGTCACGTAAAAGAGCGCTAATGCTTAACCTGCGCAGTAAACAATTTATCAGTATATTTGGTGGTATGACGTGTGGCGCGAGGAGTGGAGTCAAGACTGTCTCCCGCGCTATGCTGCTATTGGTTCATCAGTCAACTATTGCTTCTCGCGTTGAGTCCATGTTCCATTCGTTTCCAAAGTACAGTTGTGCAGAAAAGTGTTTTGTGAAAATGGTTTTACGTATAAAAGAAACTAAAATGGTTTGCAACGTAAATTGTTGTATGAAAAAAGAAGCTGATACCAGCGAAGTAAATAATTTAAAACAATGTATAAAACGGACAACAGTGGCAACGCATACCGCATGAGGCCACTGTGAGACGTATTGTAAAAGATGCAAAAGACTCTGAATTCCTCATGGTTCTTTGAACTCCTGGTAAAAACAAAATGATTAAACAAAAACCTATAAACAGGCGTGAATAATTTAGATAAAGATGTCGTTAAAAGGGCTATCCATAATTTTCACGTAACCTAGAAAAAGCTGCTATAGGGAAAATGCGAAAAAAGTAACGAGATGATCTAAATTTTGAAGGATCTGAAATCTTCAGCAAATTATAAAAGATTCTTGTTTCTAGTGGAAAAAGACTGAAAATAATTGGCAACTTTTAATTGAAACACAAAATAATAAATTTATTTTTAATAATTGTTTTATATATTCTTGAAATATATTATACTAGCAGCCTCGCCTGCTTTGTATTTAGTTTATCACAGAAAGTTTTACCAAAGTTTTACCAAGTTTTACCATACTTAGCAGTATTATCACAGAAAATTTTCTGAGATAACAAATACTCAATGTTCATACAGAAATGTTCATTTCTACATTACAGGTTACATTTAGGCAAATTTTAATAGATATTAATTAATCTGTAATATCTTTCAGGTTCACGTAATAAGAAGAGTGCTTAGGTTATCGACACATCACTATCTCTGTTTTCTGTAACATTTGAAATATCGCACACTAATAAATAGGTACTAAGTTGTCTTCGAAGTCACTATCTATAATCATATAATACATATACCTATAGTCATGTAATATATATATGATTATATATCAATTTAAATTTAAAGTCATACACTTCAGCATTAACACTTTTTGAGATAAATAATTTTGTACGCATAAACAGACAGACAAACATTGTTTTAAAGATATGTACATCTGGTGAATGTATCGAATTTGTTTAAAGAAAATTACTTCAACACTAAACAATTCATAAATTTATTTCTTTCGATAAAATAGTAAATAATGTCTTGCGCAACTGTACCGATGCGTAGACTCATCCCTTCCACAGTCACTCAGCACTCTTTTTATGTGACGGGACCTATATCAAAATGGGGTGATGTAGCACATTAACACAGTCAATATTATAAATAGATGGGCTATATTAATTCACAAGTAAAATCTTTCATTGAATTTTTGAATTCGTAAGTTTTCATAATTGGCTCTTTTGTGTTAAGGGAGTAAAAATTTAAATGTTCATACCATTTATTGGAAAATTACTACAGTATTATTATAATAATTTGCAGTTCACACAAGGATGGTTCCAATCTGAGTTTCTACGAAGCTGTAGCGCTTGGCGACGATATGTCAACCCTGAACTCTACGCTGCGTCATCAGCGAGGCAGTGTCGCCACTCTAGATGACGCTCTTAGTATTAATGAGCCCATGATGGTGAGTTTGAGTTTTTTCTTTCGTTTATATTCTGGATCTAAACTTTTGACTCTGAATGATTAATTTGGAAGAATTTTAGGCAGTTATTATTTTTATAAAGGCAGTTATTATTTTTATAAAGGCATTTATAACTTAACCAGTTTTGTAAGTTATAGATCAACTAGATAACTGGTTAAATTATAAATGCCTTTATAAAAATAATATTAGCTATTGTGTATTGTTAGTTAATACAATATATAAGTGTTGAATATATTTGGCGTTAATTTTGTAGAAATTCATTATTCACAATTAAATGAAACTACGTGATGTAGTATTATTTCTACTATCTTTAATTTCTTTACCACGACCTAGGTTTCGTTGTATTACAACATCTTCAGGTGGGATATTAGCAAGCTCTTTGCTAATATCCCACCTGAAGATGTTGTAATACAACGAAACCTAGGTCGTGGTAAAGAAATTAAAGATAGTAGAAATAATACTACATCACGTAGTTTCATTTAATTGTTAACAATATATAAGCACAAAAATTATGAAAAAAAATTGTAAATGAGAAGTCCTGAGCTCAAATGAAGTAAGTAATGCCTTTATAAAAATAATAACTGCCTTTATAAAAGTTTGTTAAACTTTTATTTTTATAAAGGTTAATAATTAATTTGATAGTTCTTAGTTTATGGCAACTTTGAAATTCTTCTGTGGTGCCAAGAGCACTGTTTTCTCTGTAGTGTTCTGTATTGACTACAGCTCTATTGCTTATGTTATATTCATATACTGCTACAATTTCAGGTTCCTTTGTGCTTTGGGCATGAACTTTAAAATGATAAAAATGTCTTTTGAGAATGATATTTATAAGTAGAAATGATCATCCTATTAAATTATAATATATTATTGTTATTAATCGAAAATGATAAAATATTTCTTTTATCTCACAGGGCGTGACTGACGACACTACCAGAACACTAGGTAGCGGTGCAACAATGGAAGACACTCTGAGCAACGACGGGGGAGAGTGGATGCGTGTGGCACTTGACGAGGGAGGAACTGCGCCAATGGGAGGGTGTGTGCATTTTTATGTCGTCCTATTAGTTTCCAAAAATACAAACACTGTGTTTTCATTTTAGTTAGATATCATACAGGGATCTACTTTTTCTAAACCTAGGAAAGTTTGGGATATTCCTCATTTAATAATATTTTAGCTAGAAATGAGAGACCACAAATTTTCGAGACTATTGTCAATGTTGTCACCTGATGACAAATATCCGGAATATGATATTAATTCTGGCAAGTTTGGTGTCGAAAGTTAAGTAAAGGTCTTATTGCTGATTGACAGGATTTGAATTCATATTTGAAATGTAAGGAAATTTCATAAAATTTTTTGAAATGTCATAAAGATAGTCTGTACAATATAAAAACCGTTTCAAAGGACATTTTTATCACACGTTTTTGAATTAATTTTTTTCCAGCATGAGCACTGAGATAAGAAATGAACTGCTGAGGCTGTGTGCTCCACATTCTGGTCCTAACACTGGTCTTGGTGGCGATCTTCTCGCTGAGCTTCTGGCGCAGGAAAAGCCGATAACACCAGATGTTTTTGTAGATGTTGTCGCTGACACTTTGCCTCGGGTATGTGACACTACGTAACAACATAATGAATATAGGTTTCTGCACATACTAACCGTTTGTTAGCATATTTTTTGTACGCAAGCTTAATGTCACACAATGTTTGAACAAATTTGTTTATATTGTCATTTTTGTTTGTTAAATTGCTTTTTTCTTGCTGATCAGATTTAGTTGAATAAGGTTCCCTGCCTTGTGAGGCATTGTATCCTTAACACTTCTTTTAATACCGGGAGTTCTATTTTATTAGCTGGATTTGAAATTGAAGTTACATTTGACGCTTTATAAAGAAAACTGTAAAACGTTCACTACATTACTCGTGAAGTTGGTCAAAGTTAGGCGAAAAGAATAGTGTAGAGAGGTATTTTGATTCGCTTTGTGCAACCTCGCCTCGGGCGACCTCCGATCGCTGTCGGTTTTTTGCACCCAAGTCAAGATTTCACGAGATTAGCGTACGGGAGATTCATGGCTAATGAGCTCCTCGCTAGGTTGTATGAGTGTGTAGTCATATACTTCGGACCGCGATCAACTTTGACGGACCGCGATCAACTTTGACGGACCGCGATCAACTTTGACGAGCACTTTGTCGAGGTATCTCCGCGAGTATTGTAGAGGAAATATAAAAATATTTAAATCAAGGTTTGATTTTTTTATTTACTATAATATTTAGACAGAAATTGAAGTCCATGAGTAAGAAGCTGAATTACTTTAGGAAATGGAATTCTCCATCATACCTGTTATCTTTTTCAGATTCGATGTACTGTAGCCTAAAATTATCTGTAAATTGCAACAAAAATTTTATACTTATATAGTAACTTTTGTGTATATATTTCTTATAAAAGCAATGTGTAGGTGGAAAATGTACCTTTGGAAGTAGGTGACAGTTTGAGAATGTTTGGAGTTTTTTTTTAAAATTTCCATTTGATGTCAATTATGAAAGTTCTCAATGTTATTTGTTTCTCATCTAAAAGTTATGTAAAGTATACAATAGAGTTGTCACGTTGTTGCTGTTGTTATATTAATATTTCGTGGCAATAATTTTACCCTCATCTCTTATTAGCACCTATTGAGCACCTTCACCAATATATTCACCGCAATCTCAATAACGTGAAATTCAAGACACACTGAGTAGGGCCGTAGCAAAGCTAGTATCAAATTATATTCCGAATTTATGCCATTCATCCAGATACTGCCGCACATGCTGGTACCACGTCGGTGTGAAGCGGCCTCTCTACTGGCATGCACGGCACACTTGGCAACAGGAGGCAGGCGGGCTCGTGCCCTGCAGTTGCTCCTCGCCCTTGTCAAGAAGCCTGACCATGCTGAAATGAGAACAATTGCTGAAGGTGAACAAGCTTGTCTTCTATTGAGAGTTATTATAGTTATAATTTATTTATTCAGCTTGCGCGCTTATTACTTGTAAGCTATTAATATGTGGAATAAAAGAAGGGTTGATCTTTATTATGTAGAAATAATCTATTTGCGATTAGTGAAATGGTGTCTTCACTCCTCTGGTCAGCATTCCATATTGCAGTATTATGCTTAGTGAATGCATATCTTCTCCGAAATAAGTCTCTTTGGCTGCAACCATCATATATTACTTACTTCATGTAAGCTAAGGACTTCTTCTTTACAGTTTTCTTTAATAATTTTAGTGTTTATAATATTTACAAAATATATATAAACATTAAAATTATTTTTATACAGGCAGTACATTAAAATTATTTTTATACATCCTGTTACCTAGTTGACCTCTAATATATTCGAACAGAAAAAGTGGTAACTTTTATGTAAAATTATGAAATGTAAATTTTGAATCAGTAATAAAAGATATGTGTACCGGGTGGGATGAAATAATATGGTAAAGCGCAAAACTACTTTCCATTTCTGGCTGTGTCCTTTTTTATAATAGTGGAGCTACAGAAACACAACGCATAAAAGACTAATGAAATTATGGGAGATAAAAAAATTGCATAATGCCATTTATAAAAATACAATACCTTGCCGAATAGAAGATTTATTGTAGGATTATGCATTATTTATATATGTTTGAAAAATATATGTTGGAATATAACTTGTTATTATCCATTAGTATACAACCTATGATTGTGCATTATTTACAGATATTTGAATAATATTATGTTGGAATATAATCTGTTATTATCCATTATTATACAAACTATCTTTGTGCATTATTTGCAGATATTTGAAAAATATTATGTTGGAATATAACCTGTTATTATCCATTATTATACAACCTATGTTTATGCATTATTTATATATATTTGAAAAATATTATGTTGAAATATAACCTGTTATTATCCATTATTATATAACCTATGTTTATGCATTATTCATATATATTTGAAAAATATTATGTTTAAATATCACCTGTTATTATCCATTATTATACAACCTATGTTTATGCATTATTCATATATATTTGAAAAATATTATGTTGAAATATAACCTGTTATCCATTATTATACAACCTATGTTTATGCATTATTCATATATATTTCAAAAATATTATGTTGAAATATAACCTGTTATTATCCATTATTATACAACCTATATTTATGCATTATTCATATATATTTGAAAAATATTATGTTGAAATATAACCTGTTATTATCTATTATTATACAACCTATGTTTATGCGTTATTCATATATATTTGAAAAATATTATGTTGAAATATAACCTGTTATTATTCATTATTATACAACCTATGTTTATGCATTATTTATATATACTTGAAAAATATTATGTTAAAATCATTATACAACCTATGATAACATTATTATACAACCTATGAATATATAATCATAGGTTGAATAATAATGTTATTATCTATTATTATGCAACCTATGATTATGCATTATTTATAAATATTTGTAAAATATGTTGGAATATAACCTGTTATTATCTATTATTATACAACCTATAATTATGCATTAATTATAGATATTTGAAAATATTATGTTATATGGATATAACCCTATTACAGAATTATTTGGGGGAGAAGAAAATTAGGAGTTGTGTGTGTGGAAAATCAATTTCTTCCACACGTGTTTTTGTTTATTCGAACTTATGTACTTGAAATACTTCTTTTTATAATCTGTTAAAAAAATATGAAACACTTTAATAAAATGTAATTTTGATGCCTTCAGCCATAGCCTTAATATCAAAATGGGGGGGCGCAGGCGAAGTTCTGCCACCGCTAGCAGATGCGCTCTCGTCTCGAGCACCCGAGCGCCGAGCACTTGCAGCATGCGCTTGCTTGGCCGCCGCACCATATGCGCCGCCACGTCTTGCTGCTTCGCTTGTCGGCAGTCTCGCACGTGCCATGTGTGCTGCCGGGGAGACAGATATCAGAATTATGGGAATCAAGGTGGGCACACAAATCTTTTGCCTCGTGTATTTTTAGACTAGTGACATGAAAATGACATGAAACATGGCATTGTGCGTTTGTTTAAATTCTTTTTAATGTTACTAAATAAAACGCATAAAAAAAATACAGAAATTTTACCGTATTGAAAAATTTGAAGTATACTTGTCGATCACTAGTCAGTTGCGCATATGCAGATCGTTGCTGTTAATTCATATGGCCAAAATTTTTATTGTACTCTTCTCGAAAATATATAACAGTAACAATCCATAACATTTTTTTATTTGAGCCTTTATTATGGAGAAATAAAGTATTCGTCAATAAAAAATTTGTTTAAATTTAACATTTTCTTAAAAATAATTACATGTGAATATTTCATTATTAGAATCTATGTAAGGGATATTTATTTCTATGGAATAACACTCGTATCGTAAAATAGTCAAATCTCAATAAGTAGTTCATTATTTATTTAAATCACTACGTCACATCATATCATTTTGTTATTACGCCGCACAACATCCAGTTTACAGTGTACTGTACAATATTTATTTATTTATCTACTTTAATGTATCTAATTGATACATATGGCGGACTTATTGCTACGTGAGCAATCTCTTACAGCCAACCGTAACACCCGTCCAGCCCTGCTCGACGAACAGCCGGGAATCGAACCCGGGTCACCGTGGTGCACCGCGTCGTCACAGGCCGTATGCCTTGTGATCAACCCAACACACCACGGCGACGATATTTAGCCCTTTAGTTCACATTGAAATAGTGTATTTAACCATTAGACAGCCCGAGGGCCTGATATTGGTTCCGAGTACAAATTTAGGCAGATAGCCTGAGGACCCGATACCAGACCCGAAATGTATGCAAAATCTAGACTAGGGCATTCTGTATCTATTCCTAATTTTAGCCTGGGCTGTCTACGAACTAAAGAATGCGATGATAAGATACAAGAAAATGTCATTGATTGAAATTGTCTAATTTTATAGAAGTCTGCTCGATATGCCTATTTGACAACATCTGTATATATAAATAGTGAAAGTGTTTTTTTTTTATTTTAAATTTAAATTTTGTAAGAAATAGACTCAGCAAAAAATATATTGAGTACATCTTCATGCCTCTTTTTAATTCTTTACTTCTTTTAATACCTTATTTCTTTTAGTATCTTAAGTGTGAAGTAGTCGTTAAAATACTGACAGACTACAATATAGATTTTGACGCAAATGTCACCACGCGATTTTAGTGTCGTTCACACTTGAAAAGATTTTGATATGTATATAGTATAACATAGCCTATAAAGTAGTGTTGCTACACTTGGGTCCGCGCTGTACATACATGATTGTCTCACACCTCAGTTCTTAACGGGTCATTTCACTTAAGGTGGGGATTTTTTCTCAGCCACTGAAAGGAAATTTTTTAACCATTGAACAAAACACAAAGCCAGACAATTAGCTTTTGGATTAGCACTCGACCCCATCAAGATAGAAGCTCTAGACAAAAACTGAAGACATAGGTATATATTTAGATTAGCGTGGAACTTAAACATTGTTTTACGCAACCGTTTGACAGGGAGCAACACTTGTGTGTCCGGTTGCGGATCACAAGTGGAGTGAAATGGAGGGGCTGATGTATGACCTGACTCGAGACGATCAGGAGGTGGTGGCTGAGGAATGCAGACGAATGTTAGTGCCTGTGATAGCTAGAAGTGCTTTATTGTTAGGTAAGGAGAATTTTTTCTCGTTCTTTTAGTTTTTTACCATTTTGAATTGGAAAATGTTTTTTTTAGAAAAGAGGTTCCGTTTGCAAATTAAAAAAAATAAAATCTGCCAAGTACGAATAGAGCTCGCACTCAAACAAGGGTTTTGTACACACATAGGAGCATTTAAATATATATTATTTCTAGTAAACAATTTAAAAATATTAATATTATTATATACTATAAAATATAAGGCCCAGTGCATTTTTCACTCTTGTAAAAATGTCTTGATTGTTGAAAATTATGAGATTTAAAATCATCGCTATAGTTTTCCAGTAAACTTTAGGTAAACACATAGCAATGTTGTATTTGTCATAATTTTTAAATTAGTAGTTGTAAGGTGGGCGGCATGTATTTTATAGACATTTTAAGAATTATATCTCAGTTCACTTTACATAAAATTATAAAAAGATGGTTTTTGTATCCTTTCAAGTCGCGCTTTCAATTAATAACCCTACCATAAAATTTCCATAATTTTAAGTGTCAATTATTGAGATGTTTCGGGTTAATATGCTTCATCACTATACCAAATGGTTTCTAAGAATAATGGCTGACAGACAAATAGATAAGTGATCTTATAAGGTTCCAGTTTCTTTTTCCTTTTGAGGGTTCGGTAAACCTAAAAAAGATAATATGAAATTTGTATGGTTTTGTAAAAATTTGTATCATGTACAGTTGACCCGTGGTAATCTGACAAACATTTTGCAAGGCGGTGTCGGATGATCGAATTTTTCGGACTATAGAGCACTGCCACTGGCCTCTTGTAGTCCGGAACGTTTTTGAAAAGGAGTACTTTGTAATCTGACCAATTGCTTTGTATGTATTGTTATAGGCATGTCGGATTATAGGGGGTGCCAGATTAGACAGGGGCCAGATTACCGTGGGTCAACTTGTGTGTTCTCGAGAGTTTCATACACTGCACTTCTAAAATTTTGTAATTGGTTCTTTTGTTTCTATTTCAGATAAGTTTAGTTCAGAATTGTTACCCCATTTACTGGATAAAATATATAAATGTGCTAAAGATAGGAACACTAAACATTTGACGGTTTATCTAAAGACTTTAATAGCAATGATACCGGCTATTGTGGTGTTCGTAGTTAATGTGACGATAGTTAGAAATGGTATTTCTGTAGACGAGTACAGAAGAGGGTCGCCTGAAGGGGAAGCTGCGCACAGTGATGTCTTTCTGCTCAGCAGTCCCAAGTTTTACATGGATAACGACGGTGTGAGCTTTAAATATATGTTGGACTCATTTTCCAGTTTATTGGAGAGCGGTGTCAGCTGGACTCAGAAGGAATGGGTTACCGATGTTTTGTAAGTATTTCTGCTTTAAATCAGTTATAAGCTTTAGTTAAATGCATTTTGTTATTGTGATGGTAGTGGCTATTAGGTTTTAACAAATTTTAATATAAAAGAATGTCAAAATGTTAAACGTAGATAAATATATGACTATCCACGCAACTATAGTTTTCGTGTCAGTCAATTATTTAAACATAATTATGTGAATAAATGATATGTTACTGAAATTTTATATAATTAAGTGTGAATATGCAAATATACATTTTTTATTAAACTATGCTTATGTCTAAGTAATTTGTTGTTGTTAATAAAGCTTTGTCATTGTACTCTCTATGCAACTTTTTGATACAGTCTGTAGCAGAAAATAGTCTGTCAATGATATAATGATTAATTTTAAAAAAACAATTTAATAAAATACCATAAACAAACTAAAACGTTATAACTGTTCATAGTTTTTGGTACAACATATTAATAATAGACAATTATATGGGATTAAGACAAAATTTTTCTTGCTTGTAGTATTTATTTCAATATTTCATGTTGTATTTCACAGTAATACAGAGGAAAACCATATATATATATTCTCAATGACACATTAGGGTCTAATTTTTTTTATTTCATAAATTATAATTTTAAAGTGAAAGCTAACGAGAAGTGAAGATAATTTTGGCAAATCTTAATACGCCCTCTGCACTACTCGCAAAGTTCACACTAGTGCAACTTCGCGATGAGTTCATTAGCACGAGAAGTCACGCACGCACATGTAAACAGTACGACGTCTATCTGCAAACTGACGTACACTGAGTAGTGTAGTGGGACGCTTCGTGTAACTTCGCAAAATCCTTTGACTTGGGTGCAAAACACCGATAGCGATCAGAAATCGCTCGAGGCGAGGCGAGGTTACACAAAGCGAATCGAAGTACCTCTCCACACTATTCTCTTCGCCTAACTTCGATCAACTTCACGAGTAGTGTAGTGTAGGTTTAAAAATTAAGTTATAAAGGTTTTTTTTAATATGTAGATAAGGATGGTTTGATTTGTGACGTCACTTTTGGTAAAGCTAATTGTATTATTCTAAGAGAGCAAATGAAACATGAAACTAATGTTATTCCTACCATTAAATTTAGGAAGTTATAACTCTCTTATTTTTATTATGAATTTTTATAATTTTTTCTCTACTGGTATTTAATTAAACTGTATTTTCATGACATTGAACTAAAAACAGCAAAATTAGGTGTAGTCTACTAGTCTATTATAGATCACTAAAAATAACCTTACCGAAGATCAGACAATTAGTATTGACAAAATTATTCATGTACATTACTATCTAGAAAATATATTAAATAGAAAAATCTAGTTTTTCGGCAAAACAGGTCACAAAATAAAAAAAACCTTTTATGCTAAATCATTAGTAAAAAAATGTAAATGTCATGGTATTGTAGCTCCTAAATCAAAATAATTGTAGTGAGGTATTTAAAAAAAAATGATTTGATGTCAAATGAAATTTCAGAGTGTCGCAACTCCTCGACATAATATGCGTCGAGTTGGAGTTGAATGATGGTTCCACGATGCTTCCATTCATTATATTCTTTAACAAGCTGTGTGAGTCGCTGGGAGCCACATTCAGCAGTCACTGCATTGTTCCTGCATTCAGCCAAAGAATCCAGTCATTGGAGTCGAGGATGGAAAGGCTGGAGCAAGTAGAGCATGCCGCTTGCGCACTGTGCGGAGTCTACTTGGGTGGAGTTCTGCCATGTATTGAGGAGAGAAATATGTATATTGGAAGGTTTTTGAGGAAGTAAGTGGAGGTATTTGACTAAGTAGTATATGATTACATTATTGATGTAACTTGTAAGTATTGTTGTAAGTTAGAATCTTGTTTCTGTAATCTTGTTGTTATATGTAAGCTTTAGGTCAGCTTGAAGTAATTTTCATTGACTGTCAGATCTATTAACAAAAAATTCAAGTTCTATTAAAAGATATGGTTAATTCTATAAAATTCTGGTGACCCTATTTGGGCAGCACTTTTTACATAATAAATCAAATATTTTATTATTACGATTGTCAGATAATAGACCAAATCGTGTTCTGTTTCGACGGCTCCTTTGTCAGAAATAATTATTTATTCTATTACAAAAATTCATGTTAATATACTCCAATTATGTAAGTTTCTAGCTGTGTTCGCTTTACAAAAGGGTGACCTTAAAAATGGTGGTCTTTTGGTTTGGGGAACAAAAATTTTTAATTATATTGTGGTCTGCGCTGTACTTAATTATAGATACTAACCGTTTTAGTGCCATGGTTTTTTAGTCATATATACTTAATAAGAGATTTTTTGTTTTTGATGTCATTTACCCTTGTCTCGAAAAAAAACTATCTCTTCCAAAAATTATCGTATCGTAATTAACGTATATATATATATATATATATATATATATATATATATATATATATATATTATCATAAAATATATTTATATTATTATATTTTTTCGGTGTCTTCGTAATAAAAACTTGTACAAGGATAATAAAATACAAAGAAAATTATGGAAATATATATTGTGAACAAAAATTATAACAAAAACTGAAATCAAGGTCACATCATATTTTCGCACGGTCCGGTACATCCTCCGTATCAACAAAATAATTGTTATCGTCACTATTATCACTATCACTCAAAATTTGCATTACGCCAAATTGTGAGCGCACCACAATGTCACTCCCACTATCATTTTCTTCACAACTTGAAAAACGATCATTTTCACTCGGTTTCTTTTCGTATTCCGACATTATGGGTTAAAAATTTTCTTTTTCTTGGTCCATTTTTATACTGTAATTACTAATAATATTATAATTTGAACTTTATGTAACACGTAGAAAGATGACAAATTAGCGATGCGTTGCAGCGACCTCCCCTACCGCGTGCTAAACAACAACTGATTTCGTGAGTGCCATCGCGCTCGTGGCAAATTTAGTTAGTACGCGCACAAGCACGATGGCACTCGTCGGCACTCAAATGGTTAATCACAAAAAGATTTTAAGATGAGCATAGGAACCGTTTCATTACGGGTCCAAATAGTGTCCAACAATAGAAATGGTACATAAAACGAACAAATTAGTCAATAAACAAATAGTAATATAATTTAAGGAATTATCACACTATTCGGAAAGAAAAGTTATGCTACATTTCTAGATCTCCAAATTTTCTTCCTCTGGAAAGCACCTAGGAGGTTGCTGCATAATCTGATGCATAACAATGATACTACAATTACTAATTCGTAAATATAAATATGTTATTAATTTATAAACATTTATTAAAAATAAAATAAATACTGACATCTAGTGGCAAATTATAAAACTATATATTTATGATGGTTGTTTATAAAAGAAACAGATGGAGCTGTTAATTAATTATATAGTCATCTGTTAATTAATTAATTAATGGTAGCATTGAGTAATAATCTTGATACTCTCAATGACACATTGAGAGTATCAAATATATATTAACTGAACCTCTGATATATTGACCGAACCTGTAAAACTGCAAAAGTTCTGCTAAAAGCTTTTCAGCATTTTTTTACATGATTTACGTGCAAAAAGTATCTCGCCACCATTTTATTGTATGTATAGATTAAAAGAATAATTTCAAATTGCAGGTGGATGGTTTGTGGCGGAGTGTGCAACTTGCCTACTGCTATTTTCTCAACGCCTCTGTTATGGCTGGCGGAGAACCGATCAGATGTGTTGGACACATGTTTAGTATGTTTCCAAGAATGTAAGTAATTAAAAAATTTGCTTACTACAAGTATTAGAACCTCTTAATTACAAGTAAAACACGTATTTCGATTAAACTATTTACAAATAATGATTTATTTTATCACAATGTAAATGTGTCATGTAATGCAGAACTTCCCGACCAGTGGTGCACACCTCAGAGGAGGGCTGTCATTGTGTTCGAACTTTCTAAAGAAAATACCATTTGAAAACTTAAATCCAATCAATAATTCATTCAATCACATGCGGGCGCAAACAGCATTGATACAATTTCTTTATATAATTATACTTAATTACTTTTAGGAGTGAACACCAAAGTTTTAATTTATTTGATTATGCTTGTAATTGAGAAATAAATGTCGTGAAAATGGTAAGTTTTTTATTGTTTTTTTAAAATCCCAGGAGGCTCAACACAAAAAAGGTTGTGAATCCCTGGTCTAGTGTATCTTACACAGGAAAAAAATGAATTTTTCAAAAATTATGAGTTTAAGAATCATTGCTACAATTGCTATTGCTTTCTGGCAAACTTTGGATTTTGAAAATTAATTTAAAAAAATTGTGTAATGAACACCGGCTGTTCCTTACTTTGTGAGAAATCTTTTTTGTTGAAAATCTTTTTATCTTAGCAGTTATATAAGGCAATAAAGAATTGAATTGTATATAACAATTATTCGTGCTAGAATTTTACAGTTCTGGTAATTTTGGTTCAATATCTAATTAACCTAATTCTCTAAGTTCATGTTTTTTTACAGATTTCTCTAAGTAATTCTTTTGGTGATAATGTGACAGCTTTTTTGAAGTATTCTTTCCGAAAAAACTTTTAATCAATATTAAAAAAAAATGCATTATACGTATTATTGAATTCATGCATCAATTCATTTTCATTTGACACCCTACACAATTTCTTTGAATCCGTTATATCCTATTTCTGTGCTAAATTTCATATTTTTACATCAAATAATTTCTGAGAAAATCACTTATGACAGACGGGCAGACACCGAAGTGTATCCATAAGCGTTCCGTTTTGCCAATTTTGCCATGGAATATTAAAAATGACACTCTAATATAGAGAAAACAGAAAAAATACAAGATTTTCAATTTGTCTGATGTAAATGAGAAATTTTGTATTTTTTACAAAGTCAGTGATTTTGCATAGTAATTGTAAATACTATTTCTATGGAATTCTTTGAATTAGTAAGATGCAACAAAGTAGAGAGTATGTTCTTTTATGTCCTTTATACCTATGAAACTTAAAGGCCAATGGTATCTAAAAAAGATACCATTGGCCTATCCGTGCCCTCTCATACGAGCGACGCATTCCGTTAGTACATATGACAAATTAACCATAAAAAATATATATTCACCAAATAAAACAATAATAACTAAACTGAAAAATTTTAATTGCATATGATTAGATGGTATTTTAATGTTTAGTGAATTTTTAAGTGGCATATATATATTTTTATATTTTAAAGTCAAGAGTAATATAAGTTAAATAAAAACAGTTAAAGTGGTCCGTAGTTGTTGGAATGCAATCTCTGCTTTCTGTTTTGTCAAGTGTTAAACTGGAGAGAAGCCAGCGTTTATAATTGAAACATTTATAATTGAAGGAAGTAATAAATAATATTCACAGTAGCAGCAAGCAGTAAAGAAGGGACGGGCGGAGGGCCAGCGCGCTGCTACGTGTCGTCATTGCTGAGCGAAGTAGCCGGTAGTGCGGTTTTGCCTGATCATTCGATCATAACCTATCTACTGCCAATTGTTCAAGAGCTTGTTAGTGATGCTGAAATGTAAGTCCTGCCAATTACAATATTTAGAATTACTGGACATGATGATGGTGGACTATCTGGCAGAAGACATACCAAACAAGACTTCCATTTCCATTCCATGGAATAAAATTTTATAAAATATTAGTTATAGGTGCCAAAGGAAAATCTTTATCACCAATATGTTGTTCTGGTATAAACCAGAGTCTCCAAACCTAGAAACTGTACACCTTAACCACTGTGCCGCATTATTATTATATTTAATTGTAAGGAATATATTAAACCACTTAAATATCTCAACTAAAGAACATATGTTCGAATCCTTTGAACATGATACAACATAATAAAAAATTATCAAGATATGTTATTAAGGTATCATTTATTCAAGTTTTCCAGTCTCTTTTTTGCTAAAAGGTATTTCCGGAATTAGGTTCTTCATCAATAAATTTATTGAAGAAACTAAATTGTGAGTTATAGTTGAATACATATATATATATATATATATATATATTATATTTATATTGATATATATATAAATATATATTATAACAATGCCTTGTCAAAATAATTACTCAACCTTAATTTCAGTTTTAAGAATCTGATCTGTCAAACGATGTAACCATAGCAACGACAACAATGTATTGTCGTTGCTATGGTTACACTAATCTTTCTATAACATACGACAAATTAATCATAGGAGAAATCGAAGAAGGAAATGATTGCATAAAATATGGCATATATGCTTTTCCAAGCATGTGATGTCTGCAAAGTATCTCAAATAAATTTAATGGAGGAGTATTATTAGAAAGCTGCAACATGATTATGACAGTCCTCACGTGAAGAAAATAATATCGAAAATGAATTGTCTGCATTTAAAGCTTGGTTGAATAATGCAAGTTTTCATTTTTAAAGGTATTATAAGCACACTACATTTATATGTATTATAAGCACACTACATTAATATTTCCAGGATATGTGCCGTATTTTTTATATAAATCACTTTTAAAGTTTGAATTTTCGTAGTCGCACTAAAAACGCAATTTCTGTAATAGCAGCTAATGTGACGTCACACACAATGTAAACAAACAGTCCTGCCCACTGAAGGGGATTATTATTTATTTTCATATTAACATGGTGTATAAATGGTGTGTAATGACACAATGTACCAATATGTCTATAAAAAGTCGACACAAAGTGTTCGTTTCAGAGCCAAGAAATCTTAAAAGAAGAAAAAAGTGGCTGCAATTAGCCCAAAGAGATCCAAACAGCATTGTAGCTCACTCAGATGATTTTATGTGTGAAGATCATTTCGATATAAGAATATTTGTGTTTTAAACATTATTATAGATATCAATGCCTATAAACCAAGAGAATAAGAATATTAAATTTTGGTATGAATGCGTTTCAGTACCAATAATATTTTGACAATTGTTAGTATTTATCTAAATTTAAATTTTTGATAAGATATGAAAGAATATACATTAAAAACGATATGTTTAAAAACATTCTGCAGCAGACGATCATTTATTATAAAAAAATCAATTTAAAAAATTTCATACCTGATGACTTGTTCGCGAGGGAATATGTTTTAACCTTTTTTTCCAGTTAGTTCACTTTATTTTTTATCGCTAAGCACTTATTACACAATTAAAAATATAATTTCTTACAAATTGTTAAGTATTTACAATATAAATATAATAAATTTAATTATCCAACTTGAATATTTATTTAATCTGTCAATTTTAATAATAACATCTTGTTTATCCAACAACATTCAGGAAAAGTCTATTTGTTTATGATTTATGTTTGGAATAAAATTATATTGTTGATATATACATTAGCATATGCATTGCATGGGAATTAAATAAATTTGTTTATACATTAGTTATGACCGGAAGTTATTTTAATTAAATATATCATTTGTAATGTATTTCTTTTTATATAATATAATACGTAATGAATAACATACGTAATGAATTTATATTATAAAAAAATTTATACTAAGTGCAAAAGGTGATACTTATAAATTAAAGAAAAAAGAAAAAAGGACTATAATTTAAAGATTTAAAACCTTGTCTGTGATGTCATCTTGCTTTTAACCAATAACAGGGAGTTTGCGATGCTGATTAAATTTTAAAAAAATATTGTGATTTCTTTACGTTTTTTTTTATATAATATAGACTTATTCTTCCGAAAATTAAAAGCAATACGATTATTTACGTTATAATCTAATAGGATGACCCTGAATTGTGGTATATTTTCGATGTTGTCAAATAGCCTAATAACTTTCATTAAGCTTACTTAAGAAAGAAAGATGTAATCGAAATCAATATGATAAAAAAAAACAATAAAATATGTTTTAAACTGTCCCTTTATATGAATCAATAGATGAAAAATTAGAAATGTATCAAAGTAATTTTATATAAAAATATTTAATATATCAAAATAAATTTAGCAAAATATGAATATAAAATCACTTTCGTGGCTTTTAAGAACTTCTTTCACTATTTTTAGGTTTCTGTATCTTAAAAGGTAAAAACGGGGTTGTCTTCTGATGTCACAACTGTTTTCCTCGGCAAGTACCTTGTGCTATCAAATTTAGCACAGTTGTAGAACTTGCTTGTTCACAATATTCCATCTAAATAGTTGTAATTCAATTAAATATTTGAAAGAATTTCGGAAACATTGTTATATTCATTCAAAATGATATCCAAAAAGGGGGTTGAAATTTAAAAATGGTACAGCAAAGTCAAGTGGAATATAATATGAAAGAGTTTGTTTACACGTTCCAAAGCACATTCCTTCTATTTTAAGCCACATAGTTTTTCAGTTATAGCGAAAAGTAAAAAAACCGTTCCCCCTTTATATACAAAGTTTGCAACCCTAAAATTCTGAAATATTTTGGATTGAAAGTCTTCTATTAGGAGAAATAAAGATAATGACGTTTGCAGTTTTGAAGAAAAAAAATTAAACTTCAATATTTTTCTCTGCTATTTCCTAGACCTATAGCTATTAATTATGTAATAAATATAATGAAAACTTCACAAAACTGCTTCAATAATTATATATATTGAAGCAGTTTTGCGCAGTTTTCATTGCAATTCATAGTGCATGGAACCTCTGCATGTAAGTTCAACTCGAATTTAGCAGCTTTTTTTAATCCTATTAAATTCCACGTCTTTTCAAAGTTATGTGTCAATCTGACTGTAATTTTGTATTTTAAATATATAAAAGACTAATTCAAAAAATTTACACTTGAGTACAATGTCTATTTTGTTTTGAGGTATGATTTTATTAGTTTTTTTTACGTCCAATAATAGAAGTACTTTTAAATGAAAGCATTTAAAATTAACAAAAACGTCATATGATAGCAATCATCTACAACATTGTGATGAAGAGATAAAGGCTGCTTCAAAACAAGCCAACAACAATACATTTTTTGAATTTCAAAATAATTTGTTAAAAATCACAATTGTCATAGGATTAAATGCATAGTACTCAATGTAGTCCATAAAAAAAATTAGTACCTCTGTGTCTACTATCCATCACTCAACTACGTGAGAAGAATACATATTGAAACAAGAATTTTAAATACCTTGACTGCATCTTTTTAGGAGATCCCTGTCATAATAATAATTTGATTGAAATAATAAACACTTTAATATAAAAATAATTTAATTAGTGATCTCAAAAAAACTACATGATGTAGTATAATTTCTACTTTCTTTAATTTCTTTACCACGACCTAGATTTTGTTGTATTATAACATTTTCAGGTGGGCTATTAGCAAAGATCTTTGCTAGTAATCCACCTGAAGATGTTGTAATACAACGAAACCTAGGTCGTGGTAAAGAATTTAAAGAAAGTTGAAATAAAACCACATCATGCTTTTCATTTAATTGTGTCAAGATTCAGTAAATACTGAAGTATTAACTAAATCTTGCATAACACTTCCTACTATATGTTGTCAAGAGTATGTGAATTACGTCGAGAAATTAAGTCGAGAGTACAAGTATGAGAATTATTGGATTATGGAGGTATTTTCTGTTATTTAAAGCAGAACCGCCAATTGCTCACTATGTTGAAATGTTCGATGATTAATTTGTCTTGAGCCCTCCTGAGAGGATCCTTGGGCAGGAGAGGTCTATCTGTATATGCATCATCTAAATATTCTGCTGTGACAGCACTTTCGTACACGACAACATTCTCCTCAATTTCAATAGACGGTACTTTTGCTGTAACAAAACAAACTGATTACTTTTTTGTTGAGTTATTATAAATTGGAATGTTTTACTATCAGATTCTAGCTTAAGTAGAAGAAAAAAAAATAGATATGTTCAATAGATTTCTGGATTCCAAATAATCATATAAAGTATATAAGAAATGCAAGACCGTTGGTACTTTTAAGATAAATTACTGGACATTATCTTTTAAATTTTTATTCTCCTAATATTAATGGAACCCTCCAATTGTACTTATATTTACAAGGTTAATTGTATTTTAAAACCATCCTAGGGTTAAATAAATATAGAAATGATATCAAAATGTTTCTCATTATATTTAACATTTCAAAAATAATTGACGTTGTTTACTTGATAAATTTTAGCTCTGTTCGGGAGCGAGCTATCCCAGCTTTGGGTCGCCTTCTAGTCTTGTCTGCTCGCCCGGGACTAAAAGCTGTTCGGGACAGTTGTTGGTTCATGCTGGAAGCGGCAGTTGTGGGTGCGGGAGCCTTGGGGCATAGAGGCGCTGCTCGACTCGCTGATACTTTAGCTGATATTATAGGTCGTGAGCAGGAACAAAATGATAAAGATGTTTGTGGTAGAGGTGAAGTTTTTCATTTTATTATAAATATTTATATTTTATTATAGATTAATTATTAGAGATATTAAATTTAATTACAAATTCATTATAACGAGATTTGTGAACAACGGAATGCATATCGTCTGTCTTTTTTTACATAGTATACTTGATAATTCCTTCACCCATTTGTATGTCGCATTTAAAGTTGTGAGATCTGTTAACTCTCATGACCTTTAACTACATTCTAACAACAAGATTGTCTGAATATGTCAGCGCAGAACTACATTCTATGGAGAATCATTTACCATATACATAGTAAGATTATAGAATTAACTAAATAAAAAATACACATAAAATGCACTTTATGATCTCAGTGTTTGTTTCAAAAGTGATTTGAAGTCACATTACATAACTTAATCTACAAATTGAGAAGCGGCATGTTCACGGAATTATATGGGAACTGATGTCGCCGAACTGTGTTTTGAACGCACCAATTACACCAATTACATTGTATAGCTCACCTCATCTTCGCTCACAATCATCTTACAAGACGTTTGGTGCTGGATCTCACTCCCGCATGCTTGTGCCGAGCATAAGTTTATCCTGCTTGCACAAAAAGTTGAATATTGGAAACATGAAAATAAACTTTAACTTTTTTAATATCAAAATAACTTTGAAAAAACTTTATAACTATGGTAAGAAATAACTCCTTTAGCAAGGTTGTGTTAACAATTTTTAATTTTATTAAATTCAGTGACACAGTAAAATATATGTTTTTTTTCTTTAAGCAAAAATAATGGAACAGTTTGTAGTGTCACTACAAATGGTAAACTAATCTTACTTGTGGTTTGCTTGTCACACTCACTTGCGAGTTCTAGTTGACTCTTTATTCTGTGCTCATACATTATTATTTCCCGTCTTAAAATGTCACTTGTCTTGTTTTATTTAACTTCAATTAAAAAGTATATTTTGCCTGTGGCTTCGCCCGTGTGATTTAAGAAAATGTAAGAAACCTTTTATTTAAAAAAAATGGTTTAGATTCCAATCAGCCCAGTTATACAGTTACAAGGTAAATATTATTTTGAACATCATTTACTAGACCCGATTTTTAACATTTGTCCTGGAAAAATGTGTCTGGACGAAAATGCCGTGCAATAATTAACCTGTGAATTCGGCAAGGGAAATGGAGCATTTTCCGCTACTTTTAAAAATTATATTTAAAAAGAATTCCCAAACTTCACTGCTTGGACTTGTATTGGACCTGGCCATTGCAATAGAGGTATTAAGAGAAAAAATTAAGAGATTTAGATGTTTATGAATAGATTTTCAACCATAATGATGCAGGCAACCATAATGAATGAGGTTGTATATTACCTATATGGAAAATGTCTGAAATTGGGGTTGGTTATAAGCGAGAATGAAAGACAAATAAACAATGTTTCACTTTCATTAAATTAGTAGGGATTTGTATCTTTGATATGTTGGTGTTAGATATTGGTACAGCAAGAATTTTTTTTGATAATTTTTCTCAAAAATATAGACGAAAATATTCAGTAAATTATTTTATTATGGAGAAATAATTTGTTTTTCACTAAAAATATTTTTTATTTACCATATCTTCTTAATCATATTTATTACATTTAAACTTAACATATCATAAGTAGAACCTCCATGAAAAAAATGTGACTTGTCAGTATTATCTTTATTTCTTTCTGTGAATTAATATTTATATCAGAATATTCAAAACCCTGTGAGTGGTTTATTTGTATATTGCCGCGTTGTGTCGTATTGCTTTGTTCGTGTTGCATGGCACCATTGTATATTGCCATGCCGTGTCATATTACTTTGATTGTGTTGCACGGTACCATTGTATATTGTCATGTAATTTCTTATTACTTTGTATTGTATGGTTCCGTTGTATATTGCCACGTCATGCAGTGCTCATATTTATTAGTATGTTTTGAATTTTTCACGATTTGATCATCTACTTATATGACCTTGGGCGTGTTTGCTTCCTGCATATACTACAACGAATGTCTTCTCAAAGTTCTTTTTATTTTTTCAGTGTTGTCCAATCTTTGTAAGCTGTGTCACAATGCACCGATGCTGACAGGAGAGTTGCTTAGCTCTCTCATTCCGGCTCTTCAGCTCGGTATCCATTTCACACCTTTCCACCAGGAGTTCTACACGCATACGCTTATCCCCGCATTAAGGTATGTCTTTCACTATTTCATTTGTTAATATACTCATCTGAATAGTCCCAACACTAAACATTCAAAGCAATTATCATTTGAGATACCCAAAGCGCATAAAACTCTATGCTCAACTGATTCGTCACAGATGATACTTTATTGAATGTTGTGATAAATATGCTTTCAATTTTATACTATCTTCTCCCATTGTATCATCTGTCAGCACCATTATGAAGAGATTTTGTCCCTCTATTAGATGACAATCTACGCTGAGCATTTTGGCTTCTCATATTTCCTATAACAGTTTTTATAGCTATTTGGTTTGTAATATGTTAGGAGTTCAAAGTAGTTGAAAATACCTTGGCTTCTAATTGTGATTAACAGTATTGTATTATTGTACTAGAAAACTGAAACGAACAAGGAACGAACATTTAGTATGGTTATGAGAAGAATGGTTAAAATACTCTTTATAGATTTTTGTCCTTTCTTCGCACACTCTTATTTAGGCTCTAGGAATCTATACTTGAAAAGTCTGAACTGAACTCAGTTCTTGTAATAATGTCTGAACTGAACTCAGTTCTTGTAATAATGTCTGAACTGAACTCAGTTCTTGTAAAAATGATATAAAGGAGACCGGCAAAAATGGGCCAAACGTTACAGACATAAAACATAATTTTTAAAAAAAGCTGGTATTTTATGGAATATAAAAAACTAAACAATTCACCAATCGATAATCAGCGAAGGGGAAAAAATGGAATTACAATTTGTAATCATAATACGAAACAAAAAAAAGCTGTCTTCGTAAATGAGCATATATTATATTTTTAAAATATAAAGAATCGTTAATTGGAAATAAAAATAATAAAAAAAATTTGACAGAATAGATAATAACTTTTTAGAAATGATTACACAAAATAATCAATGCCTCTTGCTTTATTTAACGTGTAGCCATAGCCTAAATTAATTAAAAATAAACTGTTAACGAACGATGACAATGGTCTATTGTTGTCAAAATGAATGGCTTTTTCCCTCTTATCGAGGTTTACGTAACTTTTCGACGATCCTGTCGAGCCTGTGAGCATAATGGATGAATATGGTACATCTGTGGATGGAGGATATAACAAGACACAATCTTCACTTTGTTTTGTCTCACTAGTTGAAAGAGTTCTGTAGAATTACATTTATAATCTGTTATGAAAAATAACCTAACTCTTCATAAAAAATACAAGATTTCTCTTTTGTCTGATTGGCGATTTGGATAAAACTTTTAAGGAGCTTGTTTTTTTAACTTTCTCTCTATATAACAGTATCATTTTTATTCTTGTAACACCTGGGCCTAATACTATATGGACTTTTGCTGGTCTCTATTTACACTTGTTATAATCCAGTAATTACGAAGTATTACTGGCAGCTATAACCAGCTGTTTATAAAGTAATGTATTCCGAATAAGATATCTCCGTATCCCATAATATAAATTTAAGTTAGTATGGCGGGAGGAGTTATGGTTTGGTCGCCATTTTGTAAAATAGTCTTTATAAATTACCTCGGAAATATAAAATTCACTACCAGTTGTACGTAAAACCTTTTTATCTGAAATTAATATTATTGTACTTACAGCACCTTAAAGATATGTTCTATACGATAGATTGATATTTATTTTTACTTGAAAATTACTGCTAACAGGATAATTCATGAAAAGTTTAAATGAAGGGCTATGTGGAGCTGTAATTTTAAAGGAAATCTTATCTATAAAAATATGTAGGGATTTTGAAGCGAAACTTCTTTAGCGACATCTAAGTCAAGCTGTCATGTTAAAATTGTGTAACACTTAGAAAACAAATGCCGAACGCATCTGACTAGTGGCCGAACTGGCCTCATGCTAACAATATGCTTTTTGAGAATGATAAAAACTTTTAGTGGAAGTGTTAAAAATTTCAGAGGCTATGTATGTATGTGAGTTAGTTTGTTCCCTCACACAGACTAAACTACAGAAGTGATTTCAACAAATGAGATGTCCTTAGATTCGTCTTGATCCAGAGTGTTCTAGGCTATGTAATGTTATAAATTTCACAGAATATGTGTGTATGTATAGCATGGTTTTCAGTGATTTTTTTCCCTAGTCGGGTTTTAGTTGTTCCTCTTGTATATTGATCTTTCTTAATTTACATAGTAATTTTCCTTTTATACTGTAGTTTCTTACGAATAGTTTAATAGTTACGATGATATTATTAAGCAAGTTAAATGATACGTCCATGCTTCTTCATGTGTTAATGTGTGAAACATTTTTGTCTACCTGTGCGAAGCTGGGGCAGGTTGTTAGTAGAATATAAAACAAAATTTAGAGATAATCCTAATGTAATGTGATTAATTCTAGTATTAGAAGTGGTTTGTGATTCCCGTGTTCTACCTCAAAGAATAATTAAAAATATGTATTGACAACAGAACTGTAATCACTACCACGAGAGGTAGCAGTGTAGTATTTGTGATACATTTAATGCATTTCATGTCTGCTCTTCAACATACATGCCAAGTATGATGCGGTACCATGTCATCAGGACATAATGATGCCAATATTTATATTTCTCTCCTCACAGGAAACTAGAGCACGTAGATGCACCCAATCTTCTAGAACACAAGTTAGCAGTGGAAGCCCTTATCAATAGCGTCAAGATGACTCTCGGCCAACAGACAGAGGTTGCTTCACCGTCTCGTGCACCACTCTCAGGTGTCAATCTCCTCGCAAGTTCCGAGTCCGTCGGTCGCAGGGTCTCGCACATGCTCCAACATTCCAAGCCAGCCATGAACTTACAAAATATTTTTAAGAAGAAAACTTAATTCTTTTTCTGATTATCATTTTTGTACGGTCGAGCACTGAGTTACGTTTGAAACGCATAAGTGTAATGTTTAACTAAATTTATATTGCGAAAAGAATTATTTAGGATAAAAGGCACAAATTTTTGAGAACAAATTTATTGGTTATTTTCAGATGTTTTGATAATGAATTATTAAATTATTTTATGCGGATACAATTTTAAGCTGTACTGTTACATAATTTTAATGTGAGTTTGTGGTTTGCCATACGAATCAAACGTAAACGTTAATTCAAATGATCCTAGTACAAAAAAAGAAGTTAAAGGTACATACTGTCACGTGTTAGTGGATAACAATGGCGAAATCCTTAAAACATTTCAGGAGTTACAAAGAATATTTCAAAAATTTTATTTCGTAAATGGACTAATTATTTATAATAAATAATTTTTTTATTAAATTTTATTCCGGTTGGGTTTAGGTTGAGATATAATAATGGGCTTAGTAAATGTGACTTTATTTAAGTAAATAATAAGAAGGAGACCGACGAAACTGGCCCTAGCATTACAGAAATAGAATATAATTAAGTTGGTATTTTCTAGAATATAAAAAGCAAACAATTTAGTAATTCACAATCGAAAAAAGAAAGAATAAGAAATAAAACGCAATTTAAGAACGTAATAAAAACAAAAAATCTATATTCATAAACGCACATATATTATATTTTTAATATATCAATAACTGTTAATCTATACTAATATATGAAGTGAAAAAGTTTGGTTATTGGTTGCTCGAGCTAATCTCTGGAACCATACACTTAATTGCAAAAATTCAGTTTGTCGGTATTTTGAGGAAGATTATATTCAATATATCAAGTTCAATTCATAGGACAGAGCAGTAATAAAAAATATAACAAGTCGGGGAACACTACTTAAACGGTGCAAGGTGAAGAGAGACTGACTTGTTTATAGACTAAGGGTTTATGGTTTCGCAACCTTTTTTATTTCTCGAGGCATGAGAATTCTCGACCAGGATTTCTTGAGTATCTCGAGAAATGTTGAAATTTTTAATAAAACACAATATTCTTTTCAAATTTTTGCTTTATTACAAATTAGACTGACAGATGAGATCAAGTAAATCAAGTGGTAAATTTTTAATTATCCTAAATTGCACTTATTAATTAACAAATCAACAACAAACAATAAATTAAACTAACTATACTCGGCTGGTCTACATAAAAAGTATAGAGTAGGGTAGTACTTAACGTTTTTTATAATTATTGGGTCCCTACCAGTTCCCAAATGTACAACAGTCTTTAATTGAATAAAAAATTAATTGTAAAATTAAATCAAAAAAGTTATTATTATGTTACTATAAATACTTGTTTAACAAAACAAACATTTTGCTACCTACTTAAACCTAAAATGCTGTTTATATTTATAGACTATTATATTTAATAACGTCACAGTTCGATGGCAAAAGTGGAACAAGTGAATTAATCTATTTGTGTATTTTTATTTGCTTATTTACGAAGACAAAACATAACCTAAACAATTCTCAAACGTAAATTAACCATGCATTGACAATTAAATTGACTTAAAATCATTTGTTGATCGTAAAATACACTACAATGGATAAAACTTATGTAGATAGTTAATAATAGGTACTTACTTTCACTATGACGACACTAACATAACCCACAAGCAACAGTACACAATGACAACTAACTAACTATGGAGCGACGTGCCATGACAGACGAAGTCCCCGCGGCTGGGATGACAGTGACAGCGAGGCGATACTCTAGACTCGTCCCATGTTATATGCGTGTTTTTTTATTTACGCGCACGGAATTGATTTCGCGAGTTCTCGACGCGTTGAGTTTTTTTTCCGTCTCGACTAAAGACAAATTTCTCAGACAGAAACCCTATTATAGACTGACTGTCTCAAGTGTTCTCGCCGTTATACTCTCTAATCTTAATGATCGATACTGTTTTGCAAATGACGCGGAGGTATTTAGTGACCGTGGGGGGGAAGAGTACATCACTTTTTAGAAATTATTATAAAAATTAAGCAACATTGATTGCTTTCTTATAATGCGTATCCATTGAATTAGTTTGCTAAAAATAAATTGTTAACTAACATTGACATTGTTCTATGTTGTCAAAATGAATTTCTTTATTACACTTTCAAGTTTTACATAGAATTTTCCAAGAACCCTGTTGACCCTGCATCCTGGATTCATTTATTTTGTCTATGCGTGGAACATACAACGGGATATAATATATACATTGTTTCGTCTTGCTAGTTTAAAAAAATCCATAGAAAAATGTTCACAGACTATAATTAAAGATAACCTGAATTTTCATAAAAAATACAAGGTTTGTCATTTGTCTGATTGACGGTTTAAATAAAACTTTTAAGGGCGTTTTATGTGTCATTTTTATTCTTGTAATGCCCAAAATTATATGGAGTTTTGTTGGTCTCCTTCGTAACAATAATTTTTTTTATATAAATATACCACTTTCTTATGACAATCCTCAGATTGAAATTGGTATTTACAACTCCTGAAATGTTGGGTTTCGAATATCTGTACCAGAATGAATGCCCTGTTGTTGGGGTTATCTAATATGTAGCTCCATAATTGCTGCCTACACTATTTATAGAGAAATGGGACGGCCGTATAAATAAATACATGCTTGTCTAGATAAATTAAATACTGTACAATGTAGCAAGTACCTTTGTGTAATAAAACAGGTGATAAAAAGCAAAATGATATTAATTATGTAAGATATTATTGATTAAAATATTTTTTTTTATTAAGTATAATTTAATTTTGCCAAATTTTGGTTCAGATAATGTGGTTAATCGAGACAAATAACAAAATGCATAATTTCAAAATTTTTTATCAAATTTACGTGTTTTTGTATAATTGTCTGGCCAACTTCAAAATCTTCAATTGATATTTTCAAAACAAACACTTTGCACTAAGTCTAAATTTTCTGTCCCTTATCTTTAGAGGAATAGCCCCATCTAGAATGTGGAAAATTTGAGAATTTTCGCAGAATGTAAATCGAAAAGTCAAGGACTTCGCTGAGACTCTCAATGCAATAAAAAAAGGATGCGAATGGATAAGCCAAGGACTTATGCTGAGACTCTCAATGCAACAAATGCTCACGATTAATTTGGTGAAAGAAATTGATTTAAATTTAAAAAGTGCTTTACTAACGGATAAAATAGCTGAAACGTCTTTTTTTTAAGTTTGTTGTTTTTTTTTATTACCAATATTTGATAAATTGTGTTATTATTTGTATATCAATTGTTAATGACAAAAAATATAAATTAATCTTAAAAACTGTAACAAATTTATTGAGTCAATTTTTCATAAACAACTGTACCAAATGGCCTTTCACACTATGCAAAATGTGGTTTAATGTAATTTTCCTTTCAATTAAATGAAGGAAAATAGTGAAAAATTCAGTTTTTCTAAAGCGCAATTCTGTTCGACACTGTTTTTTCCCGCATTGAGAGTCTTAAATAATCAGTTCAGTAATAAACTCGCATTATATTAACAAAAATATCAACTCGGGTTAAAAAACATTGTGGAAAGGGTCAGTGATTTTTTTTTTATCTTCGCAACCAAAGTGTAATTTCAACAAAGAGACTGACATATAAAACGCAATTTCTTTGGAGAGATTGTCATATAAAGTGCAATTTATTTGGGTTCTTAACATTATAATAATGTTCGGTCTTACGTGCGTCACTGTACTTCACGAATTTGGCCCGAATAGATTTAATTTATTGACCTTTCGATTACTTGCTGAATATTGCAAAATTAACGTTATCTTTTCAATAAGTCCAAAGAAAATTACACTTATGAATAAGATTAATACAATTTTCTATAAAATTATGAAGTGAGTGTAATGAATCATACAGACTAACTCGCAATATTACATACATTGTGAAGGTAAAGTATTTGTTATGAAATTAGGGTAGACTAGAATATTATTTCAGAAAATGAAAATATTAAGAAAATATATTCGAAATATGCTTAGTAAACAAATTAGATACATTTACGCCTATTTTACAATTACAAAATGAAGATCGTTTTACTATCTGAACAATCTGTGGCAAAATTAAGTTACGATTGACGCGTGCAGTTCTATAATGTTGCTGATAGTATTTTACTGAAATGATAGACTATAATAGTTTTTGTGTATCAAATTATAACAGGATAACGGTAGAAATTGGTTTTGCCAACAATTTAGTAAATTTTTTTTTTAAAATTGTTTTAAAAATGTTTATTGACTTAGGATACCTTTCTATCCAAATTATTTTTTCAAAAATCCATGCTACATTTTAACAATCTCATTGGAAATAAGTTAACTTCAATATTAAGCACCTCTAATGAAAGCATACCATCCCCAATTTTTTTTCAAACGATTGTTATATAGTTCTCTTATGTCTCATTGACACTCGTGCGCCAGCCACGAGACGCTTGAGTAAATGGTGGACTTGCGGCTCGTCTCGCGTCTCGTCTCATCAGAGATTCGTCCCACAAGACAAAAGACGAGCCGCAAGTGTAATACAGGCATCACATAAGTCAAAAAATAGAGGTTATGATGTCGGATAGACAATCGTAAGATTATGTTATTTCACTGCCAGAATAATTTTATTATGCATTAAATGGTTATTGTTTCAAACCTATTTTTTTAAATGGTTGTTGTTTTCAAAAAAATAACAGTTTAAATAAAAAATAGGATAATTTTTTGCTCTCCTGACAAGTTGATACTTGAAGTAATACTTAGTTACAATGTACATTTTAAGTATCCTGTTTGTCTATAACGAAGGGACTCTATATATCAGTTTGTTGTCTATTTGTCTATTATTTTGTTGTTGTCTATTTGCCAAAACAAAATCATTTTGAGCAATTATAAAAAATTGTAATCGTTACTACAGATGTTCACATTTCTGTATAAGTAAAGATGTTGTCAAGGTTGTTACGTGTAAAAATGTACTTTTGTGAGCTGGCTGATAGTTAATAATAATTAATCTTGTATGCATTCAGATCGGAAACAGTCTTTGTACTCATCAAAAGAAAACATTAAGAAAAAAAAATATGTTTGTCAAGTTTATTTGCACGCAAGAGTGCCACAAACGCATGGTTGCGACAAAAATGGCGCTCATTCATGGTAGTGGGTTGCCATACAAGTATAGATAGACAGATATATATATAAAAAATGGGGAACACAAATATTTAAATATTGAATCATTTATATAGCAATCAGAAATAACTTTGGGTTTAAAAGTTATCCTTAAGATTGATAGTTTTTTTTAATTTTCAGCAAATATTTTAAATGTACGATTGCAAAATATACTTAAATATTTTGTTTCATATAAAAATGGCTATTTTTAATAAAACAGACAATTTTGTAGTTGGAAATACCTGAACTTAATATTTGTTTAATTAAATTTATTATTTGCACATGCAAAATTGGATTAATAAATACAATTACATTCTATTGAATATTGGCTATGGCTCTGAAAACAAGCAATAGAAGAATTATCTTTATGGTTGAAAGGATTATGAGAGATTTATTGTAATCACTAAACTTATCTAAAGACAATATTACTTAATCTCGTAAGATATTTTGAAAGGAATTTATCGGAACAAAAAAATATTGATGCAATGACAAGTCGAGAGCAAATTCTTAAAATTTTTTATAGCTATAACCAACATTAAAAAAATTAATAAGAATAATTACCCAATTTGGGGTGTTATTATTATTTATTTATGTATTTTCTCATAATTTATAGGGTAGATATACCATTATGATCATAGACATGGTGAACAAAAACAATATTTTAGACATCAGATTTTATGTTTCTATAGACACGAAAGGAATTTTGAAATACAAAAATTAGAGCCGTTTTCTGAATCTGGATTAATTTTACCTTCTTGATCATCACCTTCAAAAAATATAAATCAGAAAGCCGTTTCAGTTTTTATTCTAAAACATTTCTATCAGTAATACTCTCGGTAATAATGACTGCTAATGGAAGGATCGAATAAATTATATATAGATATATATTTATACTTATCATTGTATGAAAATATTTAAATGATGGATCAATTTATGTAAATTATTATAATTTAAGAAATTAATTTTGTGTAAGCTAATGTCTCTTTCGCTCTTTTGACTATGTGATACGTAATCTCTCTTCTCTTATCTATTTTTAATTTTTAAGAATTCTAGTAAATAATTTTTAATATAATGTTTTAGCTTCAGCTATATGATTACTGTTTGTCAATATTTTTGTAAAAGTGTGGTAAACCATTGATTGATCGATGCAAATGATTTAGAAACGCCTGAAAACCATGAAAATATATGAATTTCTTTATTGAAGTTGGAAAGAGTGGCTCAAATTAAATAACAGACTATTAATTTAACATTTAGATTGATTGAGTGAGTAAAATCTTAATATAGCAGAACAGTGGTTCCTTAAATGTTTGCGTATTATTGGCAGCTGTAAAAAATATATAAAAATAATTTTTGCCGAGACGCCCTAAATCGTCCAATTGTGTTATAACTTAACGATGTTCAGAATTAGCTAAATATTTTTTATTTACGTGTAGTGCTCAAATAAAAATAAGGCTATTGCTAATATTGATGATAAATCAGAGCTTGGAATGTGAGACTGAAAATTTTTTAAATAGCCACTGACTCCCGTGAGTTATTCACATTGGCGTCTTACATACTCTGAGTACCAGTTCTCTGTGGCTATTGCAGAATAATATAATACTTCTGTGATTTATGTTTAGCCCTTCTTTAGGAATGTATTATAAGAAAAAATCATGGCCAACACAAGAGAAACATTTTTTGAATGTTTTAAATACAAACGGCAAGTGAACAGGCTGATAAAATGATTACTTTATAAAACGTTGAGAATTACGGTAATTTAGGTCTTTTTAACTCTCCTCCAATATCTGACTTTGATGTCATGTGTCAGCTATCAGGCATATTCCATTGGCGTCAATGTTAATAATAAAATTTTACTTTTATATATATTCTCAAATTATTGCGACCATGGGGGACAGTATATCATCGGTGACACTGCAACACCTCATAACTAAAGATTGCAATAAGCTGCAACTTCGACTTGACTAATATAGAAAATTAAACCTGAAAACAATTGTTAGTTACACGGTATTGCAGTATAGATACCGATATGGTAAAAGAATCTTATTAAGGCGTGTCATAGTTTTGAGGTTAAGAATAATATTAACTATGTTTAAATGCAAAACGTTAGATATAAATATTTTTATTTAATAATTGGAAAATTCGCAGTTATATACTGAATAACAAATTGTCCGCCAATCAGAAAGTGTATGTTCCACTAGCCGCTCACAATCCCCGTACCTATGACCGCCTTCATACCTGTTCCACTAGCTTGTCAGCATTGTAACTGTCAGTCCAAGTGGAAGGGGTTAGGAACAGTACATTTTTGTAACTATGAGTAAATGCCGGGTATTGGACAAAAATAAAGAGATTATGTATTAATTATTAGATAATAATTTACACTTACAGTAATTGTAAAGGTGTAATTTATTTTCTGTAATAATTTGACGATTGTTGAAATGTTTTGCGTCTTTTGGTGGTGTAACCTTCCACAACTGCATAAAGTGATTCTCTCGGTCACCATGTTTAATCTTCAAAGATGATTAAATTTACTTACGTAAACTTCATTTATGTGTCAAAGTCAAATTGATAGATAAACGACCCACATCGATTTGTAGGTCGGCATGGGCTCGAAGCAGTAGTAAAAAATGACACACATCAATGACGTTTTGATCATAACCACAACGATTACGGTCGCTAAGTGGAAGAACACAATGAACATTGCGATCGCCTAGAAGAATATACTCAAAGTGACGTCAAAATGCACCACACGGGTTATAATATATTAATATACGTCCAACGTTAAATAATTGTGTGAGCAAGATAGTGCTATTCTATAACTTGAATTCCATAAACAATATTTAGCTGTATGAGAAAGATAAAATTCTTTTTCAATATCATTGTTCGTTAGAAGCATCTTGACTTCATGGAATTTACGTATCATGTGACAAAATTTTTTGATGCAAACTTTGAATGCAATATAAGTAAATTTTTTTCAGTTTAACACAAATTTCTCAATTGAAAAATATCACAATTTTAAGTTTGTGAGATACATTCGGAATAATTTTAAATACTTTTTCAAAAATTGTTCAATACTCTATTAAAGCTAGTGAGATTTTCACGCTTTATAATGGAAAATGCCAGCTATCAGTATTAGAAAAAAGAATTTTCGTCACACATATCGCGGACCCCTTTTGGTACCTCGATTATATATATATATTATAAGCTCTCCACACAACCAATCACAATTTTGCAATTATGAAGTGATATACAAAGTACCCAAATTTATCCGAAGTACATATCACATGATTTTTGTACTGTACAATATTGTGTACGACAAAGAATGTTAGTGATTTTCCCATCAGTACATGATATAAGCATCGAAAGATCAATGTTCTTCGCCACATGAGCGTAATAGTGAGTCATATTCACAAATAGACAAAATGTAATGTTTACAATTGCACTTTGATGGATATGGACAAAATGTTAATAATTGTTATGAATTTTTGTCATGTATGTTCACATACGTTATTGATATATGCACTAAGAGGGACTACTACTTTGACACAAAAAAAACGATACTTATCACAATTTTTATGGATAATTTAATAAAATGATGGATAATTTAAGGAAAGAACATGTTGTAGCACACTGAAACATCTAGACTTAACTTTTTGTGATATTATCAAAGTTATTACTAAACTCTAGAGGTCTGTTGAAACATTTTCCATCTTTGATCGTTTAAAAAACTAATGTTATGTAAAAAATTGCCTACATACTTTGCGAGTACATAAATTTTTCGTAAAAATATTTAATTTATACAATTTGACATGGAGTTTTCGAACGTCTCAGCTAAAAAAAGATTGTTTTGAAGAAAATGTGATCGAAAATACTTCTTGTAAGTTTTTTTTAGATTTAATCAATTAACCTTTTCACGACCAAGCGATTATAACATTGATAAGCTCTCCACACCACCAATCAAAATTTTGCAATGTAAATAAACCACAAATAACTCAAACTAATCACAAACTATTTCAATTAAATGCGAGTATTGCACAGAAATTCAGTTGATCATTAATTTATTGTCAAAACTAAGTTGTGTGTGTGGCCTGTCAGATGCTTGTCACAAAGAAAACAAAATCACACTGCACAATAGCAATAGCTTAGCCAGAAAGGTCACGCCAAAATAACAGACTATACAGAATAATAGAGATTTTACAAATTTATATATACCTAGTTATAAAAATAAAAAAGTATGTGCCCTCATACTGTCCTTTTTCAAATCTCTACGAGTACATTCCACTAGCCGCTCGCAACACTCGCGCCCACGACCGCGATTAAATCCATTCCACTAGCTTGCCAACAATGTAACTGTCAGTTCAAGTGGAACGAGTTATGAACAATACGTATTCTAACTATGAGGAAAGGGCGTTATAGCATTGTATTTTTTTCTTATGTATTAATTGTTAGGTAATAATTTACAGTTACATTAATTGCGAAAGTGTAATTTAATTTCTATAAAAAGTTGATGATTGTTTGCGTGTTTTGCGCATTTTTGTGTAACTTTTACTTTTATTATGTATTTCTCAGAGCTACATAAAGTGATTCTCTTCATCACCATGTTTAATTTTAAAAGACAATATAAATTTATTTACGTAAATTTCATATATCAATGCGATAAAGTCAAATTAACAGATAAACGACCCACGTTGATACGTGAGTCGGCATGGGCTCGAAGCGGTCGTGAACATTATGCCATCAATGACGTTTTTATCACGACCGCAACAACCGCGGTCGCCAAGTAGAACGATACAGTGAGCGTTGCGATCGCCTAGTGGAACGTAGTCTATATAACGAAAACTCTTTATAATGAAATAAAATTTTCAGTCCTTTGAATTTTGTTATAGAGAATTTACACTGTATATGCGTTTGGCGTGTTGAGTGCGATTTAACAACGCACATATATATGCGCTTGGTGATGGAAAAGTTAAAAGCCAATATGAAGGCCCTTGATTTCCTCAATCATTATCGTAATATCCATTATAAAATATTGGCCAAAAGAATGTGCTCAATAATTTCCCATAAACACAACAAACAGAGGTCTTTTGACTGGTACCTACAGGTACTCTCAACGCTTTATCTTTATCATTTTTCTGAAAAAGTTACTGGATATATTATTTAAAGAAACTTCAATTTTTTTCGTTGGTTATCCCCGTTAATTGACCCTTGATTGTATAATCTATGATATGTGTCGACTAAACTGTTTCTTACTTGATTTATGTTAATAGAAAATAAACCTAAGAATATATTTTTTTCCTTGTTCTTAATGGAAAAATTTCTATACCTGGGGCCACGTGAATATTTATAAAATAGTGCATTACATTAAATGTTATGACGTCTATTGTAAAATATGATTATATTTATGACGATCCATACGGGAATATTACCGTTATGTTGACGACGTTCCTTTTAATGCACATCGTTTTAAATGCTTGTGCGGCCCCGGCCTAATGCACTGTGTACTTAAGAAAAGATTATAAAATATTTAGGTTGTGAGATGATAATGGTATTTTGCCATGATATATCGATGTTTGTAATTAAAATGTGATTTGTTGACAACTATTTTATTTCTACTGTACTAGTACTGATTATTTTATTTTTATTGTTTAAACTAATGGCTTAACTAATTTTATTAAACAAACTGTCAAATACTTAAAGAAAATTGTATTATCTCGAAAACATTTATGGCCAAATGTAACATTTTAATAAATGTCATAAAATTTGAGTATTTGTGATATTTCATTGTCTTTTTTTATAGAAATTAAAGTGTTTGTGTGATTGAATCACATTTGCGCCTAAAATTTAGGTAACACTACACAAGAGACATTGTCCAAATGATACAGTTCTCTGTAAAAATATAGCGAGAAATGAAAGGTTGTTTGTCCAAAAATATTTATTCATTATTGCGAAGGATACCTTTCCTGCTTACATAACCTTCCTAATGTAGTTTTGTTGTAAGGTACAAATATACATTTGATTTGTAAATATTAGTTATGTGTTATTTTATATTAAATATTTAAATAAAAGTTTTTCTTTAATGTGTTACAGTGAAACTTTATAAAAACTGTTTTAAATAGTTCCAAAGCTTAAAAGGCCAATCTTCTCAAAATTGTCAGAAGCTAAGTTACCCTCCTCTGCCCCTTCCCCCTCTAATGCACAATTTTCACAGTGAGGAGAGAAAGTGATACTTTTATCCCTTCTCCATAAGAAATATATATAATTCTAGTGCCGGTTTTCTCTTATTGACATATGTCAAAATGGAAAGATCAGTTATCTTTTCCATTTCTATATAACTTCACTTTCCCTCTGAGCTGTCCTCGTAGTACCCATATAAATTGTTATCGATGGCGTCCCCAATGAGCCTGCTGTGTGCAACAGTTGTTCGTGCCTCTGTGGTTAAAACTAAATTGTATAATATATTGAATAATTACATTTTTTCACATGATCTCGGGTGTAATACTTTTTGGTGATAGAAGATTAATATATTTGACTGATTACACAGAAAAGAATATTTGATGGAATGAAATATGTTTCCAAAAATGGAGACGGTTATATGATTGTATTAGAATTAAAACAACGGCTGTTTGTTTTCTCCTACTGTATGCTCATATATCTTTGTGTGTACACAGCCTTTCCGCCAGGTCCTGTGGGCAAAATTTTTACTTGGTATGAGTTGCTCTGTACATTGATACTAGCCGCATCAGTTTTAATTTGTACTTTTACTATTAAATATTTCCACGTTTAACATTTCCAATTAATTTTATTTTCCACTTAAACCAGAGAATATAAACTATTGGTAAAAAACTAATTTTGTTTATGTTTCGTAAATCATAAAGTTACAGGCCAACGACGAGTGAAAAATTTTTTGACAAATTTTAAAAATTTGACCAAGTTATAAAGGTTTAAACTTAACATTCATCCAAGGATAGCAATACTGAATTTGATATCGTATTTGATGGGGCTCAATGTATTCCCGAGAGCGAATGAGACAGTGAAATAATCCCACACTACCTCTCCCATTTAATTTAGAAGCTTATAACTCTTTTATTTTGTTATTCAAATAACAAGTATTTTCTTAACATATTATTTAAATTAACCAATTTAGGAGTAGTCAACAGATCTATTGTTTCACGAAGATCTGAGAAAAAAAGTAAAAGTTCTTGCTAAGAGTCACTAAGTTATAAGCTTTCAAATTGTCTTCATATTTTCTGAAAACTTCTTTTCTTTAGCCATTTTCTAACACTAAGGTGTAGGCATTCTTCAGTTTATGCCATTTATCTCGGTCTTGGGCAGTTTCTATGCATTTCACTCCAGCTGCTTTGTTGACGTCATCATAACAACGTATCTGTGTCTTCCTTGGGGCCGTTTCCATCCCCATGGTTTACATTTAACCACAGCCCTGTACAGCAAGTTTTGTTTGCGGACGACATGACCAACCAACTTCCATTTTAGTTTCGCGACGTAAAATTGCCCAAAAGTTTCCGAAGACATTTAAAGTGATATTTTAATTTTTTTTGTTTTTGACCAAATCGTCAAGTCTTCAATTATTAATCTCTAAAGTTTTAGTTAAACATTTTTTTTTAATTGCACTGATTATAACATTGACTCAAGCTTATATTATTTTTATTAAAACTTTTGTAAGACATTAAAACAATTATTTATCTTAAATTCAACTTATGGATGAAATTTTTGGTACCTATAAAATAAAATTGAGAATGTTTTTGACAGTTATGGGAAGATGGTGCTATAAAAGTTGATACCACAATAATTATTGCGATGTTGAAAAAGTAATATTATTTTAAACATCTGTTAGTCTAATTAAAATACAATTTAACATTGTAAATAATTGTAATATTTTACTATTGAACAATATATTCAATGGCAGCTTTGTGCGGCGGCAGCAATCACGATTTTAATGCCTAAATAATTTTTTATATTCTCATATTATTCTTGTATTCAGCATATTGTAACGTGGCTTAAACTCCAAAACTGTACAGCAAATTGGGCAATCTGGGTTAAACGAGAAGAAAACACTTCTTAAAGATTTATTATAAATAGAAAGATAAAAAAGACACTTCTTAATAAATAGTAATTCCCTTTCTAGATTTGAATTCAATTATTATTTAAATTGAATTGAATTCAATAATTTGATTTGAATTAATAATTTTTATGGTTCCTGTCGTTGTTGCACTATGCCTAAATTTTGAAATATTTCTGAGTAAAAATGTAAGGAACCCACATTTTGGGAACCACTGTAATAGAATGTAAATGGCAAATAGAAATATTTAAAAATAATTTGTTCATTTTAAAATTAATTGACGAGGAACAAATAATGGTGTTAAGTAGTAGGAGGGGCATAAGAGAATATGTAAAACTTTTTGCTTACATACATAAAACTGTATATGCGGTGTATATTAAATACTTATAACTGTATATGCGCCGTATATTAAATATTTAAAACTATATATGCCCTGTATATTAAATACTTATAACTGTATATGCACTGTATATTAAATACTTAAAACTGTATATGCGCTGTATATTAAATACTTATAACTGTATATGCGCTGTATATTAAATACTTAAAACTATATATGCGCTGTATATTAAATACATTACAAACTGCTAATGAAATTCAATTATAAAATATAATTAAAGTATGAATAGCGATGGAATGTGTACGAGAATTGTACATATCGCAGGCTTGAGATCTCTGTACCGATATGGCCAACTTGATTCATAACGGCAATGGTTGAACTTGCCAAAAGTCAAGGGTTTGAAGAAAGCTTCAATTGTGTGTAATTTTTAAAATGATAACTGCTTACAAACTACAATAGTTTTCCAACAGTTTCTCTAAAACAAAACAGGCGTTTATTTGATACCCATATGATTAAAAACAATTTATGTCAAATAAGTACTTTTATTCTTTTTTCAAGTTGTTTTATTCTTTTTTTGGCTTGCCAATAATTGCTACATTTTATATGGCCAAGCAAAGGCCATATATGTTCCCAATGTCATAAGCTCGCTATAAATAATACAGATATTATAAATTAGTGGCCGACAGATACTAAATCATACCTTAAGTGATATGTTTTAAGACTTAAACTCTAAAAAGTATCTATGAAGATATATTTTGAAGCTAGTATCATAAGCTAGAATTGCTAATTGGGTATTCTCATTACATAGATTCATAAATAGCATAAATTTCAAGCTACGTTACTAGCTTAACACTAAATAACGTATTAGATCTAGAAGAAAGCCTATTTAAGTGACAGGGCAACGCTTGCCTAATATACATAGCAAACAAACAATTGGCAGGGTGACAAGTGACATGATTTCATCTGACACACAACATCAATATAATGAGCATGCTTCATGTCATTTTATGAGATGATAGATGCCTTTACCTAGAGTACATTCCACTAGCTGCTTGCAACCACGACTGCTGTCATGCCCATTCCACTACCTTATCAGCGTTGTAACTGTCAGCACAAGTGGAATGGGTATGAACAAGTGTAATTGTAACTGTGAGGAAATGATGGGTATTTGACAAATATAAAGACATTATAGTATTGTATTTTTTTATTATGTATTAATTGTTAGATATTAATTTGAACATACAGTAATTGTAAAAGTGCAATTTGATTTCTATAAAAATTTGATGATTGCATATTTTGCGTCTTCTGGTTCTGCTGTAACCTTTACTTCTATTAGGTATTTCTCAGAGCTGCATAAAGTGATTCTATCCGCCACCACGTTTAATCTTCAAATTGATATAAATTGACTTATGTAAGGCTTATCTAGCTTGTCAGTATTGTCCAAGTGGAACGGGTTATGAAAAATGCATATTCGTAATTATGAGGAAATGGCAGGTATATCAATGTGTCGAAGTCAAATTGACAGATAAATGACCACAATGATCCATGTCGATTCGCGGGTCGACATGGGCTCGAAGCGGTCGTGAACAATGACTCCATCAATGATGTCTTGATCGCGACCGCAATGACCTCGGTCACCAAGTGGAATATAATTATAATTCAACGTTAAGCGTTTTGAACGTTGCGATCGTCTAGTGGAACTTCATTTCCATCATTTTGTGTCAAAATGCCACTTAAATATTACCAGTAAATTATCCATACATGTTGTGCTACAAGTGACACAACATTGTGGCATGACACTTGTCGCTGTGCCTCATAAGTATGTACCCACATATGACATGACATTATAGACATTTTTCAATGTAGGTTTCATTATTATCTGACACCATGCGGCAACTAGGTAATTTACATGAAAATGTTGAATTTTATTATTAATGAAATATGTAGCAACATTGATTTGTTACAGAGTTTAATATTTATGGAGATTTTAAGTAAAAAGTCGCGCTTATTATATGCCTATTTAAATTAATTCTTTGCAAGGACCTTGGGCTTTATTTTCAGTAAATTTTTTTCTCTACACCAGCTTCTAAATTTCATACAATTTTGGCCCCTAGTTACTGGAAAATTGTTTTTCTATAAAATGTACTAAAAATAAATTAATTAGAAAATACATAATACAGCTTTTATCAATAATTGTCATTAAAAATCGATTGCTGCCAATGTATCTAATATAATTTAATATAAATTCAGTTTAGCGTATGCTAATGAATAACGGTCTACTCCACTAGTGTTTTTGTAGATTTCTTAATGTTATCTGCAATCATCGAATATGTTTTCTTTGTAATATTATAATTCAATGTGTTATTTATACAAAGTATTGAAAATTAAAATATTTTTACACTCCTTTCTTGGTTTTTTTTTACTTTAGCCTATATTTCATTTGAAAAAATGGAATCCTTGCAGAACACTTTGCGTCTGTCTATCAGTCAAGACATTTTTTTTCAGAAATGGTTAGAGTTATAGAGTTGAAATTAATATATAATACAAAGGTCTATGACACCACAGTCTTCTTAAAAATTTAATTTAATTTTACACAATGTGATAAAAAGATACGGCCTTCTAAATAACATATATTTTAATACTAACCAACCGAATTACTCATCAAAACCTTTAAGATTTGACCAACTTTCCATTGACCCAGAATGTTAAAAATTGGCATGATGAAAGATCTCCAGCACAAGTAAAGTTACTAATTTCTAAAGCTATGTTAATATATATAATATTATTATGAGTTTGTAGTGAATTAATATGTGACAAATTTAATTTTTTGGTCTGTCTGTTTTCAATTTTTTTATATATTTATTTTTTGAAGAACGTACTTAATAAGCTTTACTAGGGTTTATAACAATATGGAGAAGTAAATCTGCAAAATTATTTTATACAGAAAAAATAATATGTAATGTCCATCTATTTGATTATGCGTAGTAAAGTAAATAACATTTATCTTAGAGCCTACCATAAAAAGATCATAGACACATTACTAGACGATGACTTCAGGATTCCGGAGTAAACGTAATTTAATTTTTATGAGAAGCATAATTTTTAGAAAATATTACCTTGTAACACCCATGATTGTCTTTTTGATGTAGCACTGGGGCTTCCTATCTCAATGTACCGAGATCTCGTAATGTCGACATTCCACATGGGTTCCTTTTCCTGCTCGGAGCAAGATTACATGTGTAGATTCTCGCGAGAAAGAGAATGAAACGGAAGACAGAAACATTCAGTAATGAGCACAAGCGCACACCTACTGATTCAGCAATCATTCACACGATCATACAAGTGGTATTATAATAATGTGGTATTAGTGGTATTATAATTATAAACTAACCGAAAGTAGCTGTTAACGAAAGGGAAAAAGTTTCTTTATCAGTTCTTATTTTTAAAGAGAAATTAGAGCTGCTCCAAAATTAAGGTACATGCACCGTCCAGTGTCAGCTCGATTGAATCGATTATTAAAAAAGAAATTATTGTTTATAAATTGGGATGTTGCGTGGGTAAATATCAGTTTATCTTTGATGCCCTTAAGTCTTTACCGGCTACGAATATTGAAGCCGAGACGGCTTTCTCTGCTGTAGGCTCTGTCATTCATAGTAATTTTGATGGATGATACAAAAGAAAAATGTGTTTTTCACAGAAACACTTTCAACAAAAGATAGCTTGTCTTGGACATAGATATTTATTTCTTTTTATGTCTATAACAAACAAGCAATAAAATTTCTTTATTTTATTCAGACTTTGCATTCATAAATCAAGTACAAGTATATACTTATATAAACGGAAGTCTAGAATTTACTAGGGTTTTCACTTAAACGCAGAATTTTGCTGATACTTTGGATTCAGTGGAATTTTAAATATTGATCCCATAAATATAGACATTGCAAATTTACTGCGAGATTGGAAGCCGTAAATACAATCTTCATATGACCACCTAATAATCACTGCAAATCTAGGTGATTATTTCTGGTTTGCGAGCTATATAGGTAGCGTCATTGATTTTATCGTCATTGTGCATCATGGGATAGCAACAAAACCATTTCCTTTTTCTTTGGTACATAGCATACTAAGGTACAGTCCTTCTCAAAACTGTACAGTGAAGCCGCACCGGCTGCAAAAAGCTACCAGTTGCTCATCCAACGTCAAATTTTTAGTCGGTGTGTAATATTTAAGGTACGGTTATTTCAACGATCTTTCTTACAGCTATTAGTTTATCATTTTGTCGACAGTGCAGGCAGTCTCGGAAGTCATCAAAATGAAGTGCTCGCAGTAAAAATTTTAATCGACTTACAGATATTGTAATGTATAGGAATTCAATTCCAGTATTGTATGAATTGTCTCAAAACTCTAGAAAATTTTGATGTCCTGATCTGTTCATTCCGATAACTGTAAGTAAACTAACAAATGCACGCATCTCTTATCAAATCTGTCGGCTTTGTATCTTTTTCTCTTTGGTATTTACTTTTGATTTTATCAATATAAATATTAGTGCAGTTCACATGTATCTAAAAAATATGTGGGTCAAAGAATAATTCGAAACATTCCAGAGCACTAGTTGCTTCCTTCGTAGCTTCTTTTGGTCCTGCAAGTCGAGTGAAAATATTATGAGCACCACATCCTGTTGACGGAAAAGATTGTTTTTGCCAGATCGCCATTTCAGCTTTTGTATTCCCGTAAAAGTGACAGACACATTGTCACTGTCCATAAAAATATCTTGTTCTAAGCCAGGTTCTTCATCTTCATTCATTCTTCATTCGTTCATTCTTCATCTTCATTCTTCTTCTCACCAGTATCTTCTTGATCCATACCAAACTCATGCAGAGAGTGAATGATGTGCTCCTCGTTTGTTCGCTCTCGCTAATATCATCATTGGCCAGTGTTTCCTCGAGCCATGATTGTACAATTCCATCCGGTGGTAACGACATATTTGCTATCTATCAACAACATAAAATAACTGTTTGATTGAATTCACAAAAGAAACAAAAAACAAGTCTCACGATTATCGTAATCACGAATATTTACCACAGTATATATCATAAATGCTCACGTCGGATCATGTGTACCCTAAATAACTTGAAAGACTCACTGTGCAAGCAACAGTGCCGAACGAGTGGCTGCGGAATACCCACTACATAGATTGGTTAGTGAGGGAAGCTTAGCTAAGCGCTCAAGGTCAAACAATTTCAATTCGCTAAATTTTTTGGTCAAAACAAAATACTAAATTTTTTGGTCAAAACAAAAGACACACATGACACCGGGCGTACACTCTGTTGTTAAACTGATCTAACAAAACATTTATACATGAGGAGCACGTAAACTAAAACTATTTAATAGGAACTCAACTTCATGCAATCTAATAATAGGAACTCAACTTCATGCAATCCATGATATATAATATGCTGGATGTTGCTTGACTTCAATTATCAGGTAATAATAAGATGATAGTAATTATGGCAGTGACATGGGTCCCATAAGAAATAATTATACAATTTGAGTACATAATAGAAGCAACTGAAATTGTTACAATAATTTTTTAAACTGGTCATAGCACTAAGAATAGCCCGAGAGACATCTTTATTGTACAGCAGGTATTATTTTACTTCGAATCTATTTATTATTCTGGTATTTGAAAATTCGTTATGATCTGAACAAAATTAAATAATAATAATATATACTATCACTGATGGCATGCAGAAGTTAATTTTGTCTACACCAAACAAGTTGCAATAGAAATACGAAGAAATACAACAACAAATTAAATAGAATACAAAGTGGTATGATGCAACACAGAGAACCCCTTATTCGGCTTCAAATAGCGAGCGAAGTAACTATTATTTCGCAGAAAGAATTAGATCTCCTTCAAGTTTTTTTTATAAAAATTTTGTTTATGATAATGAAATGTCAAAATGTTATTATGATTGAAAAATTATTGAAAATAAATTTAAATTTCAAAAATTCATTCTCCGTAATAAAGGCACAAATTAAAATAGTTTATAGATGGTTTTCATCTGATTTTCGAGAGGAAAAATAAAGATTCTTGTTATTTAATATATTTTAAATATTTATTCTTAATGAAGAAAATTCAGATAACAAGGAATAATAACTTTTTTCTTTCGATTATTTATTTAACAATAAAATAACATCAACTTTAATATTAATGGAAGACAATAAATTTGTAATTTCTGCATAATTCGCAAGTATTATTACACTACAACTTATTCCTGAGGTTGGATCTAAGCAAATCAAATCCAATGTCGACAGCATAAGAAGCCGTTCCAGGTGCAGTTGTCACTCCATAAGCACCGTGGCCGTAGCAATGTACCACTTTGAGTGGCTTCGAAACATGTACTAACTCTGGCTCAATACGCACCGGCACTCGATGTGGGCGCAAGCCTACAGCGTGTCTGATTACTTCTGCCTTCGAAAGAGCTGTGTAAAGCAAAACATTGAAGATTGAAATGTAATTATTTATTCGTCTATAAAACTTATAAAATAATACTACTTATAGATAATCACTACACCACTTTTATACCAGGTACCAATGTTTCTGACGAGAGAAACTTTTTTTAGGGTTATAAATGCAAAAGGTCCAAAAGGAACTTTATTGCGGCAACGCTGTCCATTAATTTCGTCTGCCTTTTATACATTTCTTGCTACCAATACTAAGTTATAGACCTAAATATTACACATAATATGCAATTTATCGAGCTAAAACTCGAATTATATTTAAAATTATATTTAAAATTATTTACAATTTACGAAACCTAAGTCGTGGTAAAGAACTTAAAGGAAGTAGAAATAATACTACATCACGTAGTTTCATTTAATTGTGAATAATGATTTTCTACAAAATTGACACCAAATATCTTCAATACAATTTTATTTGAAAGCACCTTACATGTAAATAATATAAAAAAATTATATCGCAATGTGTGGATATATTATCAATGTATGGAGGCAGATTACTATCGTTCAATATCTAAACATTTTTTTTTAAGAATAGCAATGTGGAAACCCAACAAACTCACTATTTTTAAACGATATCAAAAAAGGAGGAGGTTCTCAATTTGACGGAATCTATTTTTTCATGTATGTTCAGCGATAATTCTTTACCCCGATTTTGATGATATTTTTTTATTTAAAAGAGGTTATATAGGGGTGATCCCATATAAATATGATAGTGAGGTCCGGAAATTAACGATGGAACTCTTTAACGAATGACAGTAAATCAATCATATTCAAGACATTTGTGATGGGTAGTTGTTATTTTGCAAAATAACTACACCACTCACCAGGTCTGATGATAAGTTCTGGAGATGAACAATGGAATTCCTGAACGGATATTAGTAAATCAACTGTGATTGAAGACATTTGCTACTAGTAGCTGTTACTTTGCAAAATAATTACATCGATCAGGTCAGGGTCTGATGATGAGTTCTGGAGATGAACAATAGAACTCCTTATTGGATCGTAGTAAATCAAACGTATTTAAGATATTTACTACTGGTAGTTTTTTACATTGCAAAATAACTGTACCATCAACCATCGAGATCAGGGTGGATTATTCTGAAGTTGAATAATGCAACTCTTTAACGGATGGTAGTAAATCGATCGTGATTTAATATATATGCTACTGGTTAATTGTTACTTTAGTTATTACTTTGCAAAATCTGATATTAGATTTAGAATATGGAGAATGGAACTTTTCAAGTGGTAGTTACTTTTGCAAAATCTGATATTGGACTTCGGATATGAAAAACGGAACTCCTATGGCTAATAGCTAACCACTGGCGGCTACTATTATCGCTTCGTTTCTGTGTGTTGTTGATAACCAACTTTAGACAAGGAGGAAATTATCCATGTACTAGCTTTTGCCCGTGACTTTTAATAATTATAAAATAATCTAAGTAAGAAAATAATTGTTATGATTAATATTAATAAATTAATCACCAAAAATTCTGAAATAAAATATTTATTAAAAAACCAACTTCAAAAAGATGATGTGTTTGAAAGTTACTTCAAAGTATTAAGTTAAAAACTTGAATATGAAGAAATGTATTATTAAAATTAACACTTTGTGGATAGTTTCACTATATTCAAAATATTATACTATTCTCCATGCAAAGTTTTGTAATTATTTAAAAATTCTATCTTGAATTTTTAATGGAGTTAATTATATTACAATCTTTTTCTTGTCATATTTTTTATTATTGAAGACTATCTCCGTCTTGATAGGATAGTGGCTTCGGTCACTAGCTGTCTCCATATGAATTAGTCTTTAGCTGTTCTAATGGCATTAGTTATTGGGAGGGAAAGTCCTAGTATAATTAGTATAATTTTTAGTACCTATGTACTAAAAATTAAAAAATAATTAATTCAAAATAGGTTCCTATTTATTTGCAATAAATAACTAAGTTACTTATTTTTAAAGTCGGTGCCGGGACCGTCGACCGACTTAAACAAATTTATAATTTAATTTGTGAATTCGGTTTTTTAAAAGATATTTTATTAGAATTTACTATTTTGTTACTAGGTCTAATTTGACAATTTTACCGTCTAAACACCCCAAATTCCTAGTCCACATTCCAATTGTGCTGTATTTAAACAACAAATGCTAAGATTACATTCAACTAGCAACTTGTAAATTATAACAAATACGAACATGAATTTTTTAATTAATACCGTCTACGGTATCATTCAGAATAATATGTAAATAAGTAATTTATACCCACATGGTGTTCCCTAAATAAAAAATTGATATTTTTTGGATCAAAATGTATGCGACTTAAATAAATTATTGTTCCCTAAATAAAAAATTGATATTTTTTGCATCAAAATGTATGCGACTTAAATAAATTATCATACTTCGAGACATATTTCGAGACACTTAGCCGGTTTTTACTGTGACAGAAGGAAGAATTTTACAGAATTATCTACTAATTAAAATCTAAGTAAAAAAATCTTAAAAAATAGTCGTCTTATTAAAATTTGGATATCATTTTTTTATATTATTCAGTATAAAACTAAGAGGATAAAAATATAAAGAACGGTAATTTTTTTCACAGCATTTATCTTCACAGCATGCTAATAATTTTTTTATTCCAAACTTGTGTATAGCTATATATTTTCCAAAATTTCTAGCTCTTTTTCCCCCTTGACCTTTCGGTCAAGTTTACAATTATCGTTTCCTTTTCTGATTGAAGTGGATCTGAAGAGTCAGGTTCTTCAACATTGTTTTGCGCAACCATCTCTATGAGCTCATCGATTGTCAGCTCGGGGACATCATCAATACCAACTTCTAAATCTGATTGGTAAGATTGACCATTTCTATCACATGAGTCACGAGGTCTCTTTTTGTCTTATTTTTGGAAAAGAATGGATATTTTCCAGACACCATTTAAAGTTTCTTGTAAAATTTCATCTCAGGATTATACAATTATTCTCAGAGCAAATAAAACATTCATTTGTTTCCAAAAGTCTTTAATAGCCGTTTGTTTTACCTCATAGCTTCATAGAGATGTGCGAGCGAATGTTTTGTGTAATAAGATTTAAATGTTTTGATGGTTCCACGGTTCATCGATTGAAGCAAGCTGGTTGTGTTCGGTAGCAATAATACAACTTTCACAAGTAATTAACAGGAGTGGTGGGATGACTTGGTACATTAACCTAGGCAAACTAGTTGTAGTGGGTAACCTTGAAGGAAAATACCCTCGTGGCTGATAGCCAATCCACTATGCAGACTACTTTAGGACTTTCCCTCCCAATAACTAATGCCATTAGAACAGCTAAAGACTAATTCATATGGAGACAGCTAGTGACCGAAGCCACTATCCTATCAAGACGGAGATAGTCTTCAATAATAAAAAATATGACAAGAAAAAGATTGTAATATAATTAACTCCATTAAAAATTCAAGATAGAATTTTTAAATAATTACAAAACTTTGCATGGAGAATAGTATAATATTTTGAATATAGTGAAACTATCCACAAAGTGTTAATTTTAATAATACATTTCTTCATATTCAAGTTTTTAACTTAATACTTTGAAGTAACTTTCAAACACAACATATGGTTGGTGACAGTTAGACATGTCCAAGTTAAATTGAACTTGAATCAATTAAAAAGTTATAAAACCATACGCGTTAAGCCGGATCTCCTGCGACCATATTTTTGTTAAAAATGAGCCCTAACATGTTTTTTTAACAAAATAGGCCAAAATGTCTTGTCGAACAAAAACACGCAAATATTTTTATCCGAGACGAATGGATCATGATATCCCTGTCCGCCCGCTAGGGAAATTTTTTATTCCGTCGTTGCTTTCAAACATCGCACACGTCAGTCAGAGAAATATTCAATTTTGCGTATGGTGTTTTGAATGGGAATAAAAACAATACATTGTTGTTTATTAATCTGATCAGTTTATTTTTCTTTTATGAAAAATAACTTCAAAACTTGACGTCTTCCTCATCTGAATTCATTTTAGCTCAAATGAAAAATTATCTAACATTGAGCATTGACTTTTCATTTATAACACAGTAGACGGTTACGTTTTGCTAACACATTCACTAAACATGTTTTATTAGATTGTTTTGTTAGATTTTTGGCGCAGGAGACCCGCTTAAGTGAAAGGTATCTCTGATAATACTCTGACTCATAAATTATACTCTGACTCATAAACAAAGAATAAATTCCTTTCCAAAGCAAAAAAATTGTTTAATATCACGACGTTAGCAAATCAGATTGCGTCACGAGCTATTGGATGACGCAACAGTATTACGCAGTTTGCATTATAAAAAACATTTAAATCAGCATTTTTCAGAAAGTGCTAAATAATCGATATGAAAGTGTGTTTTCAGAACAATTCAAATCTGGTCACAACAATCTTTAAAATAAGTGAGATATGAAAAAACTTATTTCCATTATTAAAATCTAGTTATTATGGATATTTAAAACATTTCATTTTTTTTCAAATTCGAAGAGGTTGAGTTACAAATGTATTGAATAAATTGAAAGGTATGGATATCTTTTCCGTGTCTTTAGAGAGTATTGCGTCTATAAATATCAGAAGGCACTTGCATATTATCTCTGTTACGAGTAACTAGTAGTTTAGTATGAATACTTGTATGAGCTGCTTGCTTCTCATTACAATTATTTCTTTTTATATTATTTAAGTATTTTTTTACTACTTTGTGACATAAACTTGAATTTTTTTTTAATTTGATATTCAACTGTGTGAAGCCATAATAAATAAAACCTCTTATATATGAGTAGAATTCGTAATGCAAGGATTTTGTACAAATTTAAGCATACATACACATTTAAGGGCACATAGTATTTCCAATCCCATGGATGGAGATCCTGATAAATATGGCGACAGAAATCAGCATTACAGTGTGTTTAAGATACACTATCAATCGGCTAAATTGAATACGTTTTGCGAGAAGGTTGAGAGGAACTAGGACGAAGACCAACCATGTATATGATTACCGAGACTACGACCACTCTGACAAGAGTAAGACAACTAGGGAGGAATATTTCTATTAAACTATGTAGTATTAATGTTATTTTTCACTATGTAGATATACCATATTTTTCACAGGCTTAAAAATATAGTAATTTTTTCAAAACTATCAGAAGTATTGCTACTGTTATCTACAGTTGTCCAGTAAAGTTATAGTAATGCTGTGTTTTCCACAATTTTGATTGTAGCAATTTCGGAGATGAGATAGAGGGAAAATATTTTTCTAGACACTTTTAATAGTATGTCAAGAAATATGTTAAATACAATTAAGAATAAATATTTTTGAAGTCCTTAAAACTTTGAATTTCAATTGATACTGTAAACGAAAAAACAAAACATTTTTTCTATTACATCATTTGCCCCTTCTAAAATTTATACAAATATTTTTGAATATTAACTTTAACTCTACCGAAATTTCATAGTCAACTTCAAATGGTTTCTGAGAAAAATGGCTGTGACAGAAAGAGACATGAGTGATCTTATAATGGTTCATTTTTTCTTTTGAATTACTAAACTCCATAAATAAGCATAATATAAGGATAAAAACAATGGTAGTACCCACAATTAGTTTCTGTATAATTGATTTGTGTAAATTAGGGTACTACCATTAAATATATTTGGCGTTAATTTTGTACAAATTCATTATTCACAATTAAATGAACTATATGATGTAGTATTATTTCTACTTTCTTTCTTTAAGATCTTTACACAACCTATCTTCAGGTGGACTATTACAAAAGACGTTGTAATACAAGGAAACCTAGATCATGGTAAAGAACTTAGAAAAAAAGTAGAAATAATACTACATCATGTAGTTTCATTTAATTGTGAATAATGAATTTCTACAAAATTAACGCCAAATATATTTAATGGTAATACCCTAATTTACACAAATCAATTATACAGAAACTAATATTTTAGTTAGGTTGCAATTATTTCTGTATAACTGATTTGTGTATAAAAATTAATTTACCTGGCAACAATTCTGAGCATCTCTCCATAATTGCTGCGGCATCATGCTTACAAACATTTAAATTGTAACTGTCGAACTGTCGTGTGCCTCCCAGGGTGACATTTCCATTAGCACCTGGTATTATGTAAGCGTCCGCTTCATTATAAAATGCCATCTTAACCCACGGAGCCTTCACCTTTATGACTTGACCTCTGATGGGGACCAGTTCGACATCATTGCAGAGTTGTCTAGCACCGAGACCGCTACAGTTAATTATCAGGTCATATTTTTCCTGGGATAATTGATCGAAACTTGATACATGTTTAATAAGAATGTTGCCGCCGTGAGATAAAAATCTGAAAATGAAGATTTTATAGAATAGTCAAATGCTAGAACTGTCAGATTTTTTAACAATGGCACTTTCATTACACTTGTCAAATTTTGTTTTTCTAAAGGGCTCATTCACTTATTACGTAAGACCTTTTCGACCCTCTCATCCTCTAATCTCATTTTAAATTCTTACTTATAATACTTAACACTTGCTTCAAAAAACTAATGATAATACGTTTGATAAATTTTTTTATTTTAGTTTTTCCCAGCATTACAAATTTTAAGGGGTTGGGGACACCAGTACATAGAACCAGAAAAATAATTTGTACAAAAATAGATATAAAGTAAAAAAAAATATAGATAACATATTGCACAGCTTAACAATAAGTATCATTCAAAGAAGCATAACCATCTCCAAGTTTATAATGCATATCTTTAACCCGAGATACATTTTAAAATCATTCGGTAGAAACAGACTTTTCATTATACAATAAAATTTAATTATGAAAAAAATTTAATAAATAATTTTTCTTGCAATAAATTTATTTATGATGTTGGTTGGTATATAATATTAACAAACTACTATATAACATATAACAGTAACATATATAATATTATACATATGTATTGCGAATCTACATAGAAAGGTGCACAGCAAACAGAGATCTCGTAATGCGATTTGATTGAATTAAAACAATAATTTGCAACTTGTTTTGATTGGTGTAAACTGATACACATTGTATACTGATACTATTGGAAGATCACAGGACGTGAAGAACAAGGTACAGCGTGCTTGCAACCATACGCATAAAGCTTGATTAGCAAAAGTTGTGAATGTTTGTTGCTAAGAAATAGACATATCAGTATTTAATTACAAACCAATGAAATCTTATGTAAACCATAGTCACAACCTCCCCAAATAATAAAACATAAGATGTTGGTCAACCCCCATTTCCCTCAAATTTCTTATGTAATAAATGAACGCCCCGAAAACAAAACCCAAGACATGTTAATAACATTTGGATATGTATGTCAAATGTATAATAAATTTAGACAAATTTTATATAATATGTGGTATTATTAGCGACATAGCAAATTGCAAAAGGAAATTGAATTTTAGAGACTAAAAAAAATCTCCAGCTAAGACTGAAAGTTCATATATGAGGACTCAACACATGTTTTACCTGAAATTCAAATGTTTTACCTGAAATTGATAGGATTAAAAAATAATTATTTTTGAACGGATCTTCCTAACTTGGCAATTTGGCAAAAATCTGAAGAACATTACGGGAATAGAAATTAACATTTCTATTGATAGACTGAACCAACAATATATTTTGATGAATACAGATAAGCAACTATTCCCATCCTCATAATAATTGCACATCATCAGAACTATCCCATCATCAGAAAAATTTACATGCCCAAAGACACAAATGGACTGAACAATTAAAAATAACTGGCTGTGGTAAAAAAGTGACATTTCCGATTTCACCGACTGTACTGAATATTCTTCAGAATCCTAAAAAGGAACTAATGACCTCCAATATGATTTGTGGTATTTTCTAAATCCTATTGGTCAATTTATTGCATAGTTGGCTCCACGTTCTGCCGTCCTTGTAATTTACTTAATTTTATTTTGTCAACTTTTAACGAAACATAAACATGACCAAACCAACTCGAGGTTCAACTTCATTCAGATTCTCTGATACTATACATATCCTTGAAATTAAATTTAGTTGCTGGCTATATGTTCATCATAATACTTGTGAATAAATTGAAATAGAAATGGATAATGCATTAATGTGATATAAAGGAAGTCAGAGGCAGAGATTCACATTTTAACATAGTCAAGCGGAACCATGTATTTATTTTAGTTGGAAAAGAGAAATATTACGGTTAATTCTGCTTGTCTGTTCCTAGCATGAATGAAAAAGAAGTCCCACATCTAACAAAATTGCTCACAAAATGTTTTTACTCGTGTAAGATATAAAACATAATCAATAACAGAATTTCTGTAGCGTTTAATTTATTTTGATCTTTCGACAAAACTCATAAATTTCTAGAATTCATATGGGATCTAGAACATTTCTGTCATTTACAATTAAATGAAACTACATGATGTAGTATTATTTCTACTTTCTTTAAGTTCTTTACAATGACCTAGGTTTAGTAGTATTATTAATAGTCCACCTGAAGATGTTGTAATACAATGAAACCTAGGTTGTGGTAAAGAACTTGAAGAAAGTAGAAATAATACTACATCACGCAGTTTCATTTAATTATGAATAATGAATTTCTACAAAATTAACGCCAAATATATTCAATATTTCTGTCATCTATGATGTTATAAACATTTTTAGTGAAATTTATTTTTCTTGCACAATCCTTTAAGCATTAAGAAGTGTTGAATGCTCTAAGCGGACAGTTATATAAATATTTGTATTTCAACACATCCAGAGTCATTAGATTAATTTATTGTATGTATTATATTACATACTTATGACATTAAATAATAATTGTAATTAAATCATCTTTGCCACGTTTTGCATAAGTGTTGTTTTCATAATGAAAATAAATAAAAATATTTATACTGAACGTAAACATTTTGTACAAATGACAACATTTCAATACAATTTAAAAAATTGCTTGCTCATTAACAACACGGTCAGTAAAAATTTAGAATAACAATTTATTGTAATCAGCTGTAAAACTGACTCACGTGCAAACAAACGAAATGCTTATGCGTTCAATAGATTGTTGTGTCAATTACGCAAGTGCTGTGCCTATTACAGTATGACATTTCAATTAGGATTGTCCTACTTTGTCTTTCTCACATAAATTGAATAAAGAAGTGGATATCAATTTGCGTGCTTGCTCTTAAGAAAAAAATGTTACTTATATAGACTTGGATATGTGTAATAGCATAAAAACCTGTCAAGCACAAGTAGAACTTGCACTACAAAGATTCTGTACAAAGTTACATACTTGTAAATATTTAAGTATATATAGTATTTATAATTAAACTATTTATAAATATTCATCTTTCACAACATAAAAACAACTAATTATAAACATGTGTAATTCTACATCAAATTAGAAATCATGGTTTCACTTTACTTGCGCTATAAGACATCCTATTTTGTCGACTTTCAAAATGTAGGTTGACCAAAAGTAACCTATAGGTTTTGATGATCAGTGAATAAGACTAAAATATTAAAGGGTCAAATCTTTTTATTGCAAGTAATGAAGACTTGAAATTTTTACAGCAATGTAAGGCCATAGGGCTCAATATACAATATTAATTTAAACCTGATATTTCAAGTTGTTTCTCAGAAAAAGGGCTTTAATAGACATATGGACGGGCAGACGGAAAAATAACCAAGTGATCCTATAAGAGTTCCGTTTTTTCATTCCGAGTGACGTAAACCTTAAAACTGGTCAAATGTGAGTTGAAACTCTCAAAATGAGTATTCGCTACTTAAGTATACAATTACAAATTTTTAAGACGCTTACACATGGAAATTTTCAATTATAATAGAGGAAAATTCAATAATGCAGAAGTAAGAGTATTTTCAGAAAAAATAGAGTAGTTGACATATTAATGCTGCCAGAGCCAAATTGAATTAATGTAATAGAAAAGAAAACTATTGTAGAAATATAAATGAAAAATGTTATGCAGAAGTTGCGAATTCCTATAAACTGCAGATAGGACAAAAATGCAAAATTATGCACATGCAGATTATGGAATGTAAATGTTATGTGCATATTCCTCATCAAAAGAGTCAAAAAATGGTTAACAAAGCAATAAAATGGATAACGGTAGGTCCGTTATCTATTATTAGCACTATTTCGTAGGCTACTATATAACGCTATTTTGTAAGCTACAATGATGACATAGGCTTCATAGATCGTAGTGAAAATTAAATAACAAAACTATTACATGTTGATGAGAAATATTGAATTTAATTAAAAAAATTCAATTGTAATATTGCTTTCGTGATAAACGAACTGTGAAAAATAACATCAATGCCGTCTGGTAGTAAATAAATAACCACCCGGTTACAGTAATGCTATCTTCATATGTTCCCCACCAGTATGAAGTCCCCATAGGGTACATATAAATACGGCTAAATAGCGTGTCGTATAAAGGCATTTAAATAATTCGTAAAAACGATACAGTGTTTTGTTCATTAAAAATTTATTGTTTTATTCACTCGTAACATAACGGTTGTGTACATTAGGTACTACTTTCTGCCACGTGCATTCAACATATATAAAAGTTTGTATTTTAATGTACATATTGCTGTCTTCTTTCAGAGTGATATATTTTCTTTCCATTCTCTTTCAGTGTAAAACAATTTCCATCAAATTTGAAATTATTAATGTTTGTTTTGCAATTTTCTTAACCTATAATGGCTTCACAATTAAATGAAACTAAGTGACGTAGTATAATGTCTAATTTATTTAAATTCTTTAACACGACCTAGGTTTCGTGGTATGACAACATCTTCAGGTGAGCTATTAGTAATGTGCAATCTTTGCTAATAGCCCACCTGAAGATGTTGCCATACAACGAAACTTAGATTGTGGTAAAGAATTTAAATAAAGTAGAAATAATACTACATCACGTAGTTTTATTTAATTGTGAATAATGAATTTCTACAATATTAACACCAAATATATTCAATACTATAATGACTTGTTTTGGTTTCAATGAAACGCTTATTGTCGACATTAGCAAGTTCTTGGCTTTTAATTTCTATTTCAAATTTAAACTTTGTCACATTAGTAATACAGCCATCCTTAAATAGTTTCTAAGTATCATTTGTACTTTTTCATATTTTGGTAATAAATATTGCATTGACATTTAAAGATAAAGAACTAAAAGTTTTTGTTTCTACTATTTATAGCTACTATGAACATTTGTTAGCAACGTCTATGTTATTTATGCTGGCCCTACAGTATTTCAACAGAATCCTTTTGTCAACAGTGAAAATAAAATTGAAATGTCACCAGGTACATGGCTAGACACATCATGAAAGGTTTTAATGAGTGGTACGCAAACATATAGCTCAGTTAGAGATAGTGCGTTCCTTGCCACATATTCCTGTAAGTGAGAAGTTTAAACTAACTCAATTTTTGTATATCCACAACTTTTTTGTATAGTAATCTAGAAAAGGCCATCTGTATGTAGGAGCCAGATGTTTATAATGATAGAAGAAGTAGAGAATGCAGATTTAACCACAGTTTGTATAGTTGAAACAAGCATATTTAAAACAAATTTTTTGAAGAATTTTTGGTAAATCTTGTATTCCAAATAAGTGAAGCAGACCAATATTCATATATTCAATCTTATTTATCAACGAGGGATTATTTGCTGCGAAAGAAATTCAAAGTTAATAGCAATAAAGTTAACAGAAATATCAAGTTAGGATAACAAGCATCAGGATACTTCAGCGTTCTAGCATGAGCAATTGTAGACCAGTCCATATATCAATTTAAAGAAAAAAGTAAACACAAATTATGGAATAACTGAATGATAAAACCGTTTTCCATATTGAGAAGCAGTTTTGTGCTATATCTTATGATGTGAACAAGACCTGATCTTGCTTATACAATCAATACCCTACCGAAAAAGTGAAAAAATTGTTTAAAGGAAAAACAGATTAAGACTAAGCTTGTCTTTCGATCTACACCTGGAAATTTAATAAGTATGTAGGGGTAGCTATTTCCTGGTTTAGTCAACGGCAGACAATGGTTGCTACGTTGACTACTAAAACAAAAATTGTGCATTCATATAACCAACGAAAGAGGTAATTTGGTTACAAAGACTTATCAGTAGAGTTATAATTTTAAAGAAAGTGGCATTTATCTACATTCACAAAATTAAAATCATAATCGTTAAAAGAAGCATGATTACTTTCTCATCACACAAAAGGTCAAAAAGTACAAATGGCTAACGTAATATCTTAGCTTCTATATAAGCTCCAACTGTTGCAGTTGTGTCTCAATATGGGATCAATTTACCGTTTGAATATATTTTTATATAACAAGATGAGGTGTTAAAACTACAGTAATACCCTGTTTTACACCATAAGTTCGTTCCTAAGATGGCTACGCTAAGTGGCCACTATCGCATTTAACGTGATTCATTCATACAAAATCTACTAATGGTTAAAAATAATAAAATGATGTATGTACACACTTTCGTAACAATTATATATTTATTAATTACTTATTATATGTATTATAATTATCCACCTAATTACGTTTCATCAACTCCTCGTACAAATAAACGTAAAAATTTATGTAGAGTCAAAATTACAATGAATCAGACTTCTAGAAAAATTTGTTTCGTTCAAGTTGAGTCGATATCTGTTTGTTTTCGTTCTTGCATTTTTCTTTCATAGCACGAAACATTGTTGTAAACACTTAATTATTGCACACACAGTGAATTCTGACAAGCCCAATTCACACACAACCTTCGTAGATTGAGCACCATTTTCAATATGCCTAATAATTTTCGACTTTAAGTTCAGCATCAAACTTTTACGTTTGCATTTATTTGGTGTTATTTTTACAAATATGGGTATGATTACCAGTTATTGTTCGCTGCGTGACTGATTCATTACAGCACTGCTCGATCTTACATGCCCCGCCTCTCCGTATGCAATAAGTCTCCCCGCTTCATGAAAGTAAATAATTGTGTAATAACGTAACCGCATTAAACGAGGTTGCGTAAAGCGGGATATTACTGTAATTCATTTATTATATTATAAAAATGCCTTCATATATCTTTCAGATTTTTAAGTATTAAGTTAAAAATTGTGAAAATTTCAACACATTTGCGAGTGACTCATTATATGTAGGTATGTAATGCTAATTTAAAGCACCTACGTGTATAAAATCATACCTAGACTCGGGTTACGTTCTGAAAATCTGCTTAACATTGTTTTTAAGTAACTAACACAAAAAGTTATTTTCTGTTCATGTTGTTTGTATTACATATCTTGAAACATATCAATATTCAAAATTGATTTTGGTATATTTCGCAATTTTTTTAAAATGTGAATATTCTTAATTCTTGTTAATGCATAACTTTTGAAAGCATGTACCAATTTGGATGCATGTTTTTTTTTATGCATTAGATGCATTTATGTAAGTAATATTTTAGTTGTAGTATTTAAGATATTCAAGAAAATGGTTGTAAGGCATTTTTAACAGACACATTGACATTCGTGTCGTTCTGATATCTACTAAGATCTGACATGTTTTGTTCAGTGAGTAAAATAGTTCAATTAATAACCTTGGAAACTAATTTTTTTTTTCACAAGGATCTTTTCAAATATTATCTTTAAGTTTTTTTGAGAACTTTGTGGTCTTCCATAAAATCAATTTTTATTATAGCTCTCGTGCTCATAACTTGAACCTGCTCTCTTGCATATTATTTAATGAGATTATGATTTCCCCATGGAAATTAAAATGAACATACCTTTGCTTCGCCCATGGTAAATATAACGTGCAGTCTGTAAGCAGGGTTGACGCATAATATCCATATTTCCAATCTCCAGGACAAATTCGCAATTCTTCTTCAGAACATGTTCTATATACAGGCAGTAAGTCTTCAATGTAATGATTCTGAAATATAACGAGTCTTATAATATTTTCAACACTTTAGCCACCTTTCAATAGTGGTCTTACTATATTTTACAGTCTTAAGTATAAATCCACAAGCACTTCATCAAATAAGTTTTTATTTTGTAGTTGTGATATAATTGTTATAAATTGTTTTATGCTTTTTTACATATCAGAAAAGTGTTTTAAACAAATATATTAAATATTTATAAACATAATTAATTTACGATTTGTAGGAAATGGAGTCACCAAAACTTTTATTTATTTATTTTCTAAGAAATAGATTTGCCTCACTTCAGTGTGGTGCTATTATTTTAAGATTTGATAACGATACACTACTTCCTGTTAAAAAACACATATTAAAGTTAATAGGACACAATAAAAAAGCAGTGACCAAAACAAATACAATGATTGTAGGATAGAAGAAAAGTAAAATTGAGAATGAGCTGTGAATATAGCATGGTGTTAAGTGCCGAGCAAGACAATGTCCATGTGATTGTGTTTACACATGGACACTGTCTTGCAAGCAATATTAGTAAACATATTTGTGTATTCTGCTTATTTATAGTCTATGTTCCATCAGTCATATAACAGCTAAATACAAAATTACATCACTGGTTTATCAACATGAGCAAGTGACATTTAACCGTATGAAGAGACAGTCTTCGCAAGTGTACAGAGTTATATCCTGTTACAAGCCAGCACTGCTACTGTTTTTAGCGTGGAAATTTAATGAATCTTTTTTGTTTTCTGAATTTTTTCCAACAGAATGAAATCAAATTTTTGAGTATGTTATTTTCCACTTAACAAGTTTCAGAATATTCCCACATAACAAGTTCCTTTACTATGAATATTTTGTAAAATAGTACTTTTGGAGAGTGCAAGGCAACACAGAGAGGTAAGTTATGACCTGTGTAAGGTATAAGACTTATGTCACTGAAAAGTATCACATACTATTAATTTACCTACAATTTGATATCCCAATAAAGCAAATGAATATTTAGAATAAAATTGATCAAGAGTGAGAAAAATTCGCAAACCGAGGGTTCCATAACATGGAATAAATAATTTTATTCCTCATTTAAATATTAGACAAATCTATTTATGAACCGTATAATTAAATTATTTAGTATATATTACAAATTGTCAAAATTTGCGAATTTCTTAAAAATTAATCATAGCACTTAAAAGTTAATCATTTTTTCAGTAAACCTTAGGTAACACCGTTTTTTTTAACTTTAACAGTTTTGGGAATACGTAACATGTTTTCCATGGACATTTTTAGTAATGCCTCTGGAACTACCTTAAATAAAATTCTGAAAAATTATTTCTGAATAATTTTAAGTTGCTCTATCAGTTGATATCCAACATGGCCGGAAGCAAAATTTTTTTGTATCAACTTACCCCTTAATATTCTCAAACAAACTTTTTGAGGTTCTTAATATTGTGAATTATGTGGGTAAATAAGCTCTATTGCTGTGCCAAAATTTTTTCTTTCTCGACTGATACAGATGTGCGGACATGTAAGCATATGGTATTTAAAATTTATTGCCAGTACTTTATTAGTCCGTGAACACTGAAATTTCTATACAAATATTTTTGAGATTTAGCTATTGAAAATGCGCTGTTTAATATGCATTATTACTATGTACAATTTCATGTTTCTATGTCAAGCATTTTCTGGGAGTAATGGCTGTGACAGAGGGATAAACAGACGTGTGAATAATTTTATAAGGGTCCCGTATTTCCTTTTTGAACTGTGAAACCCTAAAGACATCTTTTCTTTTATTGTAGGTCTATTTTAATCTAGATGTTTAGATATTCTATATCTTGGGTTCATAATTTAATTTATTTCAATTTGAATTTTCGCTATTAACTATTGCTACGCAGTAAATATTAGAGTGGCTAAAGTAGGGACTTTGTTGTGGAAATAAATAATTTTTTAACTTTTTCACTAGACTAACGATATAATCAGCCTTTATAATTAATTATTACCTAACCAACTGATTTTACTTCTACCTAGAATGAGGTGAGGAGATGACAAAACATATAGACATAGAAGATAATTTAAAAAATAAATTGTTTTCCATTTTATTAATTTCATATCAAAATTCCACTTTGAATTTAGTAACTTGCAACACTGTAACTAATTAATAATAATTTGCAACACTGGTGTTCTATTACTACTGCATCAACATACCACGACGGGATGCAAGATACAGACAGATGCTATGGGCATACATATTTATATTTATTGACTTCACAGATATCATGTTACTTAGGTCCACACTTCACATGCTGTTTTAGTATTACTGGTTTTTCTAGTCTCTATTTTAAAAATGTTTTGATGTTATTAACAGCCACGTGGTTGGCAAAGTGTGGCACGTCATAAAACTATAGACATGTGAAAACATTAATAACTTACCCTTAGAACAGTGGGATTATTTTTACTGTACATGTAAGCGGAGAGCTGGCAAACTCCAGCCAGTGCTGCATCTGGAGATTTTAGCAAGTTGTACCAATGCTCCCAAGAGTCATGTATCCACTTTCTGTTGGTTATAAAAAGATTATTTGGATTAATATTTATTTAGTTATTTTCAAATTTAAATATACATATTGATATACAAGTTGTTGTGAAATTCATACAGCAAGTCAGCTTCTATAGCTGCTCAAGTACAAAATAAGATGAGCAATAAAGTCTTCTTATATATCAACATATTCTTGAAATATTTAACTAATACATTAAATAAAGTACGTACATTGCATGTGCATTTAAGACGCAGATGTCTATAATGACATGACGCAGTGACTTATAAAATAATCCCAAGTGGGATTTCAATTTCAAGCAGAAAAATATGACTATACTGGTAAGTCAATGTTTTTGTGAAGTTCTTTTTTCACAGATGTTTTATTTATTGCAATGAAGTGTATAAATGAAATTATGAATTGGATACTACCGGAAATAAAAGAAATAAAACCTGTCAAGCAAGAGTAAAACTCACACCACGACCTATGGTTCTGTATGCATTTAGTCACTTACAAACATTTTAGGATATTCAATGTTTATATAGAACTACTTACGATATTAATTTTTTACAACGTAAATATATTGCCTACTATTTCTTTCACAGACGTTAAATCATGGTAACTACACAGGCACCTTTACACAGGGTAACTACACAGATATCTTTCACAGACGTTGAATCATGGTAACTACATAGACACCTTTACACAATGTAACTACACAGATGTTAAATCATGGTAACAACACATATATCTTTCACAGACGTTAAATTATAATAACTACACAGACACCTTTACACAAGGTAATTACACAGATATCTTTCATAGACGTTAAATCATGGTAACTACTTCAAAAATTGTGACATATAGAATCATCACTATAGTTTTTCTACAATCTCTGCTTAAATATAGGCTTTAAAACCCATATTTTTTTCATAAGTTTAGGTTGCATACTTCCGGAAATAAGAGGGGAGGAGGAGATGCACATACTTTTCTTGCGTAGATATACTGATCTGAAGACATAACATCTAAAACTATTGAAAAAAAATATTTTTGAGATCTTTATATCAAAAATATTTTTAGATATTTAATGTTGGGCTTTTTACACAGCTGTCCACTTGTGCTCTGTGTAATAAGTCCGGAATAGAAAGTCTTAATAAGCTCCAGATAGCTATCACCATATAAGCTACTGTTAATGATGACATTGGTCAGGGAGCATAGTTCCTATCTACATAGTTTATTAATTAATTTGGAGCGATATAGCATGCTAACCAAACAAATTAAAGAACAATTTATATCATTAAAAAATACCATTTTTAAATTTCATACGGCAAAAAAATGCGGGCAATGCTTGGTCATCTTTCTGTCCAAATATGATTGTATGGTAATTTTGTATAACACGTTTTAGAGGTTTTAATATTTCCTTCAAGAAGCAGTGTTATTAAATTTTTATATAGACAAATTAGGTCAATTTGCCATCAACTTAATGTTATTTTTTTCTAGCCGTATTGACTGTTGAGAAATTAAGCAGTTGTTTATATCTCAATAAATTTCAGTGGACATATTGTCAATCCTGTACTCTAACTTCAATTCTTATATTATTTTTTTTTTAAAATATCTTTGAATTAAATAAATTTTAAATGAATATGACTGAAATTCTTAAAAAGCTGACTTATGAATTAGCTTATAACTTTTTAAAATAATACTATACAAAGTAAAACGAGTGAAATGTTGAATATTCTTTATTTGTGAATCTCTTTCTACTGTTGGATATGAGATTGTGATATAAAATAAAATCTCATAAAAAATATCTTATAATTCAAAACTTTTTGAAAAAGTTTAACTAATACAAATATTTTTAAATTTAGATTTTTTAGGATTATTTTTTGTACGTATAAAAGTGATCCTTTAATATATTTGATAATATACAACTATCAAAAGTGGACAAAATATGTCCCTAAGACAGAGAATCTAAAACACACATGGATAAAACGTTACACAAGTTTAAACACTTACTTTCTCACTATCTAAATAATTTAATATTCTACATAAAAATATAGAAATATCAAATGGAAAATGAAGAAATACAAATACATGCGAGACGGCCAAATTTAAGAGCAAGAAGCAATAGCTAATCATGTGTTACAAATATAATATCAAGATGATTTTAAACGGCAAAACTCAGTATTGTTTTCAGGTTTTAGGGTTTCATACCTCAGAAGGAAAAATGGGACCCTTATGAGATGACTCACGTATCTGTCTGTTTGTCACAGTCGTGTTTTTTCAAGAAAATAGGATACTTGAAATTCGAAATTTTGGCATAGTATTGATACATATTAACTTGCATAATGTTAGCTATATAGATAACATTTAAAAATATTTGTATAGAAATTTTAGGGGGATCAAATTAAGTATTCGAAATTTCCTTATGTCTTATGTATATAATGTGTATATTGAATTAAATAGGATATTATTTGAAACGGATAGTTACAAGGTCTCAACATATTAAGATTGACTAAACATTGAAACACCGATCGTCCGCCAATCTGAATGCCTTATGTCAAAATGCACCACACTAATGATAATATACTTCAAGTAATGTGTAAGATAGCGCGACCCCATAAATTTAATTCCATAAAGAATACATATCTATCTGTTGTTGTAGAATGACGAAGAGTGTGAAAGAGATAAAACTTTCCCCTTTTAACTTAAGTATTTCCATGACGTCACAAACACATCGTGAAATTACATATTATATAATTAAGCGATAAGCTTTGAATGACTGCCATAGTAGTCTATTTTTTCGATTAAAACACATTTTTCACCAAGTATATTTCAAATAATTTTATACACTTTTTATCAATGAGATAAATTTAGTAGTGCAATAATTACAACACAGATAAATTACTATATATGTGTGTTGAAATTACTGCCCTACAAAATTTTTATTCCTAATGATTTCAGAAAATATTAGCCAATTGTATTCAAAAGTAATGTCGAAAGGGATAAATATCGATTACATAAATATTATTTATGACAAAGTATCAAGAGATCTAACAAGTTTTAAGAAAATAGTTTTGTATGTAATTAAAATTTCAAAGTACAACAAAGATGTATATATAACAAATTTTTGAATGAAGTAAATAAAGATTAAAGTTATTTTAATTAGTTCACTGTAATTAATATTTATGAAAAAAAATTGTAACATGAAGAGAGATAATACGTTACTTAGTTATCTGTGCATTAGGGCCACGGAAGGAGGATCGGGGCAGGAATATCCCAGCAGCAACGTGGCTCACAGTCTCTTCTTCGAATTTATCTGCAAGAATGGTAACCTTCGCTTTTGGCGCTTTTTGTTGAACGAGTTGAGCAGCGGTCAGACCAATCACACCTGATCCAATAACAGCAATGTTGGGAGCTGAATCCATTTTAAAAGCGTGTAAGTGTTTTCTAAAAAAAAAATCCTTCATGTTTTAAACAGTACATTGTGAGAATTTGATTTTTTAAATTTTAGTACTGTACTAATATTTTTGATAACTTTTAATGTCTTTTTTAGAATTCTCTCAGATTCTAAATAACTTTAATTTTTTCTGAAGTAAGAATGATAAGAATATAAGTTGGAGTTGACAATAATTAAAATCCACATAAATCTATGTTTTATTAGGATTTATATCAAATAATAATTCGTTTCAATTATGTATAAATTACGTATTAAATATTATGCAATTTTCCAGGAAAAATTGGAGCCTTTTGTATATAAAGATGTTTTTTATAGCAATATAATCAAGTAAGTATAGGAATGATTCCGGTCAGAGTGACTTCGTTTGTTTAATATTTTTTTAAATATTTTTTTTAGTATTAAAGGTAACATTAAAATATAGAAAATGGTGTCCTTTCATATCAGACTTCATAAATAAAGAGCCTTTATCAAATTATAAGAAATATACAGCATGAATATTATTTATGCTGTGTTATACTTTTTCAATGCTACTGACTTTATCTCATTTGCAGGTCATGAACAAATGGCAAAAATTGGAAACAAATTTTTTATACAGAAGTTTACATTTTAATTTTTTACAAAACCAGCGGCGACCTACCAGCAATTATCTTTTCAATTATTGCAGAGAATACCTATGTTTGATTGTAAATACACCTAAATTTTTAATCGTTATGAGTAACATATTACATTTCTTTTTTTTTTATTTAGCTCTTAATTTGTTTAAACTATGGGAACATAGTTAAAAAAAATCCCAAATTTTATTTGAGTTTGAAAAATTTGATATTTATTTTGAGGAACTTGATAGAAAGACGAGGCATCTAAATTATCCATAAATATCAATCGTGAGAAATAATTTTAATACTAAATGTTTGATTACACAACATTCTTGTAATTACGCAAAATTTTTTTCCGATGATATTTTTAATTTAAATTACAATTTTATATAATGCAAACTGTATATAAAACATACGCGATAAAACATAGACGAGATCGACCTCATGACCGTATATTTCATGAACCATGAACCGTATGTTTCAGTTTGATTAGAGATTTGGCTAAATATAGATATTTAATTACCAAGTATTTATATTCAAGATAAACTAATGTCCAAGTGGAAATTTACCAATATGTTTTTGTCTTCATGACATCTACTGCGAAAAATTAAGAAAATACTTAACATACGATCAGTATTTTAAGTTTTCCGAATACGGGTTTTCTTTAAATTTTCATTAGAATCTAACTCAAATGACAGATGACATTGACGTTTCTTTATTTTGACAAATGACATTTAACGAAGAGTTGTACGCATATGTCGGTAAGTACTTGTTTATTGTAGTGTGATAATAATACAATAAAGAAAATTGATTAATAACACAAAAAATAAATAATTAAAATATTATATAAAACGTACACTTAACGTAAGCAAAACTCAATATATGTATGAGCCAGTATTAAATAGATATTTTAAAATATTATGGCTTTAAAATTTACACTAGTTCTGAGCACTGCTTATCAAACTTGTTACTTTCAGAACACTGATTCTCTCCGCCGTTTATGTTTACTCAACTATCCGTGAATGATGATATGTTGTTTAAATTACGTCGTGTATTGAGAGTTTATAGATAATTGTGTCAATTATCGGAGAGATATTTATACGTACCTATACATCTGTTTGTTTATATTTAACCCTTCAACAGAAAATGACAGTCCAATAAGACGTTTAAGAATAATCACGACTTTTGTCATAAAGGCTAAAACTATATTATAGTTCTATACTTTACTTACTAGTACTACTAATTTATATCTACCGATAAAATACTTATAAAATAAGACACGATTGGCGTTTACATCTTTAAAAATAGGTACTGTTAAAATACAAAAAAAGACTAATAATATATATATATATATATATAGTCCATTCGACAGGACAATTTTTTGATTGGAATATGTCTGTGGGTCTGTTGTAAGTTTTATATTTTTTGCTCCTAGTTGGTTTTATTCCAATTTGCAGCAGTGCGTTGCGTTGGCTGCTATCTTGATGAATGCTCTTACGAATATCTCTAAAACGGTTAATTCTATAAATAAAATACACCAAACCTTTTTGTAGTAAAAAGAATGGTCTTTCATTTGTATTATAAATACTTTTTTAGAAAACCAATATTTTTGTAGTTATTGCGCTATAACCTTTTTTAAGGCAATTACACTGTATATATTGATTTCACAAAAAGAATAATTTAAAAGTGAAAGATCATTCTTATCTTACAAAAAATATTTCTTGTGTTCTCTACATAGGACTAACGTATTGAGTTATACGTGAAATGTCTTTCATCAAGATGGCGGCTGGCGCATAGCTAGCATGACAAATCGGCTATATACTTATAATGAACCGACTAATAATTTCGAATATTTTTTTTTGCAAAAAGTAACTTCCATGGAACTCCCTGCCGGATGAACTATGTTGTAATTATTTATATTTTAAGGTTTAATCATTTTTAGGTTATTAAATATTTAAAAATGCACTATACGCGTTACGTTTCCGTCATACGCGTTAGAAGCAAAATTTCTTTGTTTATTATTACTCTGAAGGGAAAGAATCGTAATCGAAGAATTGTAATCGTACAATAAAAACAAGTAAATTTAATTGAAAGAAACTCCCTCCTCCCTCCTCCTCTCTCTCTCGCTCCTTTCATTTTCTTGTTTCGCTAGTGTCATCCTTCTTTAGTAAATTAGAATTTACTTATTTATATTAGAGAAGTGGATAGTGGGATAAAGATGCGAACATAGTGCAGCGTAAACAGAGTGGTGGGATACGAACCCACTACTCACTTGAAACGTCCATTGGTCAGTTGGTGCTGAGCGTTCGAGAGATGGAACCGTTCAATAATTAATTTTTCAATTTTTTCATATCTTTTTTGCTAAGTCTTGAAGATCCCGTTTTCTTGACTCCAGAAGAGATTGAAGAAAATATCGTATTCAGAACCAGCCATCCAGGTTTACTATATTTAGCTTTGATATAGAAAATACCTAGAAGAACGTATAAAATTTAGCAAATATTTTTATGGATGTTCTGCTATTCAAATCAGAAAAAAATAGGATACTTGTATACAGAAGAATAACAATTAAAATATAATTTCGCCAATCTTTCAAGAATGGCCGGATGCGACTAGTTAAACGGTTTCTAAGCAGAAACTCCATTCCTATTTAAAAGGCGGAAGCAACGGGTGATAATCGAATAAAAGCTTTTAACAGAAAATAGATCCAAGCGTTTTACAACTTACTAGAAGAGTTGAAGGGAAAACAAAAATTTAGTCCAAAAACTATTTATAACTGCAACGAGATGGTAATATATATTGTTCAAGTTGGTAGAAATAGGCATATTGGCACCTAAGAATAAGAAAAAGGTGGATTCTATGAAAACTTAGGAAAGGGAAAAGAACAATTACATTTTTGTATGCACTGAGTTCTGCTGGCGGATTCATCACACCTATGTTAATTTTTCCTAGGAAAAGAATGGCCCCAAAAAATTAGAATGACGGTCTGGCAAGAGTAATATATGCAAATGCTCAGATCACGTTTGATAAACAAAAATCTGTTGTTTTTTTAATGACTGAAATTTTAGTTTAGTTTAGTTTAGTTTTGTTATTATTGGAAAATCATGTCAGTCATGTTTCATTTCCTGTCTATAATTACTGCACAACCGTAACCAAATACTATTGTCTCCATATAACACAGGAAGCCATATTTGGATCTAATAATTTTCGAACTGCTCAAAGCAGCTTATAAAAAATAATGTTACTGCTTCCCAAGGAAACAGTACAGGAAAATATCTTTGTATAATATAGCATCCCTAAAAAAATGCTTATTTAAGTATGGTTTCAATTAATAAAGAAGAATCAGGTTTTTAAGTAGCAGATATTTGTCCACGAAAATTAAATAGCTTTCCTGAAGAAGAATTCATTGCAGCTGAAGTTCAGTCTGAACAAACAATTTAAGATTTCTCTGAATATTATGTGCCCATGAATATCACATCGGCTAAATCAGACTTAATGCTGTTTAAATCAAAATTTATTTCTCAGTCAGCGTCTTGACTAGCGATTATAATAATATGATATATATTTTGACCCATCATAAAACGTTTTATCTACGATCAAAAATTTACTCCCAATGGCTATTATCATCAAAACTTATCTCAAGACGAAAAAGACCCACTGAAACAATGTGCCAAGATATTGATTGACTGATGGGGTTCAAGGGAAGGTTAAGGTAATTCAAGGCATTTGATCATGTTTTAATTTTTTATTAAACCTATATTCAATAATTTTTGGAAAGCAAAATCTTTCGTGGCTATAAAAATAATTATTTATTAAATATGAACTAACATAAAACCTTGCCATTGGTCATCTTAACAGATATTTACACATAAGATGGCCGCTCAATTAACAATGAAGTCAGTAACGTAGTTAATTGTTTATTTTTTTTCTAACTGTGCCGAGCTATTCTGGTATTAAACGTACATGAGTCAAGGAGTCAGGATTCAATATTCTTTTCAATTCTTTATTTTGCTTATAGTTTCTCTCCAATATATGCCAGAAGTGAGAGAGACGCGATGTTTTCATAACGTGAAGCGGTACACATTAATTTATGGGTAAAAATACGCATAGAAAATTTGAATATGTATGGCTATAGATAATGAATATATTTCGCTAGTGTCATTTGGAACCTAACATGTGATAAATATTTTTGAAACAGCCGACTTCCAGTAATCAGAGTTTTGTTATAGTTTTCAATATTTTGAACAAATTAGGTAATAATTTAATTATTAGACGTGTACAAAGCAACTAAAAATACTATTAGACTTCTTCACTCTATCCATCGTTTATAGTTGTTATCAAGAGACATGTAGTGAAAGAACATAAAAATATTTCGATTTGCCTTCATATTGGGCTGGCCATATTATCCTGAATTTTCTTATGTACATCTAATTGTTAAGAGAGCTCGATTCCCAATAACCGACTTGATGACCACAATTACCCCTTAGACACGATAATAAAGGCCAAAACTGATTTTTTGAAACTTGAATGAAACCAAAGTATGTTTCCAAAGTGATTAAAACTGTTTCGATTTCAAAGATACGCAGCTATTTTCCATGAATTTTAAAACATAACTCTCTTTTTTATTAATTATTAATGTTCTCCTACATAGACATGTCACTAACGTTCTAATTTTGTATCTTATCTATAGCTCTAAAACCGGCCCTCAAAACACGAGTAATTGTTTCGTTTTCAACGACTATTTCTTCATATGCTTTGTTTTTCCTATGGCTCGCATTATGTAGAACCTCTTTTTCGTTTTTATAATAGAATAATACTATGTTCAAATTAAATCCATTAAAGCATCGACTTGTCCGTAGATGACCATATTTTTAGAAGACTAGAAGAGGTGAACTAAAAACCACCAACATTTTGTTTGTAATCCCGACCACTTCAATTTTAAAATAAAATTTTATTGATTAAAATGAAACAATACAGTATTCATTTCAAATTATTCAAAATGCTTTTGTCTTATATTACTTTGTGTGTATTAATATTACTGTGATAAAATAATTATGTTTCATCTGTTGCAATAATAAAAAATACTGGTGTGTGCTTATGACCAAACGATAAACGTGAGAACTTACCTAATTTATTTACATATATATATATATATATATATATATATATATATATATATATATATATATATATACACGTACATATATAGATGTATAATAATTACATTGATTTTGTATGATCTATATTATTTTGGCGAGTCATTAACAATTTTAAAATGCAATTATTTATTCGCTCGGCCGATGCTGAAGAAAGCCGAGTTTATCCAATTCAGCGTCACTGACCCCAACATAAAGTGTCACTGACCCGAGCGTGTCATTTTCGTTCACTACTCAGAAAAAGTGTGCATTATGCGCCTAACAAAGTTTTCACTTCAATAAAAAATCCAATTGCAATCTAGATTAGTAATTTAAACTTTGTAACTTAAGTGAACAGATTCGATCAATAATAAGCAGTTTTAAAAATTCAATGAGCGGTAAAAATGAATTTTAGCCAGAGTCGAACCTTAGTATCAGAAAAAGTGCGCATGGTGCTCAGAAAAAAGTGCGCATGGTGCTCAGAAAAAAGTGCGCATTTTGCGTTAAAAAAGTTTTCACTTCAATAAAAAATACAATTACAATCTATATCTGTAATTTAAACTTTGACACTTAAATGAACAGGTCCAATTCTATATAGCATAATTACCGATCTGATTATAATAAGCGGCTTTAAAAATTAAATGAACAGTAATTAATTTTGGTTAGAAACGTACCTTAGTATTATTATACTATTATGACAAGATAACCTTTTAAAATTCCCAACAACAGAATTTGTAATGGTATCATTGTAATGATACTATTACAAAATTATATTTCGTTTTAAGAATTTAATATACAGTTTCCGAATTTTGTTTACTTTTTTTATAGTTCATGGATTAAATCAATGTATAAGTAATAGAAAATATATTTATGTAAAACTCCGGACGCATTCAAAATCTCCCCGTACGGCTCTCGGCGCTTTTAAAAAGAGTACAGTATCCAGGGAAAAGAGGACGGATGGTAATCCTACTTGGATGTAACCTGTGTCACAATGCATCACCAATCAATATATGTTTTTCTAAATACTAGATATATTTCACGTTTAAACTAATGTCATTAATCAATAGAAAACTTAAAACGGCAAACGTCAAACTGACAACTTGTTTGTGAGTGGTTATGGAAAATTCTGGATTTTTTCGCGGCAATCTGAAACTAATTAACCCCTTTCCTCCCCGCCAAGTTGCATGTGGGATTGTTGGCTATTTAATCTGTAGAAAATTTGTAGTCCTTTTAGCTGGTTGCCAGTTAATAAGCAAAATCTAATCTTAAGTTAATCTCTACCTAATTTAAATCAATAATTAAAGTCTAATCTCTACCAAATTTTAAGCCGACTATACCATAAATCATAAATTTTCGGTAGTTTATGAAAATATAAAATTAGAAACAAATTATCATTTAGTAGCAGAAAAAAAACCAACAATAAGAATTATTTACAATTCCAGTTATAGTTTACAGTCCGCATACAAAATAATTGAGTCTTCTAATAATTTTATTGACAAATTATTTTTGCCAGCCGCATATTTTTTTTAAATACTCTGTATATTAGATATTGTATTTAATATCCACCTTCTACATGTTTAAAAACAAAACCAATTGCGTTAATTTGTTTTTATGGCCATCAAATTACTTTTTCAACATTTTTCATACTAACATTGTTCACGTGTGCGAACAACAATGCCACTGCAGATCGTATACTAAATCGAAATCTACCATAAATATACAACACTGCTTAAATCGTCTATGACAGACGGGAAGGCCATTAAAATTATAGCCAATATTAATTATGTCTTGAAATTAGTGTACGATATCTGAATAAGAGAATAGGAAGTATACAATTTAAGAGACAGCTATGGAACAATCGTTGAACGTTCAATTTAATAGGACGTCCGGTACGGGGTTCGTCCTCAAAATTTTAGTCCTCATTCCTGAACTTTCTGAACCAAATCTTTGCCGTCGCGTATGTCTTACGTAGACTCACCCATCGCATAACATGTATTATTTGTGGTAATCTTTGCATCGTGACCCAGACGAAATTCGTAAAGTAATAGAATCCGTTTTTGATATCAATTTAAATGCATTATCTTTTATGTAATTCACTTAAAGCTTCGGCGCTGACTGTTGTGAATTGGCTGCACTTTGGCCTATTTATACCCTACCGTAAAACTTTCTAGAAGTTTCGAGAATCTTTCTAGAAAATTTCCAAAGTTGCGGCTGAAAACTTACTAGCCAACCTAATATATATCTATTCTCTTCCATGTATTCTTATTGTTTTTACAAAATAACTTTAAAACATATTTTTGTAGTAGAACGTGGTGTTCGCAGTACAGTTTTGCGCACATACACACATGCGTAGGCGCAATCGTATTTACGCATACGTAACTGTGCGCACAAAAACACATGCACGGACATATACGTTTACACGAAGACCAATCATTATAGATTTACTAAGTTATTAGTTTTTTAAAAAGTCTTGAAATGATTAATTTTTCAAAAATCCTCCATAAGGATTTCATATATATCATGGTATAATAGTGTAATATCTCTGGAATAATTAGTTATCGTCATGGTAATATTACATGTGTCTAAATCTTTAAGTTTTTTCTTTTAGTTCTTTAGTCGATTATTTAAAAAAAATTTTTTTTTTTTTATATATGTACGAGAGAAAATTTTTTTTCGGCAAGTCTCGATTGATTTTTAAAAACGTACTAGAGAAATGTCAACGAATTCCGCTCTTCTTTAACTACCCTACTTATATTATATATAGTGGAAGTAGGAGATTTATTTATTTCATTTTTGGCCTTTTATTTTTTTTTATTAGCCTGGGCAATATCGCGTATAATATTCTTTCCGTTTCTATATATAAAATCTAATTCGACGTATTATATATTTGCAATTTAAAATAATTAACAACTACAATATTGTAATGAAAATAATTAACAACATCAATGTTGTAATAAAAATAATTAACAACATCAATGTTGTCATAAGATAAAAAAACTTCCAACGGTTGATTCTGCATCTGCCTTATATTTGATTAATATTTCGCCGACTTGTTAACACCCAAAACGTCATTTAAAGTTATTTATTATGCACATAGTATTACAAGGTTATAAATGTTGATAAGACAATCAACTTGATATTTCTACAACTACAACATTCGTAAGTACATATAATATGTACACCACTTATTTTTATGTAATAAATAACAATATAAAGACATTATCATCAATATTACAATGTTATCAAATACAGTGTGTATTAGAGATGCGCGATATTTTTCTATGTATCGATATCTTGGATCGATTCGGATCGTAACTCGAATGGAATAATCACGATCGTATCGAACAGTCGATCGTCGAACCTTTTTGGTAGTCTTATGTAATAGTTTAGTTAAAATATTATAATAAGCAAAGACAATACCTACACATGAAAAAGTATATGATGAGAATACAGCAGATAATTAATGAAAACTATAACTATATTTGGACTGTGATGTTTTTTTATCTATACTTACATACAATAAAATCATTAAAACCTTGACACTGTGTATTAAATATCTTTAAATAAAACTAAGTGCTACCTACTAAAGACATACTACTAAGAGTTTTTAGAATTGTCTGTTTGCCTGTACCCACTTTGGTTGTGCACGCTAATCTCGGTAACGGCTAAACCGATTTGGATGCGGTTTTCATTGATGTATTTACATTCGCTTGGGCTAATATTAAAGCCGACTAACATTGGGGTAAGATTTGGTTTCATTTCAATCGGTTCACAAATAAAAAATATACGTGAATCTTTAGTTTAGGTTCGTTGTGCATGCTAATATCAGGACCGGCGGAACCGACTTGGCTGCCAACGCCATCTATCTGTTAGCGTTTTATTAAACTTTATGCTGATAGAGTTTTGAGAGAAAAAAGAAAAAAACACAAAAAAATTCATAAGAACTTTTCTTAGTCCGGATTCCATGTGAACGAAGTCGCGGTCATAGTTAGTATTTACGTTTGTAGTGTTTGTAATGAAACCTAGTAAAATTTGTACCGAGCACTATTTTTTGTTTTATCTTTGATTTTTTTTAAAAGGGGCGTTGTTTTAAATTTGTTTATTACAGATAATTAATCAATCAAATTAAAAGCAATGGATTGTACACCATTACAATTAATAGCGAAAAAATATTACATTAATCAATAATATTAAGCGAGTGTTATGTGAAGACATCGGATGTCTTAACCTATATACATCTATTCACCTTAAACTTCTGAACGTAATAGGCAATCTTACGCAAAGCTAACCGTAGATGGCGCTACCTACTCTATTCTGTGGCGCTACCGAAGTAAGACGTAAACAAAATTAGCTGTCAAAAAAGGCGGTAGATTTTCGTGGCGTTCAAAATTGAAAATTTTATATGAAGAGAAAATATGGCGAAGAAGTAACATCAGAAAAAAATCAGAATGAAATAAATGCTTGCACCAAGCTCATAGCTTTGTCTTATTGCCTTTAAGTTTTTGAAACGCACAGTTATTTCCCGCAGTTTCTGACGTTCTTTGTGCTTAGAGAATAAATGGACACCTATATTTTCAACTTCTCCAACTGCAACTGCATCCAACTGCATAACATTGATGCATATTTATTATAAATCGAGATTTAATCTTTGAAAAACCAATTAAATTATAAATTATAAAACGTCACATCTTGTTTATCTATGATGTTTACGTTATAGTATAAGCAGTCCCCTAGCGGGAGAAATTGGCAGTAAGGTTCCTTATTACCCATCGTCCTCGATATGCATGCACCAAGTTGAAATAGAGAATTGTATGAGATACAAAAAAAATTTATTATAATCTTCTTATTTTAAACTCAGGAGCCCATAGAAGGCTTGCTATAATCATTTGAAAACAGACTTTATATCACAGTTTATATCGCAGACTTGTCACCTGTATTTTGTGTAAACACATTCCACCCGTCATCGCTGATGTCGCACTTACAAAGCGAAATAATTTCCTTCTATCGTTGCTTACATTCTCCAGGAGTTTCATATAAAATATACGTCATCACAAAAAAGAGATTTCATTCATAGTAAGATAATTCCTTCAAAAATATCCCTCTAAGAGGTTAAACTATGATCGAAGTATATATTTTAAAGTGGAAAGTCATAGTAAATTTTAATCTCTTGAAGACACTAAAAGAGATAATAATATTCGCTTAACCTCTGAAATGTCTTATTTTTTTTTGTTTCTAATTTATTAGTCGGCTTGTTGTTTTGCACAAACGTTGTTTGCTTCTGGATTAATTATTATAATATGCAAATGTGTATATAATTTCACCACAGTTTTAATATCTAATTTTCGAATGTAATTTTAAAGGGCTTATTCGTCTGGGTACAGGAGGCTTCATAATTAATCTCCACAATCCCTTCTATTACTGGTTAATCTGCACGTAAGGGTAAGGGTGCAGATTAACCAGTAATACATATAATTATATCCCACCTAAAGCGAGTCAGTTCATTCTATTGCATTGAGTTCAATACTGGTGTGAATATGTAAATCAAGCAATAATAACTATATATATATATATGTATATATATATATATATATATATATATATATATATATATATATATGTATATATATATATATGTATATATATATATATATATATATATATATATATATATATATGTATATGTATATATGTATGTATGAATGTATGTATGTATGTATGTATGTAGGTGTGTATGTGTGTATGTGTGTGTGTATGTGTGTGTGTATATGTGTGTATATATGTATGTGTGTATGTATGTGTGTATGTATGTGTGTGTGTGTGTGTATGTGTGTGCATGCGAGCGTGCGAGCGTGCGTGCGTGCGTGCGTGCGTGCGTGCGAGCGTGCATGCGTGCGTGTGTGTGCGTGTTTGTGCGTGTGTGTGCGTGTGTGTCTGTGTGTGTCTGTGTGTGTCTGTGTGTGTGTGTGTGTGTGTGTATGTATGTATGTATGTATGTATGTGTGTATGTGTGTATGTATATATGTGTGTATGTATGTGTGTATGTATGTATGTATGTGTGTATGTGTGTATGTATGTATGTATGTATGTATGTATGTATGTGTGTATGTGTGTATGTATGTATGTTTTTTTTTTCTGAGGGGAAGAATACAATTACGTATGTTAGGGTTGTTGACCCCCGTATGTCGGACTCGATCTAGAGTGACCTATACCGACTAAAAAACCACCTCTTCCTTCCTTTCCTTATCACCCCCACGGTATCGCCGCAAGGCATTACTTCGCGGGGAAGGATAGCTGTAGTCAGCTATTTTCTATTGTTATCGCACTCTTACGTGCTCTCTCTTCAGTGCGCAACTCTTTGAGCACTTTCATTACGTAGGTGTTCGTAGCTTCCCACGCCTCTTTTGATTCCAGCATGAGGTTAATTAAATTCTCCGGCTGGGCTTTACTTTTTAGAGTAGTTTCCCACTCTACCCTGTCGGCATCGTAGCGGGGACATGCAAAAAATACGTGCTCCGCATCTTCATCAGTTCCAGTGCATATTGAACACTCTGGCGATTCTTCGTGTTTGAAGCGGAACAAGTATTCACGGAAGCATCCGTGTCCTGTGAGCATCTGAGTGAGATAATAGTTTATCCTGCCGTGTTTTCGGTTCAACCACACCTCGACGTCAGGTATAAGCCGGTAAGTCCATCTCCCTTTTTAGATGATTGCCACTGTGCCTGCCAGCGGCGTGTGCTCTTTTTCCTTTCTTTTTCCCATAGTTCAGCTGTTGTCAGGTATGAGTTTTCTTGTCTCAGGTGGTAGAGAGATTTCCTTTCTTCACACAGTATTGATATGGGCTTCATACTAGCAATGACGCACACCGCGTCCTTGGATACGGTCCGGAACGCGCTGGCTACGCGCTGTGCACTTATCCTGTACACAGAAGTTACTTTCCGCCGAGTATCGAGAGCGGTAAGTGCATCTGCCCAAATAGCGCAACCATACGTCAGTACTGACGTGACCACAGATGTCAGTAGTAGCCTTCTTTCCTGTTTAGGTCCTCCAACATTCGGCATCAGTCGAGACAGCTTAGCAACCACGGTTGTTGCCTTTGACGCAGCTCATTCCACGTGTTCCTTGAACTTGAGACGTGCGTCTATCATAACTCCAAGATAGCGTATGTATGGCTGCGTTGTGAGTGTATGGTGTTCAACTCTAAGTGTCATTGTCTCAATCTGTTTCCTGCTGGTAATAAGGACGGCTTCCGTCTTGTGTTCTGCAAGCTGAAGCCCAACTTGTTGCATCCAGCCTCGAATGACTTCATAGCTTTGATCGAAAGCCCAGTTGATCTCCTCGGTATGTTTAGCCACTATTACGATAGCCACATCATCTGCAAATGCAACAAGTTGTGCTTCTGTTGGAAGTACTTGTTTGAGCAGGGCGTCATACATTATGTTCCAGAGTAGAGGACCCAGTACTGATCCCTGCGGAACTCCTCCAGTAACCTTGTAAACCTTAGACCCAACATCAGTATCGTAAGCGAGGACTCGGTCTGTAAAGTAGCTCGCCATTATGTTTTGTAGGTATCCAGGAACCTTAAACTTGGCCAGGGCTTCCATGATTACTTCCCATCTGGCAGAGTTGAAGGCATTTTTGATGTCCAGTGCTGCGACCAGACATTACTTTTTTGCTCCTCCTTTCCATCTGGTTCCAGCGATTGCTCGCTTTGCAGTATTAACGACTAGGTCTATAGCATCTAGTGTAGATCGTCCTTTTCGGAATCCATACTGATTATCGGCCAATTGGGGCTCGACAACTGCTTCGAGTCTACTGTGGATGATACGTTCCAGTATTTTGCCAGCCGTATCTAACATGCACAAGGGCCGGTAAGACGATGGCTCTCCTTTCGGTTTATTTTCCTAATGAAGAAGTACTAATCTTTGCAGTTTCCATTTCTTTGGAAAAGTACCTTCCTGTAAGCAGGTGTCATAAGTTTCCAAGAAAATTGCCGGAGCACTTTTAATGGCAGCTTTTATTGACACATTTGGAATACCATCTGGACCAGGGGCTTTATTGTTTCCTATTTTAGAGCAGGCTCGTAGGAGTTCATCCAAAGTAACAGGTGGTATTATATCGCCCTTCTTCGTTGTGTAGTTCAGCTCTGTTTGCTGAGGAAAGAGCACCGTGACTATCGTTTTAAGCAGTTCCGGGTCGGTTGGCGAACATGGTGGCTGTCTTTTTAGTCGCAGCATGACTGTCTTGTAGGGTCTTCCCCATGGGTCTTCTTCAACCTTTTCTAGTAGATCAGTCCAGCATTTTCTCTTACTGTCTCGAATATAATTTTTAAGCATGCGATGTGCTTTTTTGTATGTAAACAACGCTGCTTTAAAACAGCTGGGGGATTTCTTTCGGGCGCGTTGGACTAATATTTTTGTCCGCACAAACTCTTTGCGGAACGTGGCTATTGTGTCGTTCCACCAATAGACTGGTGGGAACTTATTTAGACAGCGTTTCCGTGGCATAGTGGCATCGCAAGCCAATACAACTCTTTTGGTGATAATGGTTGCTTTTTCGTCAGCTTTGCATTCTTGTTGTATAGGCTGGACGTCCAGAGCTATTTGGAATGTTTCCAGGTTAAACGCACTAGTCTTCCATCCGGCTGTAGTAGGTTTCCTGTTGAGCACACAACCAAACACTTTTGGTTGTGTGCTCAACAGTTCCCAATATATGGCTTGGTGGTCACTGGCAGTGTATATATCGGTGACTTCCCAGGAATTGTTACCTTTTGCTAGGTTGGTACTTACGAAGGTTAGGTCTATGATGGAGCTTGCATCACCTTTTGTGAAGGTTGGTTTGTTGCCACTATTTAACAGGACTACATCCATAGTTGCCATAATTTCTAGAAGTGCTAAACCTCTGGCATTTGTCAGTTTGCTACCCCAGTCCGTTGCCCATGCGTTGAAATCTCCTGCTATAGTAACAGGAAAGTGTTTCTTGACGTCCTCAGCGAGAGTTTCAAGAAAACTAGTATACTCCTCAAGCGTAAGGCTAGGTGGTGCATAGCAGCTATAAAAGTGGATATTTTCTAGCTTAACTCGTACAAATCCATTATATGTATCTACTTCCTGGTAATGCTGCAGGTTGCAGGCCCATATCGCAGCCTTGGTACTTGTGTCAGTAACCCATGTTTGATTTTTAATTGGCTTATATGGTTCCGAGATTAAAACCAGGTCCAATAGGAGTTCTCGTGCCGTCTGGGTAAGTAGGTCCTGTGCGGCATCGCAGTGATTTAAATTGATATGGAGAATCTTCACCATCATGGTTTCTTACGGACCATCTGGGATGCTGCTCGGAGGACAGGGCATTTCCCACAACCGGCGATGTGGGCGCTATCTTTATGACCGTCCTCAGTGCAGAGCACACATGTAGCGTCATTCGTGCAGGCTGCGATTTTATGTCCTTTGCCACCACATTTCACGCACAGTTGTGTTCGGTCAATTATGCTCATGCATTTAGCTGATAAATGTCCGTACCGCCAGCATTTGTAGCATTTTGTGGGGTTTTCCACTCTTCTCACTCTACAATTTACCCAGCCTATCTTAATTTTGGCACGGTCACCTATTATTTTTGTCGCAGTATTTGTGTCTATTTTAACAGTAGCAGTCTGTGTTCCACCATATGATTGTCGTAGCGATTTATGTATGTATGTGTGTATGTGTGTATGTATGTATGTATGTGTGTATGTATATGTGTATGTACGTATGTGTGTATGTATGTATGTGTGTATGTGTGTATGTGTGTATGTATGTATGTTTTTTTTTTTTTTTTTTTAAAGTGGTGCGGAAATAAAAAAAATCTTCGAAAGACACCGCCAATGTTAATACTCTGCCGCCCATCTTACGGCAGATAACAGTGACGGTAGTGTGGGATTCCTACCAGACCTGGCAGACCTGGCAGACCTACCCACTAAAAAAACACTCCTCTTCCCTCTCCCCGTAGATGGTACGGGGAGGACTGAATCGGAACCGCGTTAGCATTACTTCAATCCAGTCCGTGCTGCGTCACGCGACGCCTACTCCTGGCTACTGGTCCCTTTCAGCAATTTTGCTTTCCAAAAGGCGCCGTGCATAAGCTGCAACAGCTGACCAGTTTGCTTCTTGCTCGATCATATGGGCTACCAGGCTTGAGGGGGAGAGCCTGGTGCCTATGATCTCTTCGGTGCTGCCTCTGCAGTCCTTCCACCGAACACACTCGAAGAACGTGTGTTCGGCGTCGTCAATTTTGTCTGGACAATACTTACATGCCGCCGTGCAGTGCAGACCCATCTTGTGGAGATAGGCGTTGAACTGTCCGGGCCCTGTCAGAAGCTGCGTCAGAAAGAAGTCCGTGTCTCCATGTTTCCGGGTGAGCCAGGCATTAATGTTTGGAATCAGGCGCTCCGTCCATCTGCCTGTCTTTCCCGTCGTCCATTGTTTCTTCCACTCTCTCAATCTTTGCTCTCTCAATCGCCAAAAGGTCGATAGGCGCAGCTCCTGCAATGACCAATACAGCCGCTTCAGAAACCGTGCGGTAGGCACAGGCTACCCTGAGAGCTCCTCGTCGTTGTACCGCTGCTATTTTCCGTCGGTATGTCTTTTGCTTTAAGATATCTGCCCATATTTCTGCTCCGTAAAGCAGTACAGAGTGAACTACCTCTAGCAGGACTCGTCTTTTCCTGGTTCGTGGTCCTATCGAGTTGGCCAAGATCCTTGATAGGTTGGATACGGTCTTGCTGGCTTTCTTGCATGCACTATCGAGGTGTTCACGGTAAGATAGATTCTCGTCAATCATTACCCCCAGATAGCGCAGAGCCCTTGTTGACGTCAGAGTTGTCCCTCCCATTTCTATGGTGAATGGTTTAGGGAACCATTTTTGTCTAGTCAGTACGACCATCTCTGTCTTCTGTTTGGCGAGTTTCAGGTGGTGTTTTTCAAGCCATATTTCTATGGCATCCGTGGTCTCCCGAATTAAAACCTCTGCTTCCTCGGCACTATCTACCACTATCGTAGCCGCAACGTCATCCGCAAAGCCTGTGAGCTGTACTTGCTTCGGCAACGGGATTCGCAAGAGCTCATCGTAGTCAGCGTTCCAGAGGTCAGCCCCCATAATTGAGCCTTGAGGCACGCCGGCTGTTACTTCATGTTCTCGCGGGCCCTCCGTCGTTTCCACAATCAGCTTCCTCTTGTCTAGATAGTCGTCGATCATTCCCAGATTTTCTGGCTTCACCAAAAATCTGTGCTCTAAAGCGTCCAAAATGTCTTCCCAATTCGCGCTGTTAAAAGCATTTCTTACGTCGAATGTGAGGAGAAGACACACCTTGCGAGCTTTGAGGCTACCAGACCATGCTTCTCGAGCTGTCTTCGTTACCTTCTGAATCGCGTCAATTGTCGATCTTCCCTTTCGGAAGTCATGTTGGTTTGTCGCAAAACCTCCGGCACGATCGATGTCGTTGCGAAGCCTTCCTTGAATGAGCTTCTCAAGCAGCTTTCCGGCAATGTCCAGCATGCAAAGTGGACGGAACGACGAAGGGGTTATAGGGGTCTCTTTCCCTTTATCTAGCA